>CM054930.1:19274158-19364915 GCA_029168755.2 Tillandsia fasciculata
AAACTTGTGCTACGTTTGGATGGAGATATTTTTTTAAAGTGCATTTATTACTCTCCAACTACCCCCTCCCACTCACACCCTTAATTAGCCATCTGCTAATTAATTTGCCAAGTCATCATCCCCTTCACAATAGCAAAGCAGAGGATTGAGACTAGAACAGAGGAAGTTGAGGAGGAAGAAGAAAGAGAGAAGAAGTGGAGAAGAAAGGAGAAAAAAAAAATTAGAAAAGAGAGGAAAATGATTGGGAGTTTCGATGGTGGGCCTTCGGGCGGTTGCCGAGCGAAGCGCACGCGGAAAGCCTCTTTTCGGTATGTGCAGTCTTTTGTTTTAGAAGCTTGATTTTGTGATCTTTAATGGTGATTTTAGAGTTTGAAGTGGTGTTGTTGATGGTGGTTGTGCTCTTGGACTGCTGTCTTGTTGGTGGGTGTCGATGTGAGGAGGTGGCCGCGCGTGCGCGCAGGGTTGAGCGCGCGGTAGGCGCTGGATGGCTGCGCGGGCGCACCCAGGCCACGCGCACAGCAAGCGCGGGGCACCGCGCAGCAGTGGTTGCGCAGCGGCGGGCCAGGTGCTGCGCGGGTGCAAGCGGGCGCGCAGTGTGCGCGTTGGAAGCGCGCGCTGCGGGCCTGGGCCGCGCACTGCAGGACCAGGCGCGCGGTGGGCTGCACAGCTGGGGCGCTGGCCGCGCGCAGCTGCGCACCGCGCGGCCAGCGCCAGGGCGCTGCGCGCGGGGCGCCTAGGGCGCCGCGCGCAGCTGCGCCTGCGCACTGCGCGGGCGCCATGGGCGCCGCGCGCAGCTGCCCAGGCGCTGCGCGGGCAGGCCGTGGCCGCGCGGGGCTGTCCAGGCACCGCGGCAGGTTTGTTGCCGCGCGGCTGGCTTGGGCGCCGGCGCGGCCGGGCAAAGCGGCCGCGCTGCTTGCTGGTAAGTGGGCTGCGACTTGCGGCTCGCGTCGGCGCGCGGGGATTTTCGCGGCTGGGCCTTTTTCTTCCCCGGCGATCGTGCATGGCGGCCGTTTTTGACTGATTGTTTTCCCTGGTTTTCCCTTTTTGCTCGCAGGATGCCCTCTTGTGGATGCTCGGATTTTGGCGAGGTGTTATGCGGAGCCGAGTGGAGTGCGCAGCGTGGCCTTGAGATACTGTAGCTTGGCTGGTGGCTTGAGCTGGGATTTTTTTCCTTAAACAATGAGTGTTTTGAGGGTGATGTAATATTTTGGAGGGTACTGTGGGATGTTTTGAGTGCAGATTTTGTGCATGTGTGAGTGTAACAGAGCTTGGTGTACGGTGTGTGCTGTGGAATGTTGTTAGTGTGCATTTGGAGCTTATGTATGCTGTGGGTGAGCAGGATGTGAGTGTAGAGAGGGCGTTTGTGGATAATTAGAGCTTCAGAGTTGTGTGTGTGGGTTTTTGTGTTAATTAGAGCTGACTGTTGAAATTGGGTGGAATTACTTAATTACTAACTGTGAACTTGCAAGTAATTTGTGCTGGAATTAGGTGTTTTGGGGGTAAGTGAACACTCATTTTATCTGTGTGGAGCTTATGGAGCCTATATTTTATTGAGCTGAAGTTTAGTGTGTGCGGTAGATATTCTTGTGTTTATGGAAGCTTGTAAGGGATCCGCATGAGTAAATTGTTTGCTTTGATGTTATGTGACTGTTGGAGATCGACCCAGAGTGTGTACAGATGTATGTGGAATACTCAAGATTTTTTCTTTGAACTTCCGGGGGATTTTTCCGAGTGCGTGGCAGTGCGCGCGCGTGCGGCGCGGTTCCCGGCTTTTCTTCCGTTGGAGGGTTCAGCACTACACCAACTTCAGCGTTGCCTGCGGAAAGCGTTTCTGGTGGGTTGGAATTTCTCCAAATTTTTGGAATGCCCTTTAATGCTATTGAATGCAAGTTGATCATGTTTATTATGCAATTTTCACTGTTGATAAATCTGATAGTTGCCTAGAAAATTATAGAAAGACTTTTATGAGCCCCAGACATTTTTAGTATGATCTAGAGGTTATTTGACACTAGACTGTGCATTCTTTTGAGATTCAGGTTGCATCTGGACCTTCAGAATATTTTAGTACCCCGTTTTAAGTAAAACTCCGATTTAAAAGGATTTTTAAAAATTGAGAACATTATGAATGGTCCAGATTGTTCGAGTTGCATGAGTACTCGTGCCAGAGGGCCGAGTAGATTTTTAGAGCATTGTGAGATGACTTTCTAGTGTCATGAGAGAGTTTTAGCATTTTTCCAGTTCGGGGGCGGAAGCTATGGGCGGCTACGCCTGCAGCCTGTTCTTGTTTGATAGGGTTGTAGGTGGCAGTCGTTCAGAATTTCCAGGCCTTCCGTGTGAGAGATTGAGAATTTATTCCCGGTTTGGTTTACTCTAGATCATGGGTCGTGTTCTGATTTAGTGGTGGAGATGGTTCTCCCACTTAGCTATGAGAGTTTTGGGGGTTCTGGCAGATCGAGTCGTGGAGGTTTCCCGACTCAGCCACGGGTCGTGCATTATCAGATTGAGTCGTTGAGGGTTCTCCGACATAGCTGTGAGAGTGTTTGGGCTTTTCCTGTTTGAGTCGTGGATCTTTTCCGACTGAGTTGTGCTTTCGAGCTTTGAGATACCGATCTGTTTGATCGTGTATTATAGCCTGCATGTGCCGCATATTGAGACAGTGAGACAGTTGTGCTACTTGAGTTCGGTGGGGTCGCTCCCTCGAGCTACGCCCCGGGTGCGATGGTGATACCGAGCCTGACGAGGCTGCGATGTATGCGACTAGTTGATACACTAGAGTTCGCTTGAGATAGTCCGTGTGGGACGCCCTACGTAAGTCCCGTCCCAGTGTGGATGAGGTGGCAGTAGGTTTGGCGCAGGCTTGACTGGACCCTATGAGGCAGTCATTGAGATTGGGTGACATTGAGAGAGTGATGGCATAGCATGTTCATTGATGAGTTTCCCTTTGAGCATAGTACTTGAGGCATATTATTAGCAGTGTTAGTGTATGCATAGCAGGGTTAGAGTAGTATTCCTTCAGCATGATGTTGTTACTTATTAGCTGTAGTTCATTTGCTGCTTTCCTTTATCTATCTATCTGCATACCTATCTGTTTTGCCTCTAGTAGACTTAGTGGGCATACCGTGGATATTGGGACGGTACCCACTGAGATCTGCCTTCTGCAGTAGATCTCACACCCGCTGTGGTGATAGGTTTGAGGCAGCTGTTCCGGCTTGGTTCGCATGGAGACAGCAGATCGAGGTGAGGACGCGGCCGATTAGTTCCTTACCAGCATTGAGAGTCTGAGGTAGATGTACCCGGGGTATTTTATGATTCCACTTTTGTACTCGACATTCTGAGAAGCTTGTGAGGATTGTTTTTATTTCTTATGGCTAGACAGACTTTGTATTGAGGACTTTTATTTTATCCAGATGTTCAGTTGATCTATGTAGCTTCTAGTTTTATTTCAGCTCTGATACATGTTTTTAGCTCTAGATCTGACTTGCAGGGTTGACGCTTCGTCTGTGCGGCAGTTTCCGTACAGATGGCGGATCTTTTGGCGAGCCCGGGTCGCAGTTTCGATCCCGGGGAGTGACATGACTAGCACCCCCGTCATATGTTGCATGTGTTCAACCAGACCAATAGAGAACCTTAATCTGGGCTAGGTTCTTTTGTGCTTTAGACATCCCCACACATGGCATTTCCTTCTGGACATAGAGTTTCTCGCCCGGGTAGTGGGCCGAGCGGTCAGAGTTTTGTGGGATGGGTGATTCACTCGGGCCTGGGGGCTGAGTGGGGTCTGGTGGCTGTGTTAGGCCAGTGTTGGTGGTTTGGGAACCGTTTAGAGTAAACGGTGGTCCCGGGTTTCTAGTTGTGACGTCGTTTTCTCGTTACTACCACGTTGTGATCGTGGAGTACGTATGTTATCAGGACCTTGAACCCAGAATGCTTTTGAACTCTCATGATTTTGGTATACCAGTGTTTTCCTTCCGTATTCCTAAGGGTCGCCGGAGCTTGTTCTTGTTTGATTGGGCGAAGGTGTCACCCTTGGGAGTTCGGGAAACAAACTCGTTTTCAACTGATTTTCTCAAGAACTAAAATCCATAAAAGCTGGTTTTCTCAATTTAAGATAGTTTTCAAAAGGATAAATTTTACCCTCACCTCAAGGGGGTTGAGGAGAAATGATATTTCTTTATAAAGGTCATCTTTTTACTAAATTCCCTCATCCGCCAGGGCGGGGGATCTGGGTTCTAAGGGCTGATTTCGTCTTGGGCCGAAAACAACGGGAGGCGACACCTATAGCCGGTTCTTGTTTGATTGGGGTCGTAGGTAGTAGACTCCCGGGGTTTTCGGACTCTGTGCAGTTCTAGCTGTGGAGCATCTCCAGCCGTGAGTTATGAGTTTGAGTTGAGATAGTTGCCCACTTTAACCGAGAGGGGCCGAATCCCTGAACGGTAAAGGATCGAGAACTTCGATAGGCTGAGCCTAGAGTCTGTTCTTGTTTGATTGGGGTTCTAGGCACCGGTCTATCGGGATTCTCGGACCTTGCCGCGTCAGTCTGCTCTGCTCGTCTATGAGTGGGGTGTCGTTGTGGGAGCCGTATGGAGTGACGGCGGTCCCAGCTGTGTAGTACCTTCTTGAGTGAGTTGTGTTGTGAGGTTGAGTCGTGGAGGGTTCTCCGACTGAGTTGTGCCTTGAGCATCGAGATACCGATCTGTTTGATCGTGGATTATAGCCTGCTGAGCCTGGCATTTCATGCCAGTTATGAGATACTTGTGATACTTGAGTTCGTTGGGGTCGCTCCCCTCGAGCTACGCCCCGGGTGCGTTGATGATACCGAGCCTGACGAGGCTGCGATGATGCGACTAGTTGATACACTAGAGTTCGCTTGAGATTGAGATAGTCCTTGAGGGACACCCTACGTAAGACCAAGTCCTGTTTGGGCGTAGTGGCAGTAGGTGAGCGCAGGCTTGTTTGACTGGTCCAAAGTGGGACAGTCATTGAGATTGGGTGACATTGGGTGAGTGATGGCATAGTACTTGACATGTGGTCAGTAGTGAGTGGATGCATACCATCATCTGTGTTCTCTTTCTCATTGAGCTTAGTAGATAGAGGCATGATAGCTGTAGTTCTATCTTTTGCAGGTTAGACGCTTCGTCTGTACGGCAGTTTCCGTACAGATGGCGGATCTGTTAGGGAGCCCGGGTCGCAGTTTCGATCCCGGGGCGTGACAGGCCCGCACTCGCTCTCGCTCCGTCAGTGTAGCTGACCCCTCCCCCGCGGCGGTGGCGGCCACGGGGGTACTCCCGCCGAGGGCCCCCGGCGCCGGCCCCGCGGGTACTGGTGCAGGTGCTGCCGTCGGTGCCGTGGTCTGGGTGGATGCTATCCCGGCCGTTGCTGTCGGTGGAGGGGCCGCCCCTACCCCAGCCCCTGTCGCTTGCGGTGCTGCTGCCGATGCAGTTGGCCCCTGTGGAGGGGCTGGAGCGACTGTCACCATCGCAGCCGATTGCTGTTGCGTCAGTTGACGCACATGTTCCGTGAGGGTCGCCAGCTGCCCTACCATCTCCCTCAATTGTTGCCGCAGGAGCTGGTTTTCTGCGGCCGCCGTAGACGCCGTCGCATCCGCCCCTGCATCCTCGGCCGACGCTCTGGTTCGGACCATCGTCTGTCATACACGCGATCCAAGAAAAAAAATCAGCTCTAGACTCCGCTAGAAGAATCCACCATATATGTCGAGAGGGAGAAAGAAAACAAATTTATATATATATATCCCCTCCCCGGTCTCTCACGTCCTACACCCATAAGCCCTGCACATTTCATTTATTCGTAGCTAAGTGTGGTACTTCCGTGGATGTTGGACCGTCATTGTTGTGATTAAAGCAACCTCTCTGATACCATCTTAATCTGTCACGCCCCGGGGGTTTTGTTCAGCGGAAAACTCTTGGTTTGGCGTGAAAGAAACCCACCTCTAAAATTTTTTTTGTTCAATCATCCCCGGCGCGTGCCCAGACCCGCCGCATATACAGATTTACTCGACAAACGGTCTGAGTCTCCTCTGTATATGCACGGCGTCGCAGATAATACAACAGTGTAATACAAGCATTTCTTTAATCACAACAGAGCCAAGCAAAGGTATACATGCAGAAAAAGTACAATTTTCCCAGGCCGATTGATTTTTTTAAAGCATAAAACCACAATTGTTTAAAACAGCGCCCCACCCGGCGTCAAACGTGAAAACTGTCACGCCCCCGGGGGTTCGAACGCGCGGAAGAGGAGCCACCCTTGCTCCTAGTTCAGCTATACATTTTTTTTTGAAATCAATCTCCCCGGCGCGAGCCCAGACCCGCTGCATATACAAATTTACTCTGCAAACGGGCAGAGTCTCCTCTGTATATGCACGGCGTACTGACAACATCATACATTCATCTCAAGCATTAACCACACTAATCAGGGTACAAACACATACAACATGCAAGGAAGAAGGCCGACTGATTTGAAAGGATAAATAAACGCAGAGTTTTAAAAGCGACGCCCACACGACGCCCTCATTTTTGAAAGCCATTTCGAAAACCACATAAAGCCACAGAGTTTTGGAAAACGGCACCCACCCGATGCCAACTTTTGTAAAACTAGTTCGAAAACGCATAAATTCCACAATGTTTTGAAATCCGGTGCCCACACGACACCTACGTTTTAAAAACAGGTTTCGCAAACAGTTTTCTTTGCTTTTCGTTGTTCAAAACGGCCAAGTAAGGGAAAGAGTAATATTCACTTGCATAACTTAATGAAAGAAAGGGCAACATCCACTTCGACCCCACGGGGGTGTCGCAATCCACAAATAACTAACTGAAATAATAAAGGGAAAAGGAGAAAGGAGTCACTGTGTCTGAAGCCTCTAAATGTCAGTACAGCGCCCTCAAGACCTCACCGGTGTCCTAGCACTCGCCCCTGGACGAACCTGTCACGAAGTGGGAAGTCAGTGACTAGAAATAGTGTGATAAACAAAGGCTAAAACATAGCAAACCACTACAACCGGAGCAACCGTCTCTCTCAAACACCGCCTACAATAGTCATACACTGTATTATAGCAAAAACCGGGCACCCTCCCCGACCACCGCACCGGGCCCCTACCCCGGTGCCCCCTGCCGAGCACCTGCCTCGGCCGTCGAGCACCTACCTCGACATCACCGCTCACACCCCCCACCTACGAGGGCCCCCATTCCTAACGGCACCTTCGCGTGGGGTACACGGGTCAACGTACCACTTTTCCGGAAAAGCACACCCTTGCGGTGGCCAAACCGCCGGTGTGCGTGTAGCAAAACCAGAGCCTCAGATCGATAGTAAGTAAAATAATAATAAAATAGGGTTAGTGCATAAACAGGAGGAGACTTACAATTCACCTTTGCCCCAAACATACTATTTTTTTATCATTAATTCCTATTCCCAAAATCCCCGGGAATGTACCCACCTCGTGCGTATCGTCCTGCGCCCGACTCGTCCGTGTCTGTGCGCCTGTCACCGTCGTCGTCCCGCACTCCTGAGGAAGCAAGGGCATGTCAAAACAAAGGGCCCCGGAACCCACACCAACTCCCGACCTCGTGCGGCGGAGTCCCCCGCACGGCACCGGCCCGTGCGGCGTGCACTCCGCCTGCGCACGGCCCCGCGCAGCACCAACCTGCGCGGGTGCCCCGCCTGCGGGCGGCCCCGCGCGGCCATGCGCCGCGCGGGCGCGCTGCCCGCGGGTGCGGGGCGGCCCCGCGCGGCACCAGCCCGCGCGGGCGCCCCACCTGCGGGCGGCCCCGCGCGGCCAGGCGCCGCGCGGGCGCGCTGCCCGCGGGTGCGGGGCGACCCCGCGCGGCACCAGCCCGCGCGGGCGCCCCACCTGCGGGCGGCCCCGCGTGGCCGTGCGCCGCGCGGGCGCGCTGCCCGCGGGTGTAGGGCGACCCCGCGCGGCACCAGCCCGCGCGGGGGTCCTACCCGCGGCTGGCCCCGCGGCGGCGGCGTCCGCCGCCCCATCGCGGCGGCGTCGCGGCGATCCCCGGTCGTGAGAGTCTCCAAACCGAAAGAAAGAGGGAACCCCCGAATTCAAGAATGCCGTAAAAACTCACCTTGCTTCGCGAGGGAAAAAAGGAAAACAAGGAGGGAGAGGGATCGTTCGCCTTCCCTTGATCACCCACAGAATGATCCGCCTCCTTCCTTCTCTTTCGGCTCCCCGTGGTAGCGTCTCACGTCGGGGGAAAGTTGAGCGAGAGCGACAGTAGATTGGGTTCCCGTTCCTTCCCTTCTCCGTTCACGATCCCAAACCCTAGCCGCACCAAGAGCGAGGAGAAAGAGAATTAAAAAGGGGTAAAAATAAGTCCCGGTTAGAAACCCTAATTCTACAATTAAAACCCGCGGCTAGGGTACCTCGAAACGCGTGCAGATACCCGCACGGATCCCGGAGCGTCCGTAAAGGCCGTAAAACTTCAACATTTTATTCCGGGAGATTCCGGGGTCAGAAATCAGAACCGATCGCACCCCTGGTCCCCGTATCGCGAGCTCTATCGCCTAAAAATACTCGCGAGCCCCGACGGACTGCCCAGAAAACATGTAAAATAAAGCCCTCAGTCGGACCGTCATAAGAAAAGGGATAACGGGAAAAGTCAAAGAAAGGCCAGGTCTTACAAAAACCATGTTTGAAATTACACATAAAACCACAGAGTTTGAAAATCGTGCCCACACAGCACTTAGGTTTTGAAAGCCATTTTCGCACTTCATAAATCCACAGGGTTTTGAAAAGGGTGCCCACACGACACCTAGGTTTTAAAAACGGTTTTCACAATCATTTTTCTCATTTAATAGTCTTTTGTTTTCTTTGAATTTGGCCTACTGAAGATAGTAAAAGAAAAACACCATGTCTCACATCCAATGTCACAACATCCACAATCACAGCGACCCCACGTGGGTATCGAGAACCACACAGTAGTCTATAGCATGAAATGAAGTGCAGGGAAAGTAAAGAAACGGCAGATTGGGGCTCCCACAGCCCGACTGCTCCCATCTCGGCCTCACCGTCGCCTACCTCTCACCCCTGGAAGAACCTGTCACAGAGTGGGTAGTCAGCGACACTATCATGATAAAGTAATAAAAGCAGTAAAGTAATACCAAGCCTCAAAAGTAAGACTAGCCGGAGCAACCACACTGCTCATAAAAGTAACCCGCGAACACCTATACCACCTGTAACCTGTAGCACCTGTAACACCTGACCTCGTCGGGCACCGTTCCCGACGGGTCGCACCGCTCACACCTTGGTGCCTCAAACCCCTTACCTACGTGGGCCCCCACTACGTCACCTCGTGGGTAAACACGGGTCACCTGACCGCTTTTCCGGAAAAGAGCACCCTTAGCGGTGGCCAGACCGCGGGTGCGCGTGTCGCAACCTCGAGCCACATAATCAGACACAGGTAATATCGTAAATCACAGAGACCGTTAGCATCAGTATTTAATAAATCAGAAGTTAACACTATTACCGTTTCCCCAACCTGTATACTCAGTCTCAAAGAAAAACCCACCTTTTATGCTGTCGCGCTGCTGCTCGATGCTAGGTTCCTCCGCGTCTCGGTGTGTCCGCCCGGACCTACACGAACCTGCCGGACAGGGTCAGTAACTCATGACCCCAAAAACCAAGGACTGCGGAACGCCGGACTCTCTCGGCCGGTCGTGGGGCACGCACCGCCGACCCGGTGAAGATGGCGACGTCCCGGGGCGAGGCCAACGACGTGGACAGCCCACGGCTCCCGCGGGGCATCCGGCCTCCCCCCCCCCCCCCCTCGCACTGCCCGCGCGCGGTTGCCCGGCCCTTCGCGGGCTGGGCAGCGCGCCGCCCGCATGCGGGGCGCGCGCGCCCGGTCCGCGCGGGCTGGGCAGCGCGCCGCCCTCATGCGGCGCCGCCCGCATGCCGGCGCGTGCGCGCCGGCCCGCGCGGGCTGGGCAGCGCGCCGCCCGCATGCGGGGCGCGCGCGCCGGCCCCCGCGCGGGCTGGGCAGCGCGCCGCCGCATGCGGCGCCGCCCGCATGCGGGGGCACGCGCGCCCGGCCCCGCGCGGGCTGGCAGCGCGCCGCCCGTATGCGGCGCCGCCCGCATGCGGGCGCGCGCGCCCGGCCCCGCGCGGGCTGGGCAGCGCGCCGCCCGCATGCGGCGCCGCCCGCATGCGGGCGCGTGCGCGCCCGGCCCCGCGCGGGCTGGGCAGCGCGCCGCCCGCATGCGGTGCCGTCCGCATGCGGGGGCGCGCACGCCCCGCACGGCCTGCGCGGCTGAGCCGCCCGCATGCGGTGTTGCCCGCATGCGCGGCTCCGCGCGCGCCGGACTCCGGCGACGACGCCGACCTTCCCACCCCTCCCGTTTGCATAAAAGAACAAGGAATTTAACGAAACCCTAATTTAAGCTCACCTCGGATTCGTCGGCTAGGGTTGATCGAGGGAAGGATCGTCCCGCCTTGTGTGCCCGGTTCCGGGGGAAAAAGGGTGCGCGGTGTTCCTCCCCCTCCTTGATCGTTCCGCCGGGGTGCTCCACGCCGATCTACGGGAAGAAGAAAGTTTGGGGAAAAAGTTCCTCGTCCGCGCTCGAGGTATCGTGCGTCAGGGCAAGAGGAAGAGTACGAAGGGGGTTCCCAAAACCTAATTCCCCAACCAATTAATTAGTCATTTAGGCGCCATCGGACTAAACCCAAAAAGAAAAAGGAGTCGATCTGGGTGCGAACCTGGGTCCGGTCTGCCTCGGTAAATGTGTTAGTCGCCTGAACCGTACTAAAACTTCCGGAATTTGTTTCGGAAGATTCCGGAGTCGGAATCCAAAACCGATCGCGCCGCCGATCTCTGTTTCGCGAGCTTTATTTTCCAAAAATACCCGCGAGCCCCGACGGTCTGCCCAGAAAACACGAAAAACATAAGTCACCCCCGGACCCCTTAGTCGAAAAGCGGTTCAATAAAATTCAAAAGAGGGTCCAGAAAGGCAAATAGACCCACGGTTACTACAATCTATCTCTTGCGATCTGCGCCACGGAAGATGTTATAATTGTGGTCAGCCTGGCCATATCTCTGCCAACTGCCCGCAGAGATCTGCTTCAAACCCACCAGCGTTGGCTATACCACCTCTTGCTGCCCGGCCTCCAGCGGCAACCCAGAGCGTGGCTGCCTCAAATCGTCCATCATCGCGCCAAACTGATGAACCTCGCCAAGTGTCGGGAGGACGGGTCTATGCGCTGACTCAGCATGGCGAGCCATCGGGGGAAGGCCCATCGGGAGTCTGAAGTATTGGAACAGTGATGTAATAAGTTAATACTTAGAAAACTGATATTCTGGGTATTTTGGAAAACTTTTTAAGTATGTTTTGTTAAGTTTCGGCGACGAAACTTTTTAGAAGTTGTGGGTGATGTAGTAATCCAGAATTTAAAAACCTCTATTTGCTTTTAAATGTTTAAATTGTCAATTTTGGCAAAAGTGGAGAGATAGTGGGCCCATAGTGGGCCCAGAAATATCGACTTTTTGTCGGGGACTGATCTGGAAAATCCGAGATCACCATTGCGATCGTCTCGTCGAAACATAGAAATTTCATATTCATATGTTTTCGATCCGACGGTCGGATCTTCCAGAAATCAGAAATCAAAAAGCGGGCCCCGCGACTTAAAGTGAATAGTAACCCTCGAATTTTTAATCCCTCGCGATCATGAATGGCCAGACTACTATCCAGAGTTTTAACATAGGGGTATGAGTAATGAACCCTAGCTAATTTCGACGTTCTGAACGCAATGGCACTGACAAAAATTCTGTTTGGAGACCCTGGAATCTCAGAAAGTGAAGATAACTGTATTTTTGTACAGTTTTTATGGAACAAGATTTTATCTGATCATCGTATCGGAAAACAAAAACTGCTACTTTATAGATTTCGACGTCCCGGACGTCCTGGCGAAGTCCGTTTTTCGTTTTGACGAGCGAAACTCCTCGAAAAGCATGAAATACGGTGAAAAATACTATATTTTGCGGAAAAACCCTTATGTTCTTTGCTCCAAAAGATGTGCAGCTTATAGATGAGGGACTTAACAGTAAGAGGACCAGCTTTTGTTAAGGACTTATGTCCAAATACTGTTAGTTGAAGGGGTTCTTGTGCAAAATGTACATTTAACACATGTACACATGTGTTGGTGTGTACCCGAGACCCTCTGCCTCTTCCTCTTCGACAACTGCTGCCTCCACCAGCCTCTTCAGCTCGCAACCGACGTGACCCCTCAGCTGCTGTAACCTCCGGCCACTCGGGTCGCCGGAGTTAAGGTGAGAAAGCTATAAATAGGATCCTCTCTTGAGTTCTTGAAGCAAAGTTCAACCAAGAGCTTTAGGTTTAGCCCAACCTTCTTCTGAGAGCTTCACAGAGAGGCCGCAACCGAGCCCTGGTGCACCCGACCCCAGCCGCCGCCGAGCGCCGCCGCAGCCACCTTCCTCTTTCTTCCTTTCTCCGACGAAGTGTGAAGTTGGACCAGACCTCTTCAAGATTGGATTGGGAGGTTTCTGAGGAGTCCTTGGTGCTTGAAGGTCCTTGCTGGAGCAGGCCGTGGCCGCACGTGGAGAGGGAACCAAGATCCGGCTTCCTCCTTCTTCCCCGAGCTCGGCCAAGGTGAGGGTTTCAAACCAGTGTATGTTGGCCCCCTAGACCACGTGCAGTCGGTTTCCTAGGCCCTAAGCATCATCCCAGCAAATCCCCGAGCCCCCATCTAGCACGGTTGGCCGGCGGCCACAATGGGTCGCCGGAAACCTAGTTTAGCTCCACCTTTGAAGAACTCGGCAACCACTGGACTTTAGCACACCAAATTTGGTGTGTAGGGACTGTAAGACATATAGAAGAAATCTGCAAAGTATGGGGGAGGAGGGTGGAGTAACTTAGGAGAAAGTTGATGCCCTAATTTTGAGTTTTTATGCATGCGGCCGAGAATGCAACTCCGGCGCCGGCGAGCTTTTCCGACGCCGGCCACCTACCCAGAAGCCTTACTGGGAATGAGAGGAGTGCTCCCATGCATTTGCATGGCACCCATGCAGCATCAAAATGATGCGGCCATGGATGAACCCGAAATTTATAATTTTGCGGCCGCCGGAGCTCCGGCCACCTCCGGCCGGGAAGGAAGGGTCGAGAAGCTTCCTGTGGCCTCATGGAGTGTTTCCATCCATGTTGGAGAGCTCCATAATGCCTCTGGAAGAATTCGCCATTAGAGGGGTCAAGCTCCAAATCGGAGCTTTGCTCCGCCGCGCCACCGCCGCACCTCGAGGCCAGCCTGGGGTCTGGTAAGCCTCAGTGGAACAAATAGCACCTACTGGTGTTTTTAGTTGAGCCCCAGAACCCTCTGTTCAATGGTCACGAAAATCAAAGTTTCCCCCATCATCTTCTTCCTTGAGCTCGGCCATTCGTGGGGTTTTCGGGTTGTTCCAGGTTGGGGGATTTATTCTAGAAGCTCTATAGAGCATTTTGATCCATGATAGATTACCTCTAGTTCTGTATTTGCAGAGAACCCAACTTCAAATTGGTTTGTGTGTGTGTGTGTGAAAGATGCCCACCAACTGTTTGATTAAATGCCTCAATGAACTTTAAGTTGGAATTTGACAAAACTTTGTATATGAAACTTGCTCTAAATAGTCCCCTGAGCTCTGTGCTCACTTCAGTTCAAACAGAAACTGAGTGGATTAAAGTTTGGTGCATTGTGAATTAGGGTATAAGCTTGACCTTGGTTCTGCTTGAACCAGCACCCCTGGGCCTCAACCAGGGTGAGCACTGAGGTCCTGGCAGTGCCCAGACCAACTTTGATATACAAAGTTTGCTGGTTTGAAGTTTAGATTAAAAGTTATAGTAAAATCAACATAAAACAATAATGTTGGGACAAAACCTTATTTTAAAGTATTTGCGAAGCCGCGACAGTGTGCCCTAGGCTAATTTGGGGTCACTGGACGCGATGCTCGCGTTAAAATTTCTGTTTGAAGTCCCGAAGAAACAAAATGACATTAAGGCTGTGTTAGTGCATATATTATGGGCCAAAGTTTGCCTCGGAACCCATGATGCCACAAATGGGTGAGCACGGTGTTCAGCATGACATAAGTAACCTGCTGGAAGTGACGGAATGTTAAAATGAATCTCCAGTTGAAAGAACGAGCGAAAACAGTGCCCAAATTGGCACTAAAAGTGTAAATTTAAAAGCCATAGGGGTCTAGTTGCAAAAATCACATCGTATACTGGTTAATAAACTGATTTCTGAACCTTAATTCACATTCAGGGTTACTTGGTAGCATCTGGTGTGCTGAGCGTACAGTTGGTTCAGATTAGCCGCCTGCATTATATCAGGTGGGTTATCTTCGGTCCGGGTTTTATCAGTTCGGCCCTCTGGGGTGCGATACTGGTTGGACCCCTGTTTTTGATAGCTTAACTATTACTTTGAGCCTGCCTTTCTTTTGATTCAGATTATACTGCTTCATGCCTGAGTTATGACTTTTATCAGTTATCTGCTGCTTTACATAATTGATCATAGTGCTTCCAGTATTCATATCATAATTCTGGATATTGCCATGCCTGATTGGTTATTAGATTCTGAGCTTGCTTTCCTGATGATCAAATATTACACTGCTGAACACATAATTTTAATCAACCAATGTTTTACCGAGCTTCGTAGGGTTGCCGGAGTCTGTTCTTGTTTGATAGGACAAAGGCAATTGCTCTGCGAGGTTTGGAAACCCAAGCTTCGTAGTGTCGCCTGAGTCTGTTCTTGTTTGATAGGACGAGGGCAATGCTCTTCGGGGTTTGGACTTTTCAAAATAGTTTTCTCAAAAATATGCGTTCAGTTTTATATGTTTGGTTGGTCTGCCTAATTGAGTTGAGATTTGCTGTTGATCTTATGCTGAGTTGAGATTTGCCTTTGATCTTGCATATGAGTTGAGATACAGTTGATTATCTGCTGATTTTTCCTGCATGAGAGTTGAGATTCAGTTGGTTTTGCTATTGCATCCCAGTGGGGATTTCCCGGCTTGTTGCCGATTACTCGGTCAGTGGACCGTGAGCTTGAGCATTTGCATATGATTCGCCCGCACCGTTGTACTTCACGAACATCAGCGGATTTGCTACCCGTAGCGATGTTCTTTACCGGTAAAGTGGTTAGCAGTTGCAACCCGTGACCCTTAGTGGAGGGAATGTCAACCAGGTGGTGCCAGGTGGGCAGCCTTGCCTGAGGTCTTGTGAAGGCCAATATGGTAGCTTGTGATTGGGTCTTTGTGTTTTCATTTATTTGATGCATGTGTTGTTAAGTTGCTTTAACATGCTTCTTTGATTCTTTGATCTGGCTTCTAGTTATCTACTTTTATATGATCCTATGTGATTATAGTTACATTGCTGATTGTCCTAACTCCTTGATGCCTTGATTATAGTTCCTTAGTTATGTTACCCTGCTCTAGCTATAACCTGCTTTTATCCTGATACATGTTTGTCCTGTTTTAAATTTCTGCTAAAGTTATCTCCTATGCTTGTACCCAGATTATGAGTTTTACTTTCTTTACAGCACCAGTTATATATCTGTTTTATCCTAACCGATGATCTATTACTATCCTCTAGTATTGTATACCAGTAGGTACGATCTGCTATTTCTCGGCTCGTCGTGCCCACTGGGATACACTCCGGTGTGTCTCACACCCTCGGGTGACTGTTTTTCAGGTCGAGCGGGTGTTGAGATGTCGGGACGAGTTGGTGAGATCACGAGATAGAGCTTGACCCTGGACAGCCGATAGCCAAGCATTTAGTTATTTGATGTAACAAGGAAAATGTAATGTAATTGAAAAGTTATTGTAATATCTGTGTTGTAATAGTGATACGTAGTTAGTACTCTGATTGATTGCCAAGCTAGCCGTGCATATATAGAAAAGGCTCAATCCCAAGTGGGATTGGGACTCTTCTATATATGTGGCGGTCTGTTGCGCCCTGGCTGGTTTTAAACTCTGATTTGAAAAAAAAAAAATTTTAGACGCTGGTTTTAAACTCGGGGCGTGACACGAGGGGAGACTTTAGTCTCTCCGACAGGTACTCTGGGGTTGGTGCCCAACTTAATTGATAAATCTGGGGTTGGTGCCCAACTTAATTGATAAATCTGGGATTGGTGCCCAGCTTAATTATGTACAGGGTTTTAGCGAAAGGTTTCGGTGTAATCGATTTGTTCTTCCTTCTTTGTTGATATTTAGACATCTACTTTGTTTGTCACTGACTTTACCCACTCCGTGACAGGTTCGACTAGGTGTAGTAGTCGGGGCGACGGTGAGGCAGCGATTAAAGAACATTAGCTGGATGAGGTTTATTCCGTTATTCTTGCTTGGGTTATCTCATCTCCTTTTATCTAAGTTTAAGTTCTCAATTGCTTGATTGTGGAATGTTGTGGATGTTGGATCGAGAGACGGTTTTGTGATGTGGTCTTTATATTGTTCCTTAATGACTTATATGCGGCATGTTTTATACCGAACAAAAAGGGGTTTCGAAAATGTTTTCCAAAACCAAGTGTCGTGTGGGCACTGCTTTGAAAACCTGTGGATTTATCCTTTCCAAAACGATGTAGCCGCCTTACTGTGAATGTGTAGACGTTTTTAAAGGAATGGGTGTCGAGTCGACACCGTTTGCAAACTTGTAGGTTCCCCTTAATGTGATTAAATGTTTTTACACTCTCGTACTTGTTGACTGTGACTGTGTGGTTAAAGATTGTATGTTGATGTTGTAAATAAGACGCCGTGCATATACAAAGGAGACTCTGTCCGTGGGCAGGGTGAATTTGTGTATGTGGCGGTCTGACACGCACCGGGGACGAGGCTGATGCTTATTTATTAAGAAAAAAAAATTTATACACGCACATTTCCGCTTATCTTTACCTAAAAACCCCCGGGGGCGTGACAGAGGTTACATGGAGGTCAACAGTTATATAATCATGATGGTTACTGTTAGGATAAACAACTATAAATCATGGAACTATAATCAAAGGCATTATATCAAGTCTCAACATGTATAGGTGGATAATAGAACATCAAATCAAGGAATCAATGGATTTATATGAAGTAACCTTATCAATCATCTACATATATCAGTGGATAATCGAATATCAAATCAAAGAATCAATGGAATAATATATGAAGTAAACATAACAATCAGCAACTCATGCATCAATAGATGAAATACTAAACAAAACCCAATCACAAGCCACCATATTGGTCAACAAGACCTCAGGGAAATTGCCCAACCTAGCACCAACCTGGCTGACATCCCCCCCTTGGGGGTCACGGGTCTTTCAACAGACCACTTTACCGGTAAAGAACAAAGCGCACGGGGAGCGACCCCGGATATGTTCGTGAAGAACAGCGGTGCGGGCGATCAATGCGAATGCTCAAACTCACGGTCCTCTGACCGGGTAATCGGCAACAAGCCGGGAACTATCCCCTCTGGGATGCAACAGTCATACAGCAACAGAACCTCATCTCAAAGGAATAATCAACAACCAATATCTCAAATATATGCAAGAACAACAGCAACTATATTGTGTGAAACTGGAATAATCAGAGATACGGATCCAACAGGTTTAGCAATATTTAGGAATAAAGTCCTAATATTGAAAGCAACTAAAGATCAATCATACAAACTAAACACATGATGTTTTGAGAAAACATTTTTGAAAATAGGTTTTGGGTCCAAATCTCGCGGAGCTGTGCCTTTGTCCTATCAAACAAGAATAGACTCGGGCTACCCTACGCTACTTGGGTAAAAAACATTCTTTGAATAAAAATTCATGTGTTCAGCAGTACAGGCTCAACATCAATAGATCAACACGCACAGAAATGTCCAGAGTAATGAAATAAGCACTGAAAGCAACTAGGACTAATCATGCAGAGCATCAAATGTAGTATAAACTCAAACAAAGGAAGACAGGCTCAATCATCATCTAGGTTAACAAAAATAGGGGTCCAACCAATACCGTACACAGAGGGCCGAAATGATAAAGCCCGGACCGAAGATAAATCCACCTGTCAATGCGCAGGCGATTAAACTGTAATCCTCTATATGCTCAAATCCAGGTGCAAACTGGACCAACCTGGATCAAAAATACTGATCATGGATCAACTCAGTCCCACTAACTCTAACTTAACCCAAATCAACTTAAAACCCTCTAATTATTTAAACATCAGTATTTGACGTCAACATCTAGTCCAACATAATTCTTATGTTCCATCTTTGGTAAAATTACCAAAATGCCCCTCCCGGGAATTCCTTTTGGACTTCCGGGAGATTCGGGCTTTAAAACTTAGCCGCTGGCTCAACCAGATTCTACTGGGACTCAACAGTCGGCTTGGTGAAACCGCCGTAATTTCTCAAATTACGCGATTGCCACCCGAATACCGTTAAATCGACGATTTTGCCGATTTTCGGACCGATTTCCAATTTCCGCTCAACGGGAGCCGTTGGATTCCTAACGAAAAGCTTAAGAATCATTTACACATTATTTAAAACCGTACATGCTGTCATTTTGCGTTTAGACCCCTAGGGTTTCCAAAAATCACACTTTTAATGCTATTTGAGCACTGTTTTCGCTCGTTCTCTCAACTGGGAATTAATTTTAACGAACCGGCACTTCCAGCAGGTGACATTTATCTTGCTGAACACCGTGCTCACCCATTTGTGGCAGAACGCAACCCGAGAAAAACTTCGGGCCATAAAATACTTTACTAACATAGCCTTATTGAATTTTTGTTTCTCCGGATCATCGAAACCTAAATCTAACGCGAGCATCGCGTCCAGTGACCCCAAATTAGTTGAGAACTCACTGTCGCGACTTCGCAAACAGCCTAGAACAGTGTTTGGACCTAAACACTTAACTTAGAGCTTGTTTAACATTATCTTTTAATCTAATAGTGCAACCTTGAAATAAATTGGAGCATTAGTCTCCTGGGAACTCCACAATCCCTAGGCTCACCTTTGGGCAGCCCAGAATCGGCTGGATCAAAGAGATCCAACACTTAGCTCACATACAACAAGCACAATGCTCCAATCTTTAATCCTCACAGATCCTGTTTGATCTGAAGTGAGCATCAAGCTCAGGGGACAATTTGGAACAACTTTCATATTTAAATCGAAAGCTAAAACCAATTATTTCTTCACTGTGGCATTTCCACAAACACCTAGAATGCACTTTATGTAAACAATTACACGACACCAACCCAGAGTTGGTTCTCAGCCAATTCTGCATCTTAAGCCCTCAAACTTGGAAGGAAAGTTTCCAAATAACTTCCTCTACAACTCCTGCAAGCCTGGGCCATCACTGCAACCCATGTTGGCTGCGGCAAGGTGGAGAAGATGAAGCTTCAACCTTGAAATTCGTGATGACTCAACCAGAGCTTCTGGGCTTCATCCAAATGCACCAACAGGTGCCAATTCCCTCAGTGAACCCTCCTGTGCCTGTGGCCGGCAACAGAACACGGCGGCGGCGCGACGGGGCCAAGCTCGGATTGGAGCTTCAACACCATTAATGGTGAATTTCCACAGAGGCATTTTGAAGCCTTCCAACATGGATGGAGTTGTTCTACTGGACCATACAAAGCTTCCCGACCAACCCTCCCCGGCCGGAGTTGGCCGGAGCGCCGGCAGAGACCTCATGGGTCATTCTCGGGTCATCCATGGCCGCACCACTTTGGTGCTGCATGGATGCCATGCAAGTGCATGGGTGCACTTCTCTCACTCCCAGGAAGACTTCTGAGCAAGTGGCCGGTGTTGGAGAAGCTCGCCGGGGCCGGAGCAGAAAGCTCGACCGAAGTGCAAGTTTTCACAAAACTAGGGTTTCGATTTGCTACATGAATACTCCACCATCTTCCCCCAAACTTTGCAGAAATGACCTATAGGTCCTACAGTATTTTTCCATCATTTTTGTTTCCTTTTTGGTCCCCTGGTTGCAGAGAACAGCCGCGGCGGAGCAAACCTAGGGTTCCGGCCACTTATTGCTCCCACCGGCCATGCGATGTGCATGGGAGCTTGGAGCTTGGCAGGGAGCATCCTAGGAACCTAAGGAGACTACTGCTAAAGGTCTAGGGCTCAAACATCCATTGGTTGAAGAGTTCTTACCTTGGCCGGAGTTGTTGAAGAAGGAAGAAGCCGGTTTTGGTCCCTCTTCCACGCGCGGCCTCGGCAGCCTCTCAGGTTGCACCACAAGCACAGGGGAACTCCTCAGTGTCTCCAAATCCAAACTTGGAAAAGTTTGGTTCCAAACTTCCTTCTCCTCTCTCACTCTCGAGTTCCTCTCTAATGGAGTTTGTCCCTCGGCCTCCCAACACTCCGGGCTCGGTCTGGGTGAAGCAGAGGACCTTGGGTGATGTTTTGAATCCCCACAACCCCTGGTGCATGCATCAAAAGGAGACCAAGAGACAATGTTAATTTAATTCAAGATTCTTTGTGAATTATCCTCAAACTCTGTTTACACTCAACCCCAGCCTCTGGGATCTTCACAGCAGATGCAAAATGCACCGAACACCTTCACGTTTTAGTCCCTTAATTTTTGACACATAAAATATTAGAGTTTTTGCAAAAATACCCCCTTTTTCGGTGCATCTCACGCAATTCGAGAAAATCCGCTTGTCAATTTGCGAAACGAACTTCGCCACGACGTCTGGCTCGTCGAGACCTGTCAAGTAGCATATTTGTTTGTTTAGTTTGACGCTCGAGTAAAATCTCGGGCCATTTAATTCAAGAATTTGCGGTATACTACACGCATTCCAATGCACCCGGGTCGCCAAACGCGAAATCCGTCAGTGGCATTGCGCTCAGAACATCGAAATTAGTTGGGTTTGACTACTCATACCCCTATATTGGGTTTCCAGATGGTGAATCGGCCATTAGTGGTAAAGAGGAAATTAAAATAAGGGGTTACTATTCACAACTTAAGTTGTGGGACCCGCTTTTTCTTCACTGATTTCTGGAAGATCCGACCGTCAGATCATCGACATATGTATATCAATTTTTCATGTTTCGATGATACGATCGCAATGGTGATCTCCGATTTTCGAGATCAGACCCCGATCAAAAGTCGATGTTTTAAGGGCCACTATTGACTATTAATTGCCTATTTTTGCCATTTAAATAATTCAGGAAATTATTTAAACTCAGATTTTTAGATTTTAAAAATCATGGTTACTACATCTTTGCAGGCTTCTTCTTTCTCCATTTAGACTTTCTTTTGGAGGAAGCCCGTTCAACAGCCAAAACTGAGCCCTTATTGACTTTTAGCATTCCTTCAGCCGTGACCAACATATTCAACAGCTCGGCGAGAGTGCAAGTAATTTTATTCATTTGAAAATTTAAAATAAACTGAGAAAATGAATCAGGTAATGATTGCAAGATCAAATCAATTTGAAGTTCTGCGTCCATAGTCATTCCGAGCTTCTCAAGCTCCTCAATGTCCTTAATCATCGCCAAGCAATGATTATTGACTGAGTGACCATCAGACTTCTTAGTCCTGAACAGTCGCCTTGACACCTCGTAACGAGCTGTTCGACTTTGCTCATCATACAACTCTTTAAGATGGAGCAAGATGTCAGCAGCACTCTCCATGTGCTCATGCTGGCGTTGCAACTCATTACTCATAGACGCAAGCATGTAGCATTTTACCTTCATATCATCATCAGTCCATTTATTTCTAGCATCTTTCTATTGAGCTGTTGGATTTTCGGGCACTGCTGGTGTCACGCCCCGGGTGTAAACCAGAACCCGGGCCCGTCTACAGATCCGCCGTGCACACGGTATTTCCCGTGTACACGAAGCGCCAACAACCTGCTCAGATATAAAAGATATAATAAAAGAGCAATAAAAACAGAGCTGAACTAAAACTAATACATCTCAGACTGAAGCTGGAAATAAAGTACAATACATCTGTATAAATGATACATCAGTCTCTCCCAGCTCACAAAATAAAAAATACAACATGCTGGCAAAAGCCAGTTCCAAAAGTGAAAGTACAACCGTCTGAGGAAAACCTGGGTACACCAACAGTCCAGCTAACACGCTCATCCTGCCTCGAGATCTATCTACTCAGCCGTCCTCTCACCTCGACCCGCCACTGAAAGTCCAGTAGCACCCGCAGAAGACTCTGCAAAACAAGGGAAAAGAAAAAGAGGAAAGAAGAATGGGGGTGAGAACTACTAGTAAACCAGTAGCCTCCCCTAGTGGGTAAAACCTCAAACTCTGACACGCCCACTAGGTCTACCAGAGGCAAAAGGAAACAAAGGCGGTATGCTAAAAAGAATAAGACTCCTGATGAAAAGCTACCACTAGAATGCCTCTAAAAATGCCAAGCTAATAGAATAGCTAAATGTATGCATCAGAAAATAAATGTCTGCCAGAATAACCCAATCTAACCACCAGTAACCACTGGTACTGCCTGCTCTGCCGCGACGGGTATGCCAGCCTACGCATAACACCGAAGCAAAGGAGTCCCAAGGACTCAAAACCCAGCATGGTGCCCGGCGCTCTGCACCGTGGAAAGCCTACTCCGGAGTGGCACTCGTGGGGAGCGACCCACACGAGGAAAAGTATCTCAGTAACCCAAGTATCATAAATCAGCAGGACTGGATCATGACTCTGATCAAAGTGGGAAAACCCATCCACGAAAGAAAGACCTGATCTCAACCCGATGCATAAGAAACCTCCGGTCAACCGCCCAATGTCCGCGGTTGCCGCAATACCCTGCCTGTCCCAAAAACCGAGGACCTGACTACACTATCCTATCCACCTGCTCGCGCACGAGCTGCAAATACCCTGAGCCTCAAATGAAAGGAGAAAAGAATAACAAAAAGGGTTTCTCCTATGTCAATTCCAGCATGATAGTGTAGCAGAAAAAGGTGGCCTATCTAGGTGACCATACAAGCATGCAAATGTCCCAAGATGATAAACATAAAATAAAGCAGATGTCGATATGTTTTTACCTTGCTAAAGCATGCTGATAAAAGTACGAGAGTAGTAAATAAAAGATAGCCTGTGCCTGTCTAAAATGCATGCCCAAAGCCCATAATTTATTAATCAGCCTTCTAATCATAGAAGCTACTCCAATGCCTAGAGGGTAATCAAAAGTAGGGGTTCACAACAACACCCATGATCACAAACATGTCCCACAATGATATCTGGTTCACCGCCTACTACCCGCGGCAGCCATAATACCCCAGAAGCTAAAATCTAGGCCCCGGCTACACAATGCCAATCCCCTGCTCAAACTCGAGCAACATATAGTCACCTGACTAAAGAATAGGGGGAGAAGAAGCAAATAGGGTTTCTTCTAAATCAAATCCCAACATAAAGTGTAGCGATAAGAAATGGCCCTACAAAATGTCCAAGTAAGCCAGCCTATGTCCTCAGGAGAGAAAGGAGAAAAAGTGACAAATAGTGGTTCGACCAGAATATCAATTAATAGCTTCACCTGGGTATAATCATCATACTAAAATCATAATCCGACCACACCTGTCCATAATCTGCTAATCATCCTCATATAAACCATCCCCTATGCCTGTCCAAATAATATCCTCAAGTGGTACCCTTCCGCAAGACACCTCACAGTATCACCATATGAAAGTACATTTCCCCCCCCCCCTTTATGCAAGGTTAAATGCTAAAACGATGTCCATAAAGCATGTATAAGTTCCAACATATCAAGTTCTCAATATAACATATTTTCCATAAGATAGGCTCACAATTATTTAGTTAAGCATGCATGTTCATTAGGTGACCATTCAACATGTCCAATAAAGGGAATCACTCTAATACTCCTAGTGGGTATATCAGAAAAGAGGAGTAAAGCAACCACCCACCTGAAGAGCAACTGTCCAAATCCGTACAGCTGAAAATACCAAAAACTCCAAATCCTTGCTCCCACGATTTTAGCACACCCGTGATATTCCTGATACAATACAAAGCTCACTAATTACACTTAAGTTCCCAAATAAAGCTCTTATAACCACATACAACCTCGGATTCGAAACTGTTAAATTATCACCTGCAGAAAGTGCCCAGAAAATTCCAAGAAAAATATCACAGCGATCCTTGCGTCGCTAGCTTCGCAACGGTACCTTGCACGCCCAAATCAGAGTTCGGTAAGTCAAGATAAAAATCCGGCAAGGTGGTGATCCAAACAACAAACTGTGGAAAAAGACTGCGCACAGTACACTGAGAAAACAGTGATTTTCACCTCGAAATAAATCTCACGAAAATCCAATAAAAATACGAGCGCGTTCCTTGCGATCTGTAGATGAAAAAGTTGTATAGGCTCGTCTCCGTATGACGCTCGAGCGCGAAGATATGGCCAAAATACTCCGATGCTGTCCTCACATTCCTCACAGAAAAAGGGGGTCCATTGTTACCTCGGGATCCGAGCCAAAGAAGCAAAATCAGAATGCGCGATCAAAATGAAAGATGAAGCCCTACCTGTCGTGAAGCCAACGGCGCAAAAATCACAGAAAAAGGAGCTCGGGGTAGGCCGGGGGAGCTAAAACACTGCTGCTGCGCCGAGGAAGAACACAGAAAACGCAACGTCGCGCCGCGCCGTAAAATCGAGATCTCGAAATCCGTGCCACCCGAAAATCTGAAACTTGGTAGGTGTAATCCTCACTTGAAGGAGAAGAAATCTCCCTCTCACCTCCCCTTCGAGCTGAGGTCTCGAAGGGGTCGAAAATCGCCCTTGAAGAGCCCTCGGGTTGCAGCTTAAAGGAAATCCAGAAATTCTTTTCAGAAAATACCCAACGTGTCCTGAGAAATTTTCGCTGCGCCCGGTGCACGTGAGCCACCCAATGGAGACGCGCCACGTGGCCCCAACCACCGTGCACCGCCCGTGCACCACGCACCCCGCACGTCGCGTACGGCACCTGCTACACCGCTTGCGTAGACCGGGAGCACCACACCGAGCCAATCAAATTCTGCCACGTGTCACCCTGTCGGTCCACCGTGCACCCAAGAAACTCCGTGGACCGCGCGCAGTGAGCCGCCCAACCATCATCCGCCACGTGGCAGCGCCCTGGTGCACGGCCGCCGCCGTGGACCGCGCGCCTGCCCGCGGCCCTGCGCGCTGCCCGCGCCCCTGCCCGCGCCGCGTGCCGCCGCTGCTCCGCCTGCCCGAGGCCGCGCCGCCGCCCGCCGGTGCTGCCCGCCGCCGCCGCCGGCGCCGGCGATCGCCGGAAAGTACTGTTCCGGCCGTGAACAGTACCCGAGCACCAAAAATACATGTGGGTAGTCCGTTTTGACCGTTTTCGCGCGCTGATTCCAAATACGGCGTCCGTTTTGCCAAATTCCAATCCTAAAATTTGCCGGAGGCTCCCGGAAAGGTATTTTCATTCCGAATTTCGCGCCGAGTCCAAATTTGATATCCGATTTGCGCGAAAACACTTCTAAACATCCAACGGGGTCTTCCGGTTATCCACGTGATCTATTTAAGCCCCGAATCCATCACTTGAGTCCAAATTGGCGCGCGAACACCGCCGACATGCCCCGTAGGCCTCCCGAAGCTGCCGGTCACACCGTAGAAGCCCTGCAAAGATCCGGGTCACCACATCCTCCCCCACTAAAAGAAAGTTTCGTCCTCGAAACTAAAGCAACTCCCTAGGAGTCTCAAAAACCAGAGTCAAAACCCAACACCGCCGTCTCCAGCTCCCAAGTCACCTATCACTCCCCGTGATTACTCCGCAACAACCACAACAGCAACAACCAGAACGGCAAAGCCCGATTGCGCAATTCCCTCACCACACGAGCCGGAATTCGCAACGGGCGTCCCTCGTACACCAAACTCTCATAGGGCTCAAAAGAAGCGAGTCAATCACGGGCGAGGGGTTCAAAGCATAACACTCCTGAGCTGAGACGCAGAAAAAACCTCAAGAACTCCAACAAAAGACTGGGGAAAGGAACGAACAGCCCGAGCAACATGCTCAAGAATCACACCCAAGAGCCAACTCAACCAAAGCGACCCGAAACACAATCACACAACACCTGCACAGAAAAGGGGCCCCAATAAGCAGGGGTTCACACTCGGTCGCCCTCAAAACTCAACCACCCAAGTGGATTGCTCAGCCGCAGCCTCAATCAAAAGATATCCTCTAGAACACAAACTCAAACCCTGTACACCAAGATGGCCTCACACAGCGCCAATTAGAGAATCAACAAACTCAAACCCAAAGCTCTTCTGCTCCAGGTATCCGCCACCACAGCGGCCCTATCGGGGTGATACTGGATGCTCGACAAAATCCAAAGACAGCTCTATAGCCACTATGGGAGGTATCACTATAACTCACAAATCCATCTCCCACCACTGACTAGGTTAAAATCGGCGCTGGTACCAAACTCGTCATCTGATCATCAGTCTCTGCTAGCACCATCCGGTCCAAAAACTCCTCACCCCAACAATAACCGTCGATCTCGGCCAGTCTTAAATAACATCCATTTTGGCCGGATTTCCACAGTCGCCCCTATGGCTTGAATAGGCAATCCAGGAAGACATGCTCTCGAAGCTAAAACTTGTACCACAACGACTTGGCATAAAGCTTCTTCCTCACAGACCTTGCCACAGCATCTACAAATGCTCCACAAGCTCAAAATCATTCGGGAAGGGGGTAAAGCCAAAATATCCTTAAAGATCGCTGCTATCAATCCGTTCACGTCCCACTGGAAAACAGAGTTCCTCAATCTTAAAGGCAACAAGGCATTAATCATTCCATTGGCTTCACTGTACTCATAATGCCCCTAGCGTCTCTTGTACGCCATCTTGGCGAAATACTCAGCTGTAAATCCAAACGGATGCAGGCATCATAATCGATCAACTGCCGGGGCAGAACTCCATCAAAAGGCCCTAAATAATACCTGGACCTGACTGGGCTCCAATCACAAAGGGCTCTCACCGTCGGGTATCAGCGACGTAGCACTAGGTCCAACAGACCCTCGATCCATCAGATCCCCGCACCTATGCCATCAACTCCCGCAGCTCTAAAGGCGATATCCAACGAGGTGCTATGAAGTTGGCGTGGTTTCCAGAACCACGACAACCACAATCTTAATCTCCCTTTCGGGCGGCATAATCATCGGCTTAGGTGGTCTCACACCCGGGATCTCACGATCAATAGGGATATCCTTAAGTCCCGCTGTCGCCGTAGGCACCTCTCACACTGACGCTGTAAATGGTGTGCTCTAACAGTCTCAACAAACAAATTACCTTCCATTATCTGCCTTGCAGAAAATCAAAGCCCTTTCTCTCGACAGTCAAACATCCTGTGGCACTACGCCAACCAATCCCAAGCACTGGGTCAGACACCAAGCTGCCACAAACACCAATATGTCTGCCGGCATAACTCACGGCCTCTGCTACACTGGACATGATCCACTAGCCTCCCCCACTTGCACAATGCCAACAGTAACCGGTACCTCAAGTGCATGTGGTAACGACTCTACCTCTAGTCCATGCAGGAATACAACATGTCCTAACTCCGACTGCTGTGGTGAAATCACACCTGCGACAACTCAAACCACTACCGTGGCGCCCTCCAACCGGGCGGCACAGATTCATCCGCTCGATGCAAGTGGTCATCGCTCAGCCTGCCAACATATCTAGACCAATCACAAAGGGGGCACGACCTCTGTCCATGCTCACAATGAGGTGCCGAATGTGGTCTCTCGCAGACAGCCAATCCACGCTACCGCTGCGCCATTCTGATAAAAGGGCTGTTGCTGTCATCGGGGTCCACCCAACCCCTGATGTCTCAAAAATCCGCCTGAATATCATCGTCAAACGACCAAGCACAATCGATTCATGCAATTCCTTATACAATTATCCTTACTGAGCTCACCCCTCAATCACATATATTGCACCCCAAACATGCCAATTAACAAACACACAGGGTAACATCCCCCAGAGATAAACTCACATACTCCATCCACGAGGATATCCACCAACCAGGAAGGGAAAACGAAAATGTCTCTGCCGGCCGATCTATCCTCCATCATCTGGCATCAAACGCCTCTATCCAGAACATGCCTCTGACAGCAGATACCCATCCAAAAGAACTGCAGCGCCAGCTCCATAAACACTGCCTCCACCATCGAAGCACCCCAAAGTCCAAAACCCGCAAAAGATGGTCCGAACAAACGGAAAGGTATCCTGGCGCAATCCACTCACAGTCATGCATATCCTATGCACCATGTCCCCCAAATCATAGAGCGCGCAGTTTGACAACTGCGTAAACCCTTTAGACACCAGGAGGCTGCCAAAGAGTCTCTCCATCATCACCAACCACGATTCTACCCCAAGAGGCTCCAAACCTAATCCTAAGAATCGGGGTGGTTTATCTGCCGAAACTGGCTCAACTGATCATTGGTGTCCCATAGCTCATCAGCTGTCAACTATCCACCCTGCCTCGGCGCCTCGGCACTAAACATTGGCACAATGGGGCTACTCACTCCATCAGTACTGCAGAAATCCCCGCCCTTGAGGATGCTGCAATCGGGTGGTCTCAGAAGGAAGCACTGTCGAGCTGCCCGCTGTTCCGATAACAGTGTCACAAAACCAGATGCTCGCCCACTCTGCCGCTAAAAAGCCTCTGACAATCCTGTCATCTGGGTCCGGAGCTCTCTGACTCCAATCTGGTATCCGGCCCAAAACAACTAGCTCAGACCCAACTGCTGCACCAAAGTGCACCCGGGTCAGGGCCCAAAGTCGGGGAGACACCGCTCGCCACGACAAACCGCAAATCAGCACATCCCAAACACTCGACCCAATCTAGCGAAAGTCAAAGACATCCCCCTATTTTTGTAACTTTATGTTGTCTGCAGCCAACATAACTGTCCCACAAAAATAGGGTATGTCGATCCCTCTTCACTCACAGGAAGAGTCAAAACCAAATCACCGACTTTCGCAAAATGTCGCGTCTCTCACACCCTAACATCCTAGGGCCCGCCGTAAGCCTAGGGTTTCCTATGTCCCAACTGACCTATCCCTAAGCTCTGATACCAACTTAATCTGTCACGCCCCGGGTGTAAACCAGAACCCGGGCCCGTCTACAGATCCGCCGTGCACACGGTATTTCCCGTGTACACGAAGCGCCAACAACCTGCTCAGATATAAAAGATATAATAAAAGAGCAATAAAAACAGAGCTGAACTAAAACTAATACATCTCAGACTGAAGCTGGAAATAAAGTACAATACATCTGTATAAATGATACATCAGTCTCTCCCAGCTCACAAAATAAAAAATACAACATGCTGGCAAAAGCCAGTTCCAAAAGTGAAAGTACAACCGTCTGAGGAAAACCTGGGTACACCAACAGTCCAGCTAACACGCTCATCCTGCCTCGAGATCTATCTACTCAGCCGTCCTCTCACCTCGACCCGCCACTGAAAGTCCAGTAGCACCCGCAGAAGACTCTGCAAAACAAGGGAAAAGAAAAAGAGGAAAGAAGAATGGGGGTGAGAACTACTAGTAAACCAGTAGCCTCCCCTAGTGGGTAAAACCTCAAACTCTGACACGCCCACTAGGTCTACCAGAGGCAAAAGGAAACAAAGGCGGTATGCTAAAAAGAATAAGACTCCTGATGAAAAGCTACCACTAGAATGCCTCTAAAAATGCCAAGCTAATAGAATAGCTAAATGTATGCATCAGAAAATAAATGTCTGCCAGAATAACCCAATCTAACCACCAGTAACCACTGGTACTGCCTGCTCTGCCGCGACGGGTATGCCAGCCTACGCATAACACCGAAGCAAAGGAGTCCCAAGGACTCAAAACCCAGCATGGTGCCCGGCGCTCTGCACCGTGGAAAGCCTACTCCGGAGTGGCACTCGTGGGGAGCGACCCACACGAGGAAAAGTATCTCAGTAACCCAAGTATCATAAATCAGCAGGACTGGATCATGACTCTGATCAAAGTGGGAAAACCCATCCACGAAAGAAAGACCTGATCTCAACCCGATGCATAAGAAACCTCCGGTCAACCGCCCAATGTCCGCGGTTGCCGCAATACCCTGCCTGTCCCAAAAACCGAGGACCTGACTACACTATCCTATCCACCTGCTCGCGCACGAGCTGCAAATACCCTGAGCCTCAAATGAAAGGAGAAAAGAATAACAAAAAGGGTTTCTCCTATGTCAATTCCAGCATGATAGTGTAGCAGAAAAAGGTGGCCTATCTAGGTGACCATACAAGCATGCAAATGTCCCAAGATGATAAACATAAAATAAAGCAGATGTCGATATGTTTTTACCTTGCTAAAGCATGCTGATAAAAGTACGAGAGTAGTAAATAAAAGATAGCCTGTGCCTGTCTAAAATGCATGCCCAAAGCCCATAATTTATTAATCAGCCTTCTAATCATAGAAGCTACTCCAATGCCTAGAGGGTAATCAAAAGTAGGGGTTCACAACAACACCCATGATCACAAACATGTCCCACAATGATATCTGGTTCACCGCCTACTACCCGCGGCAGCCATAATACCCCAGAAGCTAAAATCTAGGCCCCGGCTACACAATGCCAATCCCCTGCTCAAACTCGAGCAACATATAGTCACCTGACTAAAGAATAGGGGGAGAAGAAGCAAATAGGGTTTCTTCTAAATCAAATCCCAACATAAAGTGTAGCGATAAGAAATGGCCCTACAAAATGTCCAAGTAAGCCAGCCTATGTCCTCAGGAGAGAAAGGAGAAAAAGTGACAAATAGTGGTTCGACCAGAATATCAATTAATAGCTTCACCTGGGTATAATCATCATACTAAAATCATAATCCGACCACACCTGTCCATAATCTGCTAATCATCCTCATATAAACCATCCCCTATGCCTGTCCAAATAATATCCTCAAGTGGTACCCTTCCGCAAGACACCTCACAGTATCACCATATGAAAGTACATTCCCCCCCCCCCTTTATGCAAGGTTAAATGCTAAAACGATGTCCATAAAGCATGTATAAGTTCCAACATATCAAGTTCTCAATATAACATATTTTCCATAAGATAGGCTCACAATTATTTAGTTAAGCATGCATGTTCATTAGGTGACCATTCAACATGTCCAATAAAGGGAATCACTCTAATACTCCTAGTGGGTATATCAGAAAAGAGGAGTAAAGCAACCACCCACCTGAAGAGCAACTGTCCAAATCCGTACAGCTGAAAATACCAAAAACTCCAAATCCTTGCTCCCACGATTTTAGCACACCCGTGATATTCCTGATACAATACAAAGCTCACTAATTACACTTAAGTTCCCAAATAAAGCTCTTATAACCACATACAACCTCGGATTCGAAACTGTTAAATTATCACCTGCAGAAAGTGCCCAGAAAATTCCAAGAAAAATATCACAGCGATCCTTGCGTCGCTAGCTTCGCAACGGTACCTTGCACGCCCAAATCAGAGTTCGGTAAGTCAAGATAAAAATCCGGCAAGGTGGTGATCCAAACAACAAACTGTGGAAAAAGACTGCGCACAGTACACTGAGAAAACAGTGATTTTCACCTCGAAATAAATCTCACGAAAATCCAATAAAAATACGAGCGCGTTCCTTGCGATCTGTAGATGAAAAAGTTGTATAGGCTCGTCTCCGTATGACGCTCGAGCGCGAAGATATGGCCAAAATACTCCGATGCTGTCCTCACATTCCTCACAGAAAAAGGGGGTCCATTGTTACCTCGGGATCCGAGCCAAAGAAGCAAAATCAGAATGCGCGATCAAAATGAAAGATGAAGCCCTACCTGTCGTGAAGCCAACGGCGCAAAAATCACAGAAAAAGGAGCTCGGGGTAGGCCGGGGGAGCTAAAACACTGCTACTGCGCCGAGGAAGAACACAGAAAACGCAACGTCGCGCCGCGCCGTAAAATCGAGATCTCGAAATCCGTGCCACCCGAAAATCTGAAACTTGGTAGGTGTAATCCTCACTTGAAGGAGAAGAAATCTCCCTCTCACCTCCCCTTCGAGCTGAGGTCTCGAAGGGGTCGAAAATCGCCCTTGAAGAGCCCTCGGGTTGCAGCTTAAAGGAAATCCAGAAATTCTTTTCAGAAAATACCCAACGTGTCCTAAGAAATTTTCGCTGCGCCCGGTGCACGTGAGCCACCCAATGGAGACGCGCCACGTGGCCCCAACCACCGTGCACCGCCCGTGCACCACGCACCCCGCACGTCGCGTACGGCACCTGCTACACCGCTTGCGTAGACCGGGAGCACCACACCGAGCCAATCAAATTCTGCCACTTGTCACCCTGTCGGTCCACCGTGCACCCAAGAAACTCCGTGGACCGCGCGCAGTGAGCCGCCCAACCATCATCCGCCACGTGGCAGCGCCCTGGTGCACGGCCGCCGCCGTGGACCGCGCGCCTGCCCGCGGCCCTGCGCGCTGCCAGCGCCCCTGCCCGCGCCGCGTGCCGCCGCTGCTCCGCCTGCCCGAGGCCGCGCCGCCGCCCGCCGGTGCTGCCCGCCGCCGCCGCCGGCGCCGGCGATCGCCGGAAAGTACTGTTCCGGCCGTGAACAGTACCCGAGCACCAAAAATACATGTGGGTAGTCCGTTTTGACCGTTTTCGCGCGCTGATTCCAAATACAGTGTCCGTTTTGCCAAATTCCAATCCTAAAATTTGCCGGAGGCTCCCGGAAAGGTATTTTCATTCCGAATTTCGCGTCGAGTCCAAATTTGATATCCGATTTGCGCGAAAACACTTCTAAACATCCAACGGGGTCTTCCGGTTATCCACGTGATCTATTTAAGCCCCGAATCCATCACTTGAGTCCAAATTGGCGCGCGAACACCGCCGACATGCCCCGTAGGCCTCCCGAAGCTGCCGGTCACACCGTAGAAGCCCTGCAAAGATCCGGGTCACCACAGCTGGAGCCTCCGTGTCCAACACATAGGCTAATTTCTCATAATTGAGAACAATTCTCAAATTCCTCAGCCAATCGGTGATATTCGGTCCAGTTGAGCGATTAGTATCAAGTATTTTGACAAGTGGTTTAGAGGCGGCCATGTTCTGCAGATGGTTAAGATTCTAATTAGTTGTGTACTTAATCATAATCCATTTTGATTAGGGTCTTTAAATCTAAATGGTGCCTCCCACTAATTTTAGCGAATCTCCACACTCCCCGAGTGGAGAAAACGAAAACTTTACTAAAAGTTTCTAGTGGGAATTGCGGTTCCATTTGTTTGCACACTACCTCATCCTAACAGATTCTTGGCAATGAGTAAAGAAATGAGTGAACAACTCTTGTTCAATGCTTCTCAAGCAAATCGCAATTTCATCTTTGGCCTCCAAAAATATAGGCTTCATCCTAACAGATTCTTGGCCTTATCTTTTGGTTAAGTTAGACCCACCGTTCATCATGCAAATAAAAAAAAAGTCATTGAATCCTCATCCTGACAGATTCTTGGATTCAACCCCTTTCTTACCACATAGCATCTCAAGCCAATAGAATGGTTGCGACTCCCTAATGCAACTGACCCCCGTATCCGGGTGCATCAATCAACACTAAAGAGACGCCCACACCCTACAACGATGGAAGGCCACTAATGGGTTCATAACACCACTAACTTAATATTTTATTTAGGGAGATTTGTTATCTCATCAGTTTTAATTTATTATTAATTTACATTTCATGCAAACCATCGCATCATATGCACACATATATCGCATATATATAAAAACTACCGGTGATGATCATGGATTTTAACTTGATTCGGGCCTGAGCTACTAGGCCGGAATCGGGTTAGAGGGTATTACACACAAGAAAAGAAAAAAAACTTGCTCTGCATCTTGATCGGATTGGAGTAGATCAACTCTTGTCGGCTCCCTCGATCAATATTTGGTCCAAACTTGATCTACACCGCATCAACAATTGAATGGAACAAATCGTCATGGAACCTGAACTACCCCTTTACCCTTGAATTTTGCAACAATTACATTACAACCCATAATAATAATGATGAGACACGCAGGTCTCCAAATTACATAATACAATCACTACACCAAAACTAATTTTTGCTGGCACTTTTGTGGTGGCATTTATGAAAAAAGCCACCAAAAATAAATTTTTGCCGGCAGTTTTTTAAAAATGCCGTTAAAAAAAATTATATTTATTTTATTTTATTTATTTGTTTAATCTTAAAAAAAATTATATTAAAAATGGCCAAAAAAATATTTTTACTGGCATTTTTTTAATGGCTTTTGTAAGAAATGCCACTAAAATCTAATTAATACTGGCATTTGAATTAATTGCCAGCAATTAATTGCCAGCAATTAATAATGGCATTTGTATTAATATGTTTAATCTATTACTAATTTAAAAATTTATCCTACCAAATGCCAGCAAAGGAAAATTTAATTCCCGCGCACGTAGGGTCGCGATAGCGCGCAGGGGAAAATTTTTTCCAGCTATCGCACGCAAGAAAGGAAAAAAAAAAATCCCAAAAAATTTCCCTAGCTCCTTCCCCAAACCGCACGCGCGAGCCTTTTCCCTGTCTGCACGCTAGCTCCCCCAGCCACCGTCTCCCTGCGGCCACATCTACGGCGCGACTCCGCCGCCTCGGCCACCGCCTCCCCTGCGGCCATCCATCCCGCGCGCAAGCCTCCCCTGTTCGCTCCCCCGGCCGCCACAGCCTCCCCTGCGGCCACTTGTACCGCGCGCCTCCACAACCATTAAGCTGCCGCAGATAATTAAGGTTTCCTCTAGCTTCCCCCCTCCACCACCATCGATCTGCCGTGCGTACCCTATTTTTCTGGCAGAATCTTTGCTACTGGCATTTCCACGCACGCGGTGTCGTCGATGCTCTCAGGCTGAAGATCGAAGCTTTGTGGAGCGTCTTCTCCAACGACGGTCGGAGCTCTGTCCAGGTTCGAGCGTCTTCTCCAACGACACTCGGAGCTCTATCCTGGTTCAAGCGTCTTCTCCAACGACACTCGGAGCTCTGTCCAGGCTCGAGCGTCTTCTCCAACGACATTAGAAGCTCGAAGCTCTGTCAAGGTTCGTGCAGGACATCAATTTTTTTTTCTTCATCAATTTTTTTTTCTTCATCAGTTTTTTCTTCATCAATTTTTACTTACTTGCTCCTGAAGTGATCGAGTTAAATAACAAACAAAGGACACATAGCACACATAAATTGACGATGGAAAAGGCACATTTCATACATAAATTGAAAATGCATTTAATGTCAAAATTCCCAAGCAAGAACAAATTATGCACTAGTTGCTCCTACTACTCAAGAAAATTATTCCTCTTTGTAGCTAGAAAAATACGCATGAAATGTTGATTCCGCTAAAATTAAAAGCAATCATTAAAATTGATCAAAAAATTGTAGAAGGTTATAAAAGAAAGAGGACCATTTTACCTGCTAGGCAGCAAGTGAGCTCTACTAGATCGACATTCACAAGCAGAAACTTCATGTCCAACTTGATACCAGTGCATGTGTTTCACCTGTGAATTACAGCACTAATTACAAGTTGTGCAACAGAACTAGAATCCTATAGGTGTAGCCATTTTTTTCTTTAGACTTGACCTAGTGTAGAATCAAATAAGAGGTTATAACAAAATGCCACTCAAAATTGATAAAGAACTTGCCCTTGGCTTGGTACAATATATTTTTTTTGTATCGTATGTTAAATAGATCATCCAAACCACTTAGTCTGTCTCTTAAAATTTTACATGCATAACATACAATGTATGCATATTTCGAAATCATACACTTTCAAAAATTATGTTAAAGATTTCAAAGTTGATTTGGAAATATCTCTTGTTTCTTTCTGATAAAACAAGAAATTTGCTCAGACGGGCGTTTGCATCATGAAATTCTCAAGAAAGAACTAGCCCACAAATCCAGTTTCAGTTCACATTTGCTCTTAATATCTAGAAGTAATGTCTTCCGCACCATAGGAGGTGAAAGACTCAGAACTCAAAACTCCGGTCTTTTAGGAACACGAAGCAATAAATTTCAACTTTAACAAAAAGACAAGTATAGGTTCAGGAGAGGATATTGACTTATTTGATCTAAAAGAGTAAGTTGTACAAACCAGCAGTGTTCTGTGTTTTATAATCACATGAGTTTTTGCACCACTCTCATTGTAAACCGAGCAGGAGCCTTCCTCTCCACTAGTTCCCAGTCCAGTTATAAGCATGCTGCTCTCACTTTTAAGCTGCCCACATGCTGCTCTCACTTTTTATGACATAGGAGAACTTGTGATCCAACATGGAAATCAAATTGAAGTTTCACTATACAAATATAATATAATATATATATATATATATATATATATATATATATATATATATATATATATATATATATATATATATATATATATATATAGTGAGACAAGATCGGGATCCAGATTCATATCCCTCAAGAACTAGATCCAAATTCTTAATGCTCCAAATTCTGTGCCTTAAATCTAGTCTTAAGTCTTAATGCTCAAAATCCTTTTTTTTTTTTTTTTTCTTTTTCTTTCCCCAAAATTAGCAAGTAGTTATGTTATCAAAATACCAAAGATTTGATAAAAAAATATATATAAGGATCAAATAAAATAAATTTTTTTCTTGCTGAAGTGAGTGTATCAACAGCAAACGGCATGCCCTGCTCTTTGATACAAATCTTTGACAAAGTTTATGAATTTGCTTAAGTTTTGATGAATATTTTACTCTGTAACAAATGGAAGATAGATGTTTGGGTTTAGGATTTAGGGTTTAGGCCCATTACTAACGTAAGGTATTTTGTGTTCCCTACTTACCAACCATGTACACCTTCTCTCTAGTATTTTATACTTTTGTCCTACTAAATTTCATAAGCAGTATATTCTTGCAGTAGAATTTGCAAAATTTGGAACTTGTATTACATATTTATTTTGCATGCAAGGTTAATTAGCAATAATTTATTAGGTGACTACATGTTCCGTGTGTTCGAAATTTTAGATGGATTAGTAATTTTGTCACATTGCTCAACACCATTGTTTCAGCTTATCAAGGAGGTTCCTTACAGTTCAAAGTTCAAATAGGCTAATAGATTTCACAAGAACATTGCAAATGGCTAGTGTATCTTAATGGTCTCACAACACTGCACTTGTCTTAAAACCAATATTCTTGATGGCAAATACTCATCTGAGAAGACTAATTGTCTCAGGAGATTGGCACATAGGCTAGTGTTAATCTAAAGCTACATGCCTATTGATTGTTTGTTAATGAGTTGCTCATAAGACTTGAAATAAAACAAGCTTTAGCTACATATTACTTGAATGCAGTTACAAATAACAATATCCTAATAACATCCAGTTTGTAGAATTGGTCATTTATCATTTTGAGAAAGTTCGGCGAACATGTTTATCTATTTTTTCGTCATGGGTTGCATTCTACCATTTAGCATTAATTTACTCTCTATTAATCTTGGTTTGGTTTCGTTTGGTTTGAAACTTTCGCCCGACTCAAAACGTGGACTAGATTTTATATGAACTTCTAATCATGTAAATGTTAATTAGCTAAATTCAATATATATATATATATATATATATATATATATATATATATATATATATATATATATATATATATATATATATATATATATATATATATATATATATATATATATATATATATATAGAAACTGCAAATGCATATATATATATATATCCTTCTTCTAGATAATCACTAATAGCTGTACTTACCAATACATAAAATGATTCGGATTTTGGTTTGTTGAAATTATATGGAATTTTTTGAACCCCGTTTACTTGTAATCTTGACCTATAAATATCAAAATCCTCCTTATCCCCATAGTTCATATATTTTGTGCCTTAAATCTAGTCTTAAGTCTTAATGCTCCAAATTCTGGTGCTTTACGTGGTCAAATCTTTTACTTTTCCTTAGTTTTGTGAAGTGTTTGTATTGGAATGCTTCAAGTGTTGCTGGGGTGTTTGGTAAGTTTCTTTCTTTATGAACTGTAGTCCTGTGATAATTTCTTGGATCTTTCTGGTACCTATCATGTATTCTGTTTTAGTGTCATAACCAGTTTTTGTTGTCTTATTGCATTAAGCTTTTCATTAGCGACATAGTTTCTACTTTAGTATTTGGTTAGGTGCTCAATGATTACTTTTAGCATTAGATCATGCTCTAGAAGTTAGGGCAAAGAAGTCATTTTAAGAATGATTAGATGATAGTGATGTGTGGCGGAAAAGCCGTGTGACAATACAATGTTGAAAACTTTTAAGAAGTTGGTCAATTATTAGAATTCATAAGTTTTATGAAAAATTTATATATTTTAGCTCTTAATAATGACGTCAATGTAACTGAACTTAAAATACTAACTTTTATGCATATACAGGTAATTCTATTGTCAAGAATACCTAAATTACTTGTCTAGGATATGGATAAGACATGGATTCTTAAGCCAAGGTAATGTTCTAATTAATATTTCTAAAGTTATGAATATTAAGTTATGTTAGTATATAAAATTAAGTAATATTTATTTGTACCATTCAATTAATGTATTTAGGTCAAGTGATGATTACCAACAAGGATTGAATCAATTCCTCAAATTTGCATTTGACAATGCATCTAAAGAAAGTATGATCCTTTGCCCATGTAGAAAATGCACTAATTGCTTTTGGAAAGAAGAGGAAGTTGTCTATGAACATTTCTTATGTGATGGATTTATGCAAGGTTATACAAGATGGATATTTCATGGAGAGGATACTATCCAAACAAAACCTAATGAGAATGTCAACATTCAGAATGAACAAATCAGTGATGAAATGAACGATCTTTTACACGATGCATTTTTTAATCCAGAGTTAGATTTAGATGTGGGAGATTTAGATATTGAAGATTTGACAGCAGAGCCAGATGAAGAGACTAAAAAATTTTATAAATTAGTGAAAGATGCTAATCAAGAAATATATCCAGGTTGTAAGAAGTTCTCAAAACTCTCATTTATTGTGAGACTATTACAAATAAAATGCTTAGGGGGATGGAGCAATAAAAGCTTTGAAATGCTCTTAAAATTGTTGAAAGAAGTATTACCAGCAGGTGAAACTTTGCCAAGTACCTTTTATGAGACTGACAAAATCATTAAAGATTTGGGTCTAGGCTACGAGAAAATTGATGCATGCCCAAATAATTGTATGCTATATCGAAAGGAATTTGCTAATGCATCTTTATGCCATGTTTGTGGTGTCTCAAGGTGGAAAACTGTTGAAAGTAAAGTAAAAAATAAAAAATCAAGAAAGAAACATGAACAAAAGGTTTCTGCAAAAGTATTGAGGTACTTCCCACTAAAACCAAGACTACAAAGGTTATTTATGTCTTCAAAAACAGCAGCAGATATGAGATGGCATAACGACGGGCGTACAAAAGATGGAGTACTTAGACATCCTGCCGACTCTCCTGCATGGAAAGATTTTGACTACAAGCATCAATTGTTTTCATCGGACCCGCGGAATGTTAGGCTAGGGCTGGCAAGTGATGGCTTTAATCCATTTAGCACAATGAGTATTGCTCATAGCACATGGCCTGTTGTTTTAATTCCTTATAATTTGCCCCCTTGGATGTGCATGAAGCAACCATACTTTATACTCTCATTACTTATTCCTGGTCCATCTGCCCCTGGGAATGATATTGATGTGTACATGCAGCCATTGATAGATGAATTAAAGGAGTTATGGGATGAAGGCATCAAAACATACGATGTATCTTGCAAACAAACATTTCAAATGCGTGCCGCAATTTTGTGGACCATTAGTGATTTTCCAGGCTATGCTTGTCTTTCGGGATGGAGCACAAAAGGGCAACTTGCTTGTCCTTATTGTAATAGTGAAACTTGCTCTAAATATTTAAAGCATGGAAGAAAATTCTGTTACATGGGACATCGTAGATTCCTGGATAATGAACATAAATTTCGACGTGATGTCACATCTTTCAATGGTAAGCAGGAACATAGAGCTGCACCAACTCCACTTTCTGGTTGTGATGTTTTAGAGCAAGTCAAAAATGTTAACGTTATATTGGGAAAGCATAATTGTAATATAAGAAGTGGAAAACGTAAGCGAGCTGAAGATGTTCAACCTTCACATAATTGGAAGAAGCGGAGCATTTTTTTTGAATTGCCGTATTGGGAAACTCTTCTAGTACGTCATAACTTTGATGTTATGCATATTGAAAAGAATTGTACTGATAATGTAGTTTATACATTACTAAATTCAGAAGGAAAATCAAAAGATACATTCAAGTCTCGTCTTGACCTTCAAGAAATGGGAATAAGACAAGATCTTCATCCAGTATCAAATGGAACCAAAACATATCTACCCCCGTCATGCTTCTCCATGAGTAGAAAGGAAAAGGAAATTTTTTGTAAATTATTAAAGGGAGTTAAATTTCCTGATGGGTATGCATCAAATATCTCAAATCGTGTACATATTAAGGAGCTAAAAATTTTGGGGCTCAAGAGTCATGATAGTCATGTGTTGATGCAGCATTTGCTCCCATTAGCTGTTAGAAGGATCTTGCCAGAAAATGTTAGCTTGGCCTTGATAGAGCTAAGTAGCTTTTTTAGGGAATTGTGTTGTAAATCTATTAAGGTGAAGGATATACAAGAATTAGAAGATCGAATAGCATTGACAATATGCCATCTTGAGAGAATATTTCCTCCATCCTTTTTCGACATCATGGTCCATTTGCCAATTCACCTTGCTAGTGAGGCCAAACTTGCTGGTCCAGTGCAATACCGTTGGATGTATCCAATTGAGAGGTATATTATGATATTAAGATTTGACTTGTAATTTAATAAATTACTCATTTTTTGTTGTCATTTATTCTATTTTGGCTCTTATTTTTTATATATTTAGGTTTCTTTTGAGATTGAAGTCATATGTACGAAATAGAAGACATCCAGAAGGCTCGATTGCGGAAGGCTATTTAATTGAGGAGAGCCTAACATTTTGCTCTCGCTATTTACATGGTGTTGAAACTCGGTTCAACCGTCCCGTGAGAAATGATGATCCTAATACTACTGACTTGAATATGAAAACCTTATTTTCTCATATTGGTCGTGCACTAGATAATGGCGAAACTATAACTTTGGATTATACAACGTGGGTACAAGCTCATCGATATGTGCTATTTAATTTCGATTCTATAAGCTCTTATCTTGAGTAAGTTCTTAAACTTGAATATTAATTATAAGTCAAAATGTTGTAGTTTTTAAATTTAATAGTGTATTTAGTTAGGCTTATTTATTTACAGAAAACATATTCAAGAAATCAAGGCACATAATCATCGAGCGCGAAGGCGTGATGTCGAGCGTATTCATAATGAAACTTTTCATGAATGGTTTAGATCACATGTAAGTATACTTCACTTTGAACTTAATTGCTTAACTAATATATAGATAAAATTAAGACATTAATTAGCTTGTCTTTGTTTAATAGGTTCATAATTTGACAAGAGAAGAGAATGTGGAGCCACTAGAGGAAATTCGATGGTTGGCAGCAGGTCCTCTAATGACAGTAAGAAGATATAAAGGATATATTGTTAATGGATATAGATTTCATACGAAAGATGTTGAGGAGAGACGAAGAACACAAAATAGTGGTGTTGTTGTCGTTGCAAGCACCTCAAGTTTTTCTAGTGCAAAGGATCAAAATCCTATCAAAGGAGATGTTGCTTACTATGGAGTTCTTAAAGAGATCATTGAACTATATTATAATGAAAAGGCAAAAGTTGTGTTGTTTAAATGTGATTGGGTAGATGTGCGTTCTGAAGGCAGAGGAATTAAGAAGGACAAATTTGGATTTATACTCGTTAACTTCAATCGATTATTATATAATAATGAGAATATAGCAAATGAACCATTTGTACTAGCATCACAAGTTGAACAGGTGTTTTATGTACAAGACCCCTTAGAGGAAGATTGGCATGTTGTAGTTGGTACAAAACCTAGAGACTTGTTTGACATGTCTGCAAAAGAGGAAGAGTGTGGAGATGATATGGAGATGTACTACCCAAATGGTTTAGAGAGTAATTTAAATGGAGACAACACCACTAGTGATGATATTGACACTGGTAATTGGGCGAGGACAGATATACCTGGAACAACTATTAATACACCTTTAGATATTACTCGGCCAACAGATGCTATACAAAGTGACGACTTAGAGCCTGATGGAGCTGGTGATTGATTTTCAGTTAAAAGGTTGATTCAATCCTTTGACTTCAATCTCTTGTAAATTGAATTCAATTTCAATGATTCTTACTTTAATAAGCAATTTTTGATTTAACAAAAAAAAATATATTTATTGCTTGTTAATTTGCTTTATATATAATTGAATAATGTCTCATTATTCATATTTCATGATAAATAGAATGCTTGTTTATACATTCATAGCAATTAGGACTTTGTTTATGCTAATGAATTCTAAATTTCTCAACTTTATTCTTTATTGTTTAGATAACAAATTACTCAATGATATTGAAAATTTATGTGTAGGTGCTTATTTCTTAATGTTTTTAGTTTTTTAATACTTCTATTAAATAGTACATAAGTATTTTACTGATTCTAAAAGATGATATAATATATCTTTTTTTAACTGCTTTGCAGGAGGCTTAGCATTTGACTATGGCGCGTACAAGATTTCAGCCAGGACTGTCACGCCCCGAGTTTAAAAATCCAGTCTGAATTTTTTTTTTTTTTTTGAATAAATTAGAGTTTGCAAAACGGGCGTAACAGACCGCCACACATATAGGAAATCCCCTATCCAAGAGGATAGGGTCTCTCCTATACATGCACGGCTAGGCTAATCCAATCATCAATCAGCGAGCAATAACTATCTCAACTAAACCATACTAATCATCAGGAATAATCCAAGTATCATACTAACATCAAACTGAAATATCTAAATGAACTGGAAACTGAAATACATAAGTGCAAGTCAACTACAGATAATCGGGGATCTCAATCATCGATCTATGTCATCAGGGGGACAGCTCTATCGTGACAGCCTCACTGGATCGTCCCGACATCCCAGCACCCGAATGACCTGAAAAACAGTCACCCGAGGGTGTGAGACACACCGGAGTGTATCCCAGTGGGCACGACGAGCCGAGCACCAGCTAATCGTACCTACTGGGTACTAAAATCTGCGGATAGTAAGAATCATAGGGTAAAGCTGAACAATAAAGCAGATCTACTGATAATCAACAGAATCCACAGATAGGCTAACTAGGCAGGTAATCAATCATCAAACTACAGATAAGAAATACTGTAAATCAGGATATGTCAGTGATAATCAGTCATAAGAACGGTAGATCATGTATGCTGGAAATCAAAGGCATCCACAATAATCATGCATGAGGAACTGCAAATGATAAAAGCATGTCTACCGATACTAATACTGGAAATAACTGAGCAGCAGTACAAGGTAAAAGTAATGCGTCAATAAGGAGACTACCATCTAATCAACAACCACCATATCGGTCCACAAGACCTCAGGGATATCTCGCCAAACCTGGCACCAACCTGGCTGACATACTCCGGCACCCTCGGGCACTAACCTGGGAGTCGATGCTCCGGCACCCTTGGGCACTAACCTGGGAGTCACGGGTCGTACACAGACCACTTTACCGGTAAAGAACATCTACACGGGTAGCTACTCCGCTGATGTTCGTGAAGTACAGCAGTGCGGGCGATAAATAATGATCAATCTCGCGGTCCGTAGACCGGGTAAATGGCAACATGCCGAGATCTCCACAGTGTATCATCTATCAATGTCTATCAATCAGAATCAATCGATCAGGCAAATCTATGTCCAGGGATAATCACCGGGTAGAATCGAATCAATGCAGGAATAATCATCAACCAACACAATCAAGGATCAGATATATCAAGGTATCAAGAATGCAAGATATAAACCAACTGTATCTAATCACAATATTTGGGAGGAACGGAAGACTAATCATACAGGACTAAACACATATTTTTATTTTGTTTTGAAAATTATTTTGAAATCAAGTTCTTTAGGCCCAAACCTCGAAGAGCGATGCCTTCGTCCTATCAAACAAGAACAGACTCAGGCGACCCTGCGACGCTTGGATAAAAACATTTGTAAAAAGGAAAAACATGTGTTTAGCGGAAGCTCAACTCAGATGCAAGAATATCACAAGTATAGGTCTAATTGGGTCAACGTCAAACAGGAGGATCATAATATGTCAAAAGTAATCACGCATATCGAGTAATGGCTATCATTCAGGATCAAGTAATCGTATATCAGTAAATATCTCAATCATAGGTCAAATCAGATCAATGTCAATCAGAGGGATCATGCTAAGTCAAGGAGGTCAATATATGTCAGGCCAAGTCATATGATCAGTAGGGAAATCAAAAACAGGGGTCCGACAAACTAAGCAACCAGAGGGCCAAAAAGCTGAGGCCCGGTTCGAAGATGACCCACCTGGACGACGGCAGATCCTCGAACTCCCGCACAGCTACTGGGAGGCTGGTGCTGAACAGCTGGGCCCTGAATAATAAGATATGATCAGTAATACTCACGAAAACCCATCCCGACGACGTTACACTAACCGACGGTTCAAACGGGTCAAATCGGTCATTTTATCGATCGATATCTGATTCCTGGTCAACGAGGACCATCGGAACCCTAACAAAATGGCCAGGTAGTGCGTAAATACTGTCTAAGGTCAGCTTGCGTGCTTATTTTGCATTCTGGTCCATAACATCTTTTAATTTGCATAATATTCTTTAGTTAAATACTGTTTTGACTCGTTCTTACAATCCGGGGGTCCAGCGACGACGCCGTAAGTTCCAGCGCGTCACATTCGACGCGACAGACCCCGTGCTCACAACCTTGGGTCAACGCGAAACCCCAGAGCAAAGTTAGCTCTTTAACTCACTACATTGATTGCATTGTTTTGCTCCGATCTTAACATCTGGAAGTCCAGAAACTACGCGGCGAGTTTCAGCGCGTTCAGGACGATGAGACGAAGGTCATGCTCACACAAATTGGGCCAAGACCAGGCCCATTTACAAATTGGCCCATAATATTATTAGGTCCAATATACAACTTTGTTATACTTTAACTTATATTTGATCTAAACCAAATTTAACTAGAGCATCATGATTAAAGGACTAAATAAGGTTGGAGGCTCACCTTGCGTGCGTCGGAGGCCGGCCGGAGAGCTTGCCGGAGCAAGGTGGTGCACCAACTCAAAGCTACCCAAGGCTCGGTTTGGTGTTCTTGGAGTAGCTCGGGTTCAGCTCTGCATCTGAGGCGAGCACACGCTAGAAGGGGTCCCCAGGAGGTCTCGGGTCCAAGCTGGGTCGAGCGGCGGCGGCCGGAGGTGGCGGCGGCCGGAGGAGAGCCCGAAAAGGGTGGCTCGGGTGCAACCTTTAAGCCGAGCCACAGGGGGGTGTCCTAGGTCAAAACAGGGTCAAGGGATTCATAATTGAGGCGTCTAGATCGTACCTGTGCAGTTGGCCGGAGGCCAAAGCGGCGGGGATCGCCGGAGAGGAAACCCGATCCCAACTCGGGTGCAACCCTGGAGCATCAAAGCCTTACGTTAAGGTTGCCATGCAAGGTGACCATCGGCTTGAGAACAAGAAAATAGACTCACCTGCATGGCTTTCCCGGCGTCGGGAAGCGTCGGCGACGCACGGCGGCGGAGCTCGGCCGACCTCGGAGGAGCTCCAATGGCGGATTCCGGCCGGTTGTGTTCGGGCTGGTGAAACTTGGACCAGAAGGTCCCACTTGGTACCAGGAGGCTTCTGGTGGTGGTGGACGGCGGCTCCGGTGAGCGGCGGCGCCGGACGGCGACGATCGGCCGTTTGTGAAGAAAGCCCGAAGCTAGGGCAGTCTCGGTTGGCCCCGATCCTGATCCGATCGGGCCCGGCTTTGGTGGAGAGGTTCCAGTCGACGGGAAGAATCGTTCCAACGGTGCTGATCTGGGTTTGATCGGTCGGATGGAGGCGACGGTCAGCGGCGGCCAAGAACACAATAATCCGATGGAATGGCTCCCGCCGGCGATCGGGTCGGCGGCGCCGGCCCCAGTCTGCACCCGACCGAACCTCTCGGCGTCAGGAATACAAAGGTTGTGCTCAAGAACCCGAATGCACAAGAAAGTCCCAAGAGCTTACCTCGCCGGAGTTTAGCAAGGTGATGCTGTCATCCGCGGCGGCGCCCGGCGGCGGCAGGGACCGGGACCACCACAGCCTGGTTGCGGCTTCCCAGGGGACTCCTCCAGACCGGGTCTGGACCTCTCCAAACCTCCTTGATCACCTTCTCTCCAACCACCCGAGAGCAAGGTGGTATTCTCTCTCTCTTTTCCGGCAAGGGGAGGCGGTGGCCGGTGCGGGGAGACCCCGGGGAGCGCGGCAGAGAAGGGGAGGAAGTTGTTGGGGCGGCTAGGGGCAGAGCTTAAGGTTTAGGCTGTAGGGAAACCCTAGCCGTATACATGCATATATATATAGGGTTAGTAACACTTGCATTTTAGCCCTTCTAGGTTTTCTATTTACTGTTAGGTCCTCTACTGTATTTTTCTTTCACTCTCAGGTCCCTCACTAGGGAGTGGCACCATAATCGAGGCAACAAATACAGGGTTTTAAGTGCAAAAACTGCATTTTCCGATGCTTTTCACGCTTTTCGAGGAGATCCGAGCGTCAGATCGAAAAACGGACATCGCCAGGACGTCCGGCTCGACGATGCCTATCAAGTAGCGATCTTCGTTTTTCGAGAAAATGCCCAGATAAAATTTCGTTCCATAAAAACTGTCTAATTTTACAGTTTTCACGCTTTTCGAAATTCCAGAGTCGTCAAACAGAATTTTCGACTGCGCCATTGCGTTCAGAACATCGAAATTAGCTAGAATTGACTACTCGAACCACTATATTAGGAGTCCAGATAGTAAATTGGCCAACGTTGGCGCGAAGGGGAATCAAATTCAAGGTTTACTGTTCATCAACAGTCCCAAGCACTATGCACTTAAGTCGCGGGTCCCGCCCGCTTCTTCGTCAATTTCTGGAAGATCCGACCATCGGATCTGAACATGCTTAATATGGTTTTCACTCGATTCGACGAGACGGTCGTGCTGGTGATCTCGGATCTTCGAGATTAGGCTCGGGTTGCAAAGTGGTATTTTTGGCCCACTAATTGTGCAATTTACACTGCAGAAAAGGGGCACTGAGGCTACTCTTGCCATTCATAATTCAAAATCGACTAGACTTTTATTCTTTTCCTTTTTATTTAATTACAAAATTTCAAGTTCTTACATCTCTCCCACCAAAAAGGAAGTTTCGTCCCTGAAACTTAATACAACTAAGAACCAAATTAATGGGAGTAACGCTCCATCATGGTTGTCCCATTGTACTTTGACGTAGGGGATCGATCTGTTCCTCAGCTTCTTTTCATCTCGAGCCAGGATCTTTAGTGGTACCTCATCATGGCTCAGATCCTCGCGAAGCTGGACAGCGGTGGGGCTGATAATGTGGGAAGGATCCCTGATCCGTGATCATTAGCAGCTCTGGGGACACGTTCTTTCGGCTCAAGGCATCTTGTACTGTGTGGTTTGTGATAACACTAGGGTTCACAATTCTGTTTCATCCAAACTGCTAAAGATTCTGGTTCATTTATTGTTCATTTGTACTACCACTTATTTCTATTATCGAATCAGTTGCAAGATCTGGCGAGATCAACATGGCTTGTGGCCGCAAGCTCGAACGAATGTCTACATTAATGACAAATATAATCTGTCCACTATGTACACGACTATCTGAGACCTACCTAAGGTCCAACATGGTCTGGAATATCAATACTGAAACTATAACATCGTCGTCCAAAGACAACCTTGGAAACTAAATTTAAGTAAGCAGACAAATAGACCCAATCATGATATTCCCCTTTTCAGGGTGGGGTATTTCCTCAGCTCTTTCGACAGTACGTTGTCTGCAGCCAACGTGCTTATCAAAAGAAAAGTGAAATACCAGAGATCTGTCGCCAACATCAAGTTGGGGACACGACTCCTACCGGAGTCAACAGAAGATATAACTCATACCTCATGACACAAATCTCTACGCCGATACTATAAACCTATATCAACTACAAATCAGATTCCTTTAGAATGAAAGTCAAATTCCTCAAGCTATCATCATCTCTATCAAAGTAATCGTGAATCCCAAATTAGTTTACACTGATCAGGGTTGGGACACGATTCATTAAGGTCTAATATTTGCTGGATGTCGTCAGGAAAGCGTCTCATAAGTGTGAAAGTACACCTGAACTCCTAACCGCTAGACAAATACCCCGCGCTCTCACGTGACAAGTCATCCTAGGGTTCATCCTAACCAGTTCCTAATCATCTTTTCCTAGGTACCGTGTACCTATGCTCTGATACCATCTAATCTGTCACGCCCCGAGTTTAAAAATCCAGTCTGAAATTTTTTTTTTTTTTTTGAATAAATTAGAGTTTGCAAAACGGGCGTAACAGACCGCCACACATATAGGAAATCCCCTATCCAAGAGGATAGGGTCTCTCCTATACATGCACGGCTAGGCTAATCCAATCATCAATCAGCGAGCAATAACTATCTCAACTAAACCATACTAATCATCAGGAATAATCCAAGTATCATACTAACATCAAACTGAAATATCTAAATGAACTGGAAACTGAAATACATAAGTGCAAGTCAACTACAGATAATCGGGGATCTCAATCATCGATCTATGTCATCAGGGGGACAGCTCTATCGTGACAGCCTCACTGGATCGTCCCGACATCCCAGCACCCGAATGACCTGAAAAACAGTCACCCGAGGGTGTGAGACACACCGGAGTGTATCCCAGTGGGCACGACGAGCCGAGCACCAGCTAATCGTACCTACTGGGTACTAAAATCTGCGGATAGTAAGAATCATAGGGTAAAGCTGAACAATAAAGCAGATCTACTGATAATCAACAGAATCCACAGATAGGCTAACTAGGCAGGTAATCAATCATCAAACTACAGATAAGAAATACTGTAAATCAGGATATGTCAGTGATAATCAGTCATAAGAACGGTAGATCATGTATGCTGGAAATCAAAGGCATCCACAATAATCATGCATGAGGAACTGCAAATGATAAAAGCATGTCTACCGATACTAATACTGGAAATAACTGAGCAGCAGTACAAGGTAAAAGTAATGCGTCAATAAGGAGACTACCATCTAATCAACAACCACCATATCGGTCCACAAGACCTCAGGGATATCTCGCCAAACCTGGCACCAACCTGGCTGACATACTCCGGCACCCTCGGGCACTAACCTGGGAGTCGATGCTCCGGCACCCTTGGGCACTAACCTGGGAGTCACGGGTCGTACACAGACCACTTTACCGGTAAAGAACATCTACACGGGTAGCTACTCCGCTGATGTTCGTGAAGTACAGCAGTGCGGGCGATAAATAATGATCAATCTCGCGGTCCGTAGACCGGGTAAATGGCAACATGCCGAGATCTCCACAGTGTATCATCTATCAATGTCTATCAATCAGAATCAATCGATCAGGCAAATCTATGTCCAGGGATAATCACCGGGTAGAATCGAATCAATGCAGGAATAATCATCAACCAACACAATCAAGGATCAGATATATCAAGGTATCAAGAATGCAAGATATAAACCAACTGTATCTAATCACAATATTTGGGAGGAACGGAAGACTAATCATACAGGACTAAACACATATTTTTATTTTGTTTTGAAAATTATTTTGAAATCAAGTTCTTTAGGCCCAAACCTCGAAGAGCGATGCCTTCGTCCTATCAAACAAGAACAGACTCAGGCGACCCTGCGACGCTTGGATAAAAACATTTGTAAAAAGGAAAAACATGTGTTTAGCGGAAGCTCAACTCAGATGCAAGAATATCACAAGTATAGGTCTAATTGGGTCAACGTCAAACAGGAGGATCATAATATGTCAAAAGTAATCACGCATATCGAGTAATGGCTATCATTCAGGATCAAGTAATCGTATATCAGTAAATATCTCAATCATAGGTCAAATCAGATCAATGTCAATCAGAGGGATCATGCTAAGTCAAGGAGGTCAATATATGTCAGGCCAAGTCATATGATCAGTAGGGAAATCAAAAACAGGGGTCCGACAAACTAAGCAACCAGAGGGCCAAAAAGCTGAGGCCCGGTTCGAAGATGACCCACCTGGACGACGGCAGATCCTCGAACTCCCGCACAGCTACTGGGAGGCTGGTGCTGAACAGCTGGGCCCTGAATAATAAGATATGATCAGTAATACTCACGAAAACCCATCCCGACGACGTTACACTAACCGACGGTTCAAACGGGTCAAATCGGTCATTTTATCGATCGATATCTGATTCCTGGTCAACGAGGACCATCGGAACCCTAACAAAATGGCCAGGTAGTGCGTAAATACTGTCTAAGGTCAGCTTGCGTGCTTATTTTGCATTCTGGTCCATAACATCTTTTAATTTGCATAATATTCTTTAGTTAAATACTGTTTTGACTCGTTCTTACAATCCGGGGGTCCAGCGACGACGCCGTAAGTTCCAGCGCGTCACATTCGACGCGACAGACCCCGTGCTCACAACCTTGGGTCAACGCGAAACCCCAGAGCAAAGTTAGCTCTTTAACTCACTACATTGATTGCATTGTTTTGCTCCGATCTTAACATCTGGAAGTCCAGAAACTACGCGGCGAGTTTCAGCGCGTTCAGGACGATGAGACGAAGGTCATGCTCACACAAATTGGGCCAAGACCAGGCCCATTTACAAATTGGCCCATAATATTATTAGGTCCAATATACAACTTTGTTATACTTTAACTTATATTTGATCTAAACCAAATTTAACTAGAGCATCATGATTAAAGGACTAAATAAGGTTGGAGGCTCACCTTGCGTGCGTCGGAGGCCGGCCGGAGAGCTTGCCGGAGCAAGGTGGTGCACCAACTCAAAGCTACCCAAGGCTCGGTTTGGTGTTCTTGGAGTAGCTCGGGTTCAGCTCTGCATCTGAGGCGAGCACACGCTAGAAGGGGTCCCCAGGAGGTCTCGGGTCCAAGCTGGGTCGAGCGGCGGCGGCCGGAGGTGGCGGCGGCCGGAGGAGAGCCCGAAAAGGGTGGCTCGGGTGCAACCTTTAAGCCGAGCCACAGGGGGGTGTCCTAGGTCAAAACAGGGTCAAGGGATTCATAATTGAGGCGTCTAGATCGTACCTGTGCAGTTGGCCGGAGGCCAAAGCGGCGGGGATCGCCGGAGAGGAAACCCGATCCCAACTCGGGTGCAACCCTGGAGCATCAAAGCCTTACGTTAAGGTTGCCATGCAAGGTGACCATCGGCTTGAGAACAAGAAAATAGACTCACCTGCATGGCTTTCCCGGCGTCGGGAAGCGTCGGCGACGCACGGCGGCGGAGCTCGGCCGACCTCGGAGGAGCTCCAATGGCGGATTCCGGCCGGTTGTGTTCGGGCTGGTGAAACTTGGACCAGAAGGTCCCACTTGGTACCAGGAGGCTTCTGGTGGTGGTGGACGGCGGCTCCGGTGAGCGGCGGCGCCGGACGGCGACGATCGGCCGTTTGTGAAGAAAGCCCGAAGCTAGGGCAGTCTCGGTTGGCCCCGATCCTGATCCGATCGGGCCCGGCTTTGGTGGAGAGGTTCCAGTCGACGGGAAGAATCGTTCCAACGGTGCTGATCTGGGTTTGATCGGTCGGATGGAGGCGACGGTCAGCGGCGGCCAAGAACACAATAATCCGATGGAATGGCTCCCGCCGGCGATCGGGTCGGCGGCGCCGGCCCCAGTCTGCACCCGACCGAACCTCTCGGCGTCAGGAATACAAAGGTTGTGCTCAAGAACCCGAATGCACAAGAAAGTCCCAAGAGCTTACCTCGCCGGAGTTTAGCAAGGTGATGCTGTCATCCGCGGCGGCGCCCGGCGGCGGCAGGGACCGGGACCACCACAGCCTGGTTGCGGCTTCCCAGGGGACTCCTCCAGACCGGGTCTGGACCTCTCCAAACCTCCTTGATCACCTTCTCTCCAACCACCCGAGAGCAAGGTGGTATTCTCTCTCTCTTTTCCGGCAAGGGGAGGCGGTGGCCGGTGCGGGGAGACCCCGGGGAGCGCGGCAGAGAAGGGGAGGAAGTTGTTGGGGCGGCTAGGGGCAGAGCTTAAGGTTTAGGCTGTAGGGAAACCCTAGCCGTATACATGCATATATATATAGGGTTAGTAACACTTGCATTTTAGCCCTTCTAGGTTTTCTATTTACTGTTAGGTCCTCTACTGTATTTTTCTTTCACTCTCAGGTCCCTCACTAGGGAGTGGCACCATAATCGAGGCAACAAATACAGGGTTTTAAGTGCAAAAACTGCATTTTCCGATGCTTTTCACGCTTTTCGAGGAGATCCGAGCGTCAGATCGAAAAACGGACATCGCCAGGACGTCCGGCTCGACGATGCCTATCAAGTAGCGATCTTCGTTTTTCGAGAAAATGCCCAGATAAAATTTCGTTCCATAAAAACTGTCTAATTTTACAGTTTTCACGCTTTTCGAAATTCCAGAGTCGTCAAACAGAATTTTCGACTGCGCCATTGCGTTCAGAACATCGAAATTAGCTAGAATTGACTACTCGAACCACTATATTAGGAGTCCAGATAGTAAATTGGCCAACGTTGGCGCGAAGGGGAATCAAATTCAAGGTTTACTGTTCATCAACAGTCCCAAGCACTATGCACTTAAGTCGCGGGTCCCGCCCGCTTCTTCGTCAATTTCTGGAAGATCCGACCATCGGATCTGAACATGCTTAATATGGTTTTCACTCGATTCGACGAGACGGTCGTGCTGGTGATCTCGGATCTTCGAGATTAGGCTCGGGTTGCAAAGTGGTATTTTTGGCCCACTAATTGTGCAATTTACACTGCAGAAAAGGGGCACTGAGGCTACTCTTGCCATTCATAATTCAAAATCGACTAGACTTTTATTCTTTTCCTTTTTATTTAATTACAAAATTTCAAGTTCTTACAAGGACGTTCTATACTTGGTCCTCGAATTGCAACAAAAGACTTTCGTGATCCTAGTCAGAAAAATACACCATCAAGTAATCACTCGATGGGGCAATCTGGAGGTGACCTTCGGGAGAATTATTTTGATTTGGGTATTGATAATGACAAGCAGTTTATATCGGATGATGACCAACTTGAAGAAAATATCGGTACTCATTAATCCCTAAGATATGCATGTTCATCAAACTTTAGGAATTTAGCTTAGAAAATCAATTAATCACTATTGAATATTTATTTCTTAGCTATCTCTTATGATTATTTGAAAACAGATTCTTCTAAAAAGTCCAGTAATCGGAGAGGTCCTACTCGCATGCATAAAATATGGGCTAGGCATGATGGTGATCTGTTGGCCCTTACTTTTAATGAATTTGATCAGCCTATTGGTGATAAAGCTGCGCAATTCACAAACTTCTTAGGCACTGTTGCTAGAAGTGGAAAAGATGCACCATTAACATATAAGGATTGGAGGCACATGCCTTTGGATAATAAAAAGATAATGTGGAACATTATTAAGGTATCAATTTATTAGTTGATTTATCTTTATATTTTTAATACATAAACATCTATCAGGAAATTAATTTGTGAATTTCTTATAGTTAAAGTATAATCTTGGAGATGATAATTGGTTATGGGTTATGAAAGCTCTTGGGAAAAAATGGAAGGACTTCAAATGTGAGCTTAAGAAAAAGCACTATGATGCTCACAATACTTATGAAGAACGTATTGTTGATCGCGATTCTAGAGTCCTCCCGGAGCAATGGAGACAATTGATTGAATTTTGGGATACTGAAGAAGGACAGGTGCTTTAAACAATTTTTCATTCTTTATCAATTTCACTCTTTATTTTTTCTTTTAACTAAGTGAATGTTTTCTAGTGTAGCTATATAGATGTTTCTTTTAACCAAATTGATGTTGTATACAGACGCGTAGTTTAAGAAACAAGAGTAATCGCTCTAAGCAAATTACTACTCACACTGCTGGCTCTAGAAGTTTTGCTCGTATTCGTGAAGAAAAGGTAAATCACTTAATTCACTTATAATCATTTTTATTGATCGAATTCACTGAATTATAATCATTTTTATTGTTAACAGCGAAAGGAAACTGGAGTAGTGCCAACTAGGGCCGAACTATTTAAGATTACTCATGTTCACAAAAATGGAGCTCCGATGAATGAAGAATGTGCTAATTTTATTGTAAGTAGATTAATACTTTTTTAAGTTTTTATTTGTAAAGATTTTAGCTTTATTGTAAGTAGATTAATGGCTTTTCTCTAAAGATTTTAGCTTTATTGTAAGTACATTTAAGTTCAGTTTCCTCTCATGATCCACAAGATGAGGAAATTTCAAATTATTTGCATTTCTACCTACTCATTGTGATATGCATGACTTGTTATAGAGAGAGATTGATGTGAAGACCAAGAATCAACCAGATCTTGCAAAAAAAGGTTCCAAAGAAGTAGATGATTTATTCTCAGATGTGTTTGGAAAAGAAAAACATGGTCGCGTGCGTGGCCTCGGTTTGGGCCCTACTCCTACTCATATTTGGACCGATGCACCTTCACCTGCAGCATGTATAAGAATGGCAACTGAGGCTAGAAAGAAAGCAGAGGAGGAAACAAAAGAAATGAAGGAAAGGATGATAGTTATGGAGACTGAGTTGGCTGAAATGAAAGCAATGATAGCATCTATTTTGCAAAATAAGTCTACCCCTGCACCTTCACCTACTAATCCATTGGATGGTCGACAGGTTTACTTTACTAATTAAGTATTTATAAAAGAATTTTCTAAATAATATCTTGTTGAAATTTTTGTTTTAATTACATAGTGTTATTTCTTATGTAGAATGTTGCTGATACAAATATTCCTAATGATACATTTGAAGAAGTGCGATCATCATCATCCAATCACCAATTTCCGTCTTATCAAGTAAATATTGTTACGGAATTTGAGTTGGCGTATTTCGTGAATGTATTAAGTCTTGAAGATTGAAGATGAAGAAACTTTGGATCGTATACCTCAATCTCAAGAAAGAAGAATTCAAAAGGATCAGGTACGTTTAACTAAAGAATTTTGATGATCCGAATACTTCTTATAGTGTAGAAACACCTGGAAGAGGTTTTAATTGCTTAAACATCAAAAACTGGACATGGCACATGTTCAGGATCCGGATCGAGCTCGGCAATCCGGATCCCGAAGGGTGTTGGTTCATACACTGGTTCAATCCGGATCGCAGCCTCCTCTGATCCGGATCCCGAACACTAGTTTTACCTGTTGCTTCCTCGATCCGGATCAGGAATTGCAATCCGGATCCCGAACATGATGTTTTGGTAAAACTGTATGAACGATCCGGATCGGGGACTACGATCCGGATCCCGAACAAGCAATTTTCTGGAAACCGTCTTTTGTGCTTCTGCAATCCGGATCGCCAAATCCAATCCGGATCGCCGTCGGTAAAACTTTCCAGAAAAGGCTGTTTTTGATCCGTATATTCTTCCTAGGGTTTCTAACCTATAAATAGGCCCTATATTCATTTCTAGGGCAATAAGCTATTACAGAAGAAAATAGCCGAAAAGAAAAAATCCACATATAGAGAAGAAAGGAAATCAATAGATTTATTCTATGTTTCTTCATCTATATTGATTGATTTGATTCTAGGTTTTCCATACTCACATTTTGAGTAGAATCAAATCAATGAATACTTAGATGGTATTTCCGATCTATCTTTAATCTAAGTATTCGGCGGATCATCACCACCCAAAACAAACAACGATTTACCCCAAAATCGGCGCGTGGACTCGCGTGGCCTTGTGGATTCAAGGTGCAACCGCTCTCGTGGATTCGGAGCGAGGTACGTTCGTGGATTCGAAGCGTGCCACTGGGTGAAGACCGTGGATTCGGTCGGACGTCGTGGACTCGACGTTGGACGCTGTGGATTCAGCGTTGGGCGCGGATCGTGGATTCGAGAAGCGTCGTGGAGCGAGCGGAGAAGATCTACTAGGAGCGTATGGTAAAAGGTTGAGTCGTCTGTGAGTACGTTATATCACCTTGTACGTGTGTTAATTCTAGTGGATTTCGCCGTGTTATCGGTCCCGTGGTTTTTTACTCCGGTTTGGAGTTTTTCCACGTAAAAATCTTGCGTGTTCTTTTATTTTTCCGCATTGGGTTTATTTGCGCAATGATTTTTTGAGTGTTTATTGTTTACACCTATTCACCCCCCTCTAGGTGTTTTTTCCCCTATTTAGATCCAATTACTTATAACCCAACAAGTGGTATCAGAGCGGGAATAGGGTTGTAAACAATGGTTGAAGGTGGAAACATCAATCGACCCCCTTTCTTTGATGGAACAAATTATGCGTACTGGAAAGTACGGATGAAAGCCTTTTTAATTTCCATCGACGAAAGGGTGTGGCAATCAATTGAATTAGGATGGTCTAATCCAACTGAAATTTTAGATGATGTTCGCACCTTAAAACCTAGGTCGAAATGGACCAAGGAAGAGATAGACTTATCTTCTTACAATGGCAAAGGAATTAATGCTCTATTTAATGCTTTGTCACAAACTGAGTTCTCTCGCGTCTCGGCATGTGAGACTGCGAAAGAAATCTGGGATGTTCTTCAAGTTACGCATGAGGGAACTAACCTAGTGAAGATTCAGAAACTGCAAATGCTTACGAGCAAGTTTGACTCTATCTCTATGGCAGAGAATGAATCCTTCACTGACTATTACACACGATTGCAAGACATCGTAAACTCATGTGCTAACTTGGGAGAGAAGATTCCAGAATTTAAAGTTGTAAGAAAAATTCTAAGAACTCTTCCTGAACGATTTCGCCCGAAGGTCGCAGCCATTGAAACAATTAAACACCCGGACGAAATGCGTGTAGAAGAATTAGTAGGTGCTTTACAAACTTATGAAATGACATTTCCTACTAACTATTCTTCTGGAAAGGCATCCTCTTCTAAGTCTTCAGGTTACGCATTGAAATCAACTAAAGAAGAAGACGCGGATTCATCCTCCTCGGACGACGACGAGAACCTTTCTATGGAGGACTTTGAGAAGCAGCTCGCTCTCTTGACAAGGAAGTTTCGCCGCAACTTTCGAAGGGGTAATTCAAGCAAAACTCCATCCTTCGGAAAGTCGAAGAAAGGCAAGGGTTCTTCAACTTACAAGTCAAGAAAGCAAGAGAACTTCTCAAAGGATAAGAAAAGTTCAGAGGGACAAGTTCAGTGCTTCAAATGTCGAGGCTACGGCCACATTGCAACGGAATGTCCCAACAAGAATCCGGCTAAGAAGAAAGCGATGCAAGTCGTTACTTGGGATGACAACTCCACGTCAAATGAGTCATCCTCAAGTGATGAAGAAGACAACGCGACAGCTTTCCACGCGTCCACTACATCTTCACCCTTCATGTGCTTAATGGCAAGTACATCCGACTCACTGTCCAACTCCACTGTTGAAAAGATTGCAACGGACGATGAATCAGATGATTCGGAAGGTGAAGATTTTGCTTTAGCCTACCACAACTTTTGAGGGATTCAAAGAAACTGGCTAAGCAAAACAAGGGGTTGAAAGGGAGATTGCAGGATCTCGAAGAAGAAGTAAAAAGGGTAACCTCTCTCTCAACCGATCTTGAAGTGGAAAGGGATAATCTGATTAAAACAAATGTTTCCCTTCAAGAGTCCAATGAGCAACTCGAGAAGAATTATATGGATATGGTGAACAAAGCGAATTACTTCTTGAAGCTCAACGGCGAGGCTCGACAGGAAAAATTGGAAATGACGGAGACCATACGCCAACTGAAGGATGACTTAAAGAGATTTTCTTCTGGAAGGAGTAAGTTGGACAGACTTCTTGGTCTTGGTCAAAGAAATAAGTTCGGCCTCGGATACACTCAAACTGGAGACATTCCAAGTTCGAGTGGTACAGTATTTGTGCCTCAGTCGGTATCTCCTCCTCCGACACCGGAATTCACGACAAGCAACGACAACAAGCCTACTACATCCTCCTCGGAATCGACAAGAATCAAGGTATGTTTTCGTTGTGGCATTTCAGGGCACATAAGGAGAAATTGCAAGACGGAAGCCAAACGCACACCTCAAGCACCTCTTGCAATGACTACCAAAAGGGCTATTCCTCGAAAATCAACTGCAATTCATTCAAAGGAAAAGAGCCTTGGTAGTACACCGCTCAAGACGACATCATCAAGGAGCAGCAATTCTTCAAGCAAGACGCTCTCACCTAGGAAATCAACTTCACGATCATTACCGACGCACTCCAAAAAGGTTTGGGTGCGCAAAGGTGAAATTTTCCCTGTCTTGCTACCAATGTTTCCTTGCATGCATATGATAGTTCGTCTTGGTACCTGGATAGCGGGTGTTCCCGTCATATGACCGGTGACAAAAACTGTTTTCAAACATTTGAGAAAAACTCCGGAGGACTTGTTGTTTTCGGAGATGGTCGGTCTTCCAAAATTGTTGGAAAGGGAACGGTAGCTATTCCAGATGGCCCGGTTCTAGATAATGTGTTATTTGTTCATGGCCTTAAGACTAACCTCATAAGCATAAGTCAACTTTGTGATAGTGGTTATTCAGTTAATTTTTCATCTGATAAATGCACTGTAACTGACATGAACCATGCTTTCTTTTTAAAGGGGGTTAGATCAGAAAACAATTGTTATGTAGTTCCTCTAAGATTTCTGAAAAATGTAACCTAGCATCTTTGAAAAATGAAACACTTTGGCATGAAAGGCTAGGTCACATAAACTTTAAGGAACTTGCTAGAATTTCGAACAAAGATGTGGTCAAGGGGGTTCCGAAACTTTCTTTTGAACAAAACCTTGTGTGTGGCGGTTGCCAAAAAGGAAAACAGTCTAGGACTGCACACAAGAACTTGAACCACATAGGTACAAAACGGCCTTTGGAACTTTTGCATATGGACTTAATGGGGCCAACTCGTCAACCATCTCTGGGAGGTAAATGGTATATTTTCTTATTGGTTGATGATTTTTCTAGATATACTTGGGTAGCATTCTTAAAAGAAAAAGCTGATACCTTTGATTCTTTTCTCGAAATCTGCAATCGTATTATGACTGAAAAGAATGATAGGATTACTCGAGTTAGGAGTGATAGAGGTGGGGAATTCATAAATTCCAAATTCATTGATTTTTGCACTTCTAATGGCATTAAACATGAATTCTCTGCACCTTACACACCTCAACAAAATGGTGTAGTCGAGCGCAAAAACAGGGTCGTACAGGAAATGGCACGTGTTATGCTTCACAGCCGGAACTTACCTTTTTATTTTTGGGCTGAAGCGGTGAACACTGCTGTTTATGTTATTAATCGCGTGTATTTGCGCCCGGGGACATTGAATACACCATATGAACTTTGGTTTTGTAGAAAACCTAACATCAAATATTTTCGCATCTTTGGGAGTCGGTGTTTTATTTTACGTGATCGTGAGAATCTTGGAAAATTTGACTCTCGAAGTGACGAAGGGATTTTCTTAGGTTATTCTACAAACAGCAGAGCATATCGAGTTTTTAACTTAGAATCTAAGACGATCGTAGAATCGATAAATGTTAAGGTAGATGAAGCTTTTCACTTTGAATCTGAAAAATCTACCCTCGATATCTCTCTTGATGATGATACACCTGCTAATGCATCTTCTTCTAACAATTCTTTCGATAATAATGATGCATCTAACGGTTCTTCAAGTTTATCTGATGTGCAGGAATCATCTCGTGTACCTCCGTCTACTCCTCTACCTCAAACGTTACGCATCTCCAAGGATCACCCTGAATCGAACATCATTGGAGATCCACAAGAAGGAGTTAGAACACGGAGACAATTGGTTTGCGGATTTGCATGCTATGTATCTCAAATCGAACCAAGGAATGTTGATGAAGCTCTCCAAGATGACTACTGGATTAAAGCAATGCAGGAAGAGCTCCATCAATTCGAGCGAAACAAAGTCTGGGAATTAACGAAGCCTCCGAAGCAACACAATGTGATAGGTACCAAATGGATCTTCAAGAACAAGAAAAATGAAGAAGGTACTATCATCAGGAACAAAGCAAGGTTAGTTGCTCAAGGCTACTCTCAAGTAGAAGGTATAGACTTTGATGAAACTTTCGCCCCTGTAGCTAGACTCGAGTCCATTCGTATATTGTTTGCGATTGCTTGTCATTTTAAAATCAAATTATTTCAAATGGACGTTAAGAGCGCCTTTTTAAATGGGTTTTTAAATGAGGAAGTTTATGTGGCTCAACCGAAAGGTTTTGTGGATCATAAACTACCTAACCATGTTTTTCGTCTGAAAAAGGCTCTTTACGGTCTGAAACAAGCACCGCGAGCATGGTACGAAAGGTTGACAAAGCACCTTTTGGAAAAGGGCTACACTCGAGGGGGAGCTGACAGGACTCTCTTTGTGAAGCATTATCAAAACAATTTCATAGTTGCTCAAATCTATGTCGATGACATTGTTTTTGGCGCAACAAGAGATAATGATGCTTCCAAATTCGCGGAGACCATGGAAAGCGAATTTGAGATGTCCATGATGGGCGAATTGACTTATTTTCTTGGATTACAAGTTAAACAAAACGATGAAGGAATTCACTTGTGTCAATCCAAGTATGCACTGGAGTTGGTCAAAAAGTTTGATCTTGAAAATTCTAAGGATTTTCCAACTCCAATGGGAACTAGCCATAAGGGACTTGGAAGTGAATCACAAAGTGAGAATGTAGACGAGAAACTGTACCGCAGTATGATTGGGAGTCTACTATATCTCACGGCTAGTCGCCCGGATATATCCTTCAGTGTTGGGATTTGTGCGAGATATCAATCAGCACCGAAGGAGGTTCACCTGAAAGCGGTGAAACGGATCATCCGATATATCAAAGGTACAATCAATTTCGGAATTTGGTATCCTATGGGAACGACTTTGGATATTGTTGGATACTCAGATGCCGATTGGGCTGGATCAGTGGATGACCGGAAAAGCACGAGTGGTGCATGCTTCTATCTTGGCCACTGCCTTGTTGCATGGCACAGTAAAAAGCAGAACTGCATAGCACTCTCGACTGCCGAAGCGGAGTACATTTCTGCAGGAAGTTGTTCAACCCAATTGATTTGGATGAAAAGCGTGTTGAGCGATTTCCGGATTTCAACATCTTCGGTAACCATTTTATGTGACAACACTAGTGCTATTAACATTTCTAAAAACCCTGTGTTGCACTCTAGAACAAAACATATTGAACTTAGATATCATTTTCTTAGAGAGCTAGTTGAATCAAACATTCTTCAACTGTCATATATTTCAACTGAGGATCAATTAGCTGATATCTTAACAAAACCTTTGGATCAAAAACGTTTTATTCACTTGCGTAAAGCAATTGGCATGCTTTCCTTGAAATAACCTTTTGAAACCTTTGCTTAGGTTAGGTTTTGTTTTTGTTTTTGTTTTGTTCTTTATCTATGTTTTGTACATAGGACATTAATTGAGCATAAATCATAATTGACTTTAATTGCATCCTTTTATGCATTTAGAAATTTATTATGCTTTTGATGTCATAATATTTCAATGTTGCAATGATCATTTACGTTAATTAAACCATCTTTTAAGTGATCAAAGTCAATTTCTCTCTCAATGATCTCTTGGTATAGTCATTATCATATTTGATTGCTTAGTCGAGTATGAATTCGAGATCAATGGTTTGGTTGAATACTTTATATATTAAATAATTGATAGCCAATTGAGGGGGAGTCAATGAAATGTAAAATGCTCAAAAGATGTGGAAAGAGTTACATCCCATGAGGAGTGTGAAAACTACCACCACATGGAGAAAATAAAAAAAAAATATACTCCATGAATGAAAAGCAAATTTTTGTTTTGAAAATTGTTGATGAAATTCATATTGAAATACTTGACTCAGTCGTATTTCATGGTTGGTATAAGGTGGGATTTTTAGTAAAAGATGCTCAAAGAGCCACTCCTTCAACAGATTGTCTAGATATATTATCTAACTTATCTGGGATTTCAAACATCTATTGATCTTGGTACTTCATTTTCTTTGCTAAAATTGATGATTTGATAAAGGCATTACACATAGGATCAGGATAGATGTAATTGAAGTTGTTCAACTTTAAGTGTTTTAACTTTCGTAAATTTTCGTTTCATTTTTGGGTATTGTTGATAGATTTTGCATAATCTATTTCTTGTTGTATGAAACGATGTCTTTTGTTTAAAGTTGACATGGTAAAGTGCTTACATACTTTTTCTGGATTTTATGGAATTTTTCTGAATTTTTCTGGAGAAAAAGTTGAAGCCGATCCGGATCGGGGTAAGTGATCCGGATCCCGAACGCAGGATTCTTCCTGCGGGTAGCCGATCCGGATCACATTCTCGATCCGATCCGGATCACGGCTAGGGTTTTTATAAGAACAAAGAGGATTTGATTTCTTTTACCCTAATCTTTTGTTCTAAAATCTCTAGAGCTTCTCTCTCTAGATTTCTTGCATTTTGGAGCTTCCAAACTCAAAGTTCTTCGGATTCAAGTAAGTTTTATTGATCAAAACTCGGTTTTTACGGTTTTTCATCAAACGTGTGTTGAAATCTTGAAACTTTTTCGTTTGTGAATGGTTTTTGATCAAATTTCTTTTGAAATAAGGACTCTGGGTCAATTAGTTTTGCTTTTATGCTGGGTTTTCTCAAGATAAACGAGTTTTTAGGCTTCGATTTCTAAAAATTCTGGTTTAGGGCATAAAAGAGGAATTTTTGAAAATCATGGAATTGATCTATTTTTAAAATTCTTTTTGGAAAACTAATTTGATTCTTGGCTTCTCTACATGATTATGATTGTCTAGGTACAATTTTTCAAATTTTTCAAAATTGACGATTTTTCATGTGTTCTTGAGTTGGTTTTGCACAGGACACTTTCTCTAAAATCAAGGCACTAACGTCAATGGCACTCTCCTGGTTAATCCTGCTACTGGTCACGATGGTACATACTCGAGCAACCAACAAACTGAAACGAGCCAAGAAACTCCAACGAAAAGGTGAAGTGGAAGTTATAAGTGACACAGAACTTGAAGAAAACCCTGATGAAGTACACTGGGATATGTTGACTGATGATGATGATGATGAGGTATTGCCTACTAAATCTAAACAAAAAGGAAAAGCACCCATGGACACTGGGAAAGCTCCTATGTCTGCTCCAACTATCTCTGTGAAACGGAAACGACTTGCTCGACGTTATGGATTAAGACGAGACACTAATATTGACACACCAATAGCTCCTGACTCTCCGCCACGTGTTGAAGAGGTAGTCGTTAATACTGACCGTCTTCGAGCCTTTGAACGACGTGAATGCATCGGAGAACGTCATGTCAACATTGAAGCCCTTCGCAATCATTCACCAGAATTTGGAACCTTAATTGAACAAGCTTCTCTTCTTCAAGTCTGCCGATTCCCTGAACTTCTAGGATATTGTTTGTATCGTGTGAGAACCTTCTACACGAATGCGAGACATCTTCAAGAGGATGAAAATGGGTCTATGCATTTCTATACAAACGTCCTAGGAATGAAGATTAAGATCACACCGCAGTTAATTGGTGAAGTGCTTGGAATGGAATCTAGCACATCGGGTTAACTTTTTGAAAGGAAAAAGTTTGACAAGTGCATTGTGGCAAACTGTGGTCGACAGGATCTGTTTGGAGGGACTCAATCAGTTGATGGCAAAAGTGTCAGATCCAAACATCTACGACTGGAGTACCGATTTTTAAACTTCATAACGTGCTATAACATCCTGCCCAACATGCAGACCAAGGTTGTGAGATGGGAGCGACTGCTATTCCTATATCTCATAGGACATCCCTCTGAGGCTATTGGATTAAACATGAATATTCCCTATATAATTTGGAATAGAATGTCAAGGTACATTGTGCATCCTCATCCCTCTGAGCGACTTCCGTTCCCTCTAATCATCATGAGGATCTTACAAAAGTTTGACATTGATGTAAGCTCAACATCATATCAGCACAGTTGCGGGATGATAGATGAATCAACAATTGTGAAGTCACTTCACAAATTACCTCATGTTATTGGAAAGAAACCTTGTGACGGCACCTCGGCCTCACCGTCTCAACAAGAAACTGGCACGGATGATGAAGCATCATTGACTTCGATCTTCAAGTTGCAACAACAACTATCTGTCAAGCAAGAACAGATCTTGAAAGAACAACAAAGGATTGCCAATGAGCTTGAGATAACAACAGCAGCTCACATTACCATCACGAAGAAGATAAATTCAATGGACAAGCGGATGCGAAAGATAATGTCTACGATAGGTTGCACAAGTTCTGAAGATTCAGATTCTGACAACTAACTATCTTTGACTCATTTCTTTTTGTGCAGGATTTTTAGGTTTTAGTCTTATTGTTACTTTTAGTTTAGTTCTCAATTTGTGCATATTAATAGAACTTTTTTTTACTCTCCTTACATATTGTAGCTCTTGCTACGTTTTGGCTTTGTTTTGTGACAAAAAGGGGGAGAGAGTTAGAGAGAACTTTGAACAATGAACAATGAACAATGATGTGAATATCATTGTGAACAATGAATGATGTGAATATCAAGTGAACATTAAGGTAAGTATGACTCAACTCAACTTTGGTTTTTTCTTATGTGATTTGTGACATGCCTCTATACTAACTATTCGACTAACTATTTGGGCATGTAATATGACTAACAAGTTGATGTTGGACTAACATACTTTGACATTTGGTTTTCGATTGCTTAGAAGATATGTTGGTTTTAACTATGATTCTCTTACATATCTGAATTTTTCAAATGTCATGATGAGAATAAACTCTATCTCTGTAGTTGGTTTTGAATGTTTCAATTCTTGAGGTATCTAACGATTTTGTTTGTCAAGAATGCCTTCTGTGTGCAGAGATTACAGATGTCTAAGTCTAGAGTCTGTTCTAGGAGTTTATCTCATGTTTTTAATTTCTGGATCTCTTTTGTAAATTTTTGTTGTATGGTGATAGCAACAAAAATATCTTTTTGAATTTTCTTTTGTGGATTTGTGTTTTGTCACGAAACCGCCAAAGGGGGAGATTGTTACGGAATTTGAGTTGGCGTATTTCGTGAATGTATTAAGTCTTGAAGATTGAAGATGAAGAAACTTTGGATCGTATACCTCAATCTCAAGAAAGAAGAATTCAAAAGGATCAGGTACGTTTAACTAAAGAATTTTGATGATCCGAATACTTCTTATAGTGTAGAAACACCTGGAAGAGGTTTTAATTGCTTAAACATCAAAAACTGGACATGGGACATGTTCAGGATCCGGATCGAGCTCGGCAATCCGGATCCCGAAGGGTGTTGGTTCATACACTGGTTCAATCCGGATCGCAGCCTCCTCTGATCCGGATCCCGAACACTAGTTTTACCTGCTTGCTTCCTCGATCCGGATCAGGAACTGCAATCCGGATCCCGAACATGATGTTTTGGTAAAACTGTATGAACGATCCGGATCGGGGACTACGATCCGGATCCCGAACAAGCAATTTTCTGGAAACCGTCTTTTGTGCTTCTGCAATCCGGATCGCCAAATCCAATCCGGATCGCCGTCGGTAATTCTTTCCAGAAAAGGCTGTTTTTGATCCGTATATTCTTCCTAGGGTTTCTAACCTATAAATAGGCCCTGTATTCATTTCTAGGGCATCAAGCTATTACAGAAGAAAATAGCCGAAAAGAAAAAATCCACATATATAGAGAAGAAAGGAAATCAATAGATTTATTCTATGTTTCTTCATCTATATTGATTGATTTGATTCTAGGTTTTCCATACTCACATTTTGAGTAGAATCAAATCAATGAATACTTAGATGGTATTTCCGATCTATCTTTAATCTAAGTATTCGGCGGATCATCACCACCCAAACAAACAACGATTTACCCCAAAATCGGCGCGTGGACTCGCGTGGCCTTGTGGATTCAAGGTGCAACCGCTCTCGTGGATTCGGAGCGAGGTACGTTCGTGGATTCGAAGCGTGCCACTGGGTGAAGACCGTGGATTCGGTCGGACGTCGTGGACTCGACGTTGGACGCTGTGGATTCAGCGTTGGGCGCGGATCGTGGATTCGAGAAGCGTCGTGGAGCGAGCGGGAAGATCTACTAGGAGCGTATGGTAAAAGGTTGAGTCGTCAGTGAGTACGTTATATCACCTTGTACGTGTGTTAATTCTAGTGGATTTCGCCGTGTTATCGGTCCCGTGGTTTTTTTACTCCGGTTTGGAGTTTTTCCACGTAAAAATCTTGCGTGTTCTTTTATTTTTCCGCATTGGGTTTATTTGCGCAATGATTTTTTGAGTGTTTATTGTTTACACCTATTCACCCCCCTCTAGGTGTTTTTTCCCCTATTTAGATCCAATTACTTATAACCCAACAAATATCTTGTGTAGATTGTGAAATTACATGTTATGTCATTTATTAGAAAATCATTAGTCATTCTCTAATATATATATATTTATTTATATATAGGTGCACCAAACGAAGAAAAGGAGGGTGCGATATGAACATGAAACTGAGGTAACATCTATTTTGATTAATATTAATTTTTAAAAGTTATCCAATAGTAAAATATATGTGCCTCTATATAGGATAATCCTAGACGGGATGAAAAAGAAGTGTTCTTGATGTCCCTTGGACAACCCCATCGCCCTGTAGCACGAGGACTTTTATTTAGTAAGGATCCTTCTACTATTGTAGGAGGCGAAAAATTAGGTGATCAATATTGGGAGATCTATGTTGAGGTAGTAATGATTCCTACAGAGAGTCTGATTCGGAGCTATCATGGTATGAAGATGATACGTGATGCTGCAAGACAATTTATTGCTTGGCCATCCTATCTTGCAAGTATAATACATATATACATAAACAATGACATGTATTAGTTTGGTAAATATTGAAAATTATTGACCTCAATACATTTGTTTTCTCTAATGTAGGTTAAGCCAGTTAGAAGGTTAAAACAGTGAGAACGTTAAGCTAGGGAGAGAGATTTTGGGGAAACTAGGTAATTTCTCCTTTCTTCACCATTCTTACACATTTAGTATATTTTGTTAAGTTAAGAAAATTTATTTTTTTAATTCTTTGCTGGCATAATAAATTTGACATAGTGTTCCTCAACTATAGGCTTAGGCATAGTGTTCTAATTTGACATAGTGTTCTAATATAAATTTGACATAGTGTTCCTCAACTATAGGCTTAGGCATAGTGTTCTAATTTGACATAGTGTTCTAATAGTGTTCCCCAAGCCTTCTTTAGAACCTGATGCAGATATTTTTATGGTTGGAAATTTTATACCTTAAATTTTTCTGTCAACCATCAGGATCTTATCATGAATCTTTTGAATAGCCTGCAACAGGTTGACGTAGTTGATGGTGAGTATTTAATGTTTTAGCAATGATTTTTGAGGAACTATAGTTAAAAAGGCTTGTTTTTCTTCAGGTTCTCAGGCTGGAATGTCTTCGCAAGGTCGCAATTCAGATAATGATATCTTGGTGAGTAGCAATTTTTATCATGATTTGTTCCTTCTGCAGGAGTCAATTCTTCTAATCCACAATAAAACAGCAGGTTTTCTCACTTAATTGTCTTTGAGCTTCATCTTTTTGTGCTGTTTCGAAGTTTAGTTTGTAACATTTCCTGTCACATGTCCCTGTGATATAAGATATGTACATTTTATATTTTGTTTGAATATTTTCTTTTTTTAAAAAAAAGAGTAAAAAAATACATTGGCTATAACCATGGTTTGATGTGTGTGAAAGTACGGCATACATTGGCTATATACATTAGAAAAACATTATAGGTCTGTTTTAACTCAGTTTGCTACTTTCATTACTTTCTAAATATTGTTAAAAAGTTCGGGAGTGCTTTTAAGGTTGTTAAATGGAGATACAGTTTAGGCAATTGGATATGAATATCATGAAAAACTGTCAAGAGTGGTATAGATTATAAGTTATGGAGCAATTAAACTGAAGTTCGATCATTAGCCCTACGTTTCTTTTTACAATTTCTGTTTGTCTCTCTAATCACATTATGTGGAATTAAAGCTATTAGTGAAAATGTTTGTGGAAATCTCCTTAAAGCACCTGTTCATTAGACTTGTTTAGTTAGAAAGTAACAATTAGTTCATCCCTAGGTAGTGCCTTTGATTATCTATAGCATAGGGAAAGTCAAATGGAGAAAATGTTTTTTCTTTTGTTTTTTTTTTGTAGTAAGCTGAGGCCGTTGAGCTTGTTTTACAAGTTTCCTTTTATTTTAGTCCTTGTTTTCACAATCTCTTTCTTGCTTTTATTAGTTGCCACTTGATTGTCATACTGGTGTGAAATTCATGTGTGTTGCTCATAATTCTCGAAACAAATTGTATGCTTGAAGTGAATTTGAGGATTACAAACAAATTGTTGCTCACAATCTCTTTTTTTCTAATGCAGGTTTGATTAAGTTAAGGAGAAGTAATCTGGTGACTAATTGCAATGTTGATCTCCTCCTTTCCTTCATTTTGTATAGGACTCAAATATGTATTTGAAGTATATATGCCGATACAATTTTGTTGTTGCAATTAATTAAATTGATGGTATTTTTTGTCTATTGAATGTTGATTACATGATATATACTTGAAATTTTATAAATTGATGGTATTTTTTGTCTATTATGGATGTTGATTAGATGATATATATTCTTGAAATTTTATAAATTGATGGTATTTTGCCTATGACTAAAATTTATTGTGCTTAATTGTAATCATTTGCGTGTTTTTATATATCTTTTCAAAATCTTTGTGTTGCTATGAAATAATTATTTTACCTAATTAAATTATTATTTATAATTTTAAAATTATTTTGGCACCTATGAGTGCCATTAAAACTAATATAGGCTGGCATTTTTGAGTGCCGGAAAATGATTGTTTTCCTGGCACTTTGAGTGCCACTAAAAAGGGATATGCTGGCGGTTTGGAGTGCCGATACAGATCGTTTTCCTGGCACTTATGAGTGCCACTAAAAAGGGATATGCTGGCTTTTTGAAGTGCCGGAACAGATTGTTTTCCTGGCACTTGTAAATGCCACTAAAATGAGATATGCTGGCGGTTTGGAGTGCCGGAATAGAGAGTTTTTGCTGGCACTTGCAAGTGCCGGCTTTACCTTCTATGCTGGCGGTTTTGCTGGCACTTGTAAGTGCCGCCAAAACCTTCTATGCTGGCGGTTTGGTATAAGTGCCGGAATAGAGAGTTTTTGCTGGCACTTGCAAGTGCCGGCTTTACCTTCTATGCTGGCACTTGTAAGTGCCGCCAAAACCTTCTATGCTGGCGGTTTGGTATAAGTGCCGGAATAGAGAGTTTTTGCTGGCACTTGCAAGTGCCGGCTTTACCTTCTATGCTGGCACTTGTAAGTGCCGCCAAAACCTTCTATGCTGGCGGTTTGGTATAAGTGCCGGTAAAAGAATTGCCGACGGAGTTTTAGCCGGCATTTTTGACTGCCGCAAAAAAGTGCCGGGAAAAATAATTACCGGCATTTTTTTGTTATTTCCCGGCAGTTTAAAGTGCCGCTAAAAGCCAGTATTGGTGTAGTGAATTGGTACACGCAGGCACCCAAAATAAATCTAACACTGGGTCCTTATTAAATTACACCAATTCACATCATCACATGATACATGTACATCACAAGGTTGCTATCCATGATCATCACCTCATACACATCACAGGCATATAATATAAAATAAAATTCTCTAATTTGATTTCTAATTAATTGGGTTTCGAATTAATTTTAAATTGCAATTTTGCACAAAACAGCCATATGGCGCGCATAACTACACCATGTAAAAATCCGTTATGTAAGGCAATGCCAATCTAATTAGCATTGCGGCGCCTTGCCCGCGTGCACTAATTTAATTAACATTGCGGCGCCTTGCCCGCAAGTGTGCTAATTTAATTAGCATTGCGGTCCTTGCCCGCAAGTGTGCTAATTTAATTAATGTTTCAAAACAATCAAAATAATATACTCAAAAACAATCTTCATTGTTTTGGTTTTGATCGTTCCAGAAAACCCAATCAACATCGAAAAAGAGATTAGATCTAAAACAAACGATGAGGGTGGCTCTGATACCACTGTAAGAAAATATACGGATATGCGCAGCGGAAGAAAGAAACGCAATTAAAAATTTTCTTAAACCAAGATCACCTCATGTTTTGTTTTAGATCGTAAAAAGGTAATCTAATTGATCTTATCAATTAGGATTTAATTTTTACCTTGCGCGAGTCGAGATCACCGCGAAGCCGACGATCGTTGGTAAAAATTGTTCGTCCTTGATAGCCGCGCACGCACCCGGCCTCTACTTGTGTCCACACGGAATCACGCTCTTGATCGAAATAATCTATCGCCTTGATTCGCGATCCAATCACGAATTAACTCTCGCGTCGATGTAAGGAGGATGAATCAATCTTCTAATTGTGCTAGCAATCTTCCGAAGATCGAGAACGATGAATTAATTGTGGAGGACTTGAGGAAGAGGATAGGCGGCTAGGGTTTTCTTTTTCTCCTTTTTCTCTCTCGTACAAAATATGTCACATATGACACATATTTATATTGAGAAAACCCTAACCCTAATTCTAATCCTAATCGAATCCTAATCCGATTGGATTATCCATTATCCTTAAGTTAGTTTCAATATGAATCGAATCCGAATCCTAATTTGATTCGTGTGTAACATTTACACATAAGTCCTCAAAATATTTACTAACGATTAGTAAATACACCATGCAACTTTTGCACTTAAATATCTCTAATTTACAATAATTGCAAATTAGTCCTTTTACTAATAAATTAGTAAACTTTAGTATTGTGATTATAATTAATTCATTCTATAAACTTCTTTATCATCTCCATAATATCGATCATGCGCGATTTCTTATGTGTGTGACCTAATAGGTTCGATTCTGTCTGGTAGTGAGATATGATGCGATCCCTATCAGCATCATCATCGAAACTCTTTTTGATGGATCAAACACTTTTGATTCTTCCCTCGTATAATAATTATTCGCCTATAATTATTCTTATTGGTTCCCACAATCCACCAGTGACGCCTAGCAGTATATAGTGGCAATCCAGTCAGAAGTGAATATTGGACTGAACCTCTAGGTGCAGTTACCGTACAATACAAAACTTCTATCGCATAGTCCCAACTGAGTGGAAGTCATGGAATACTCGTCAAACCCCATCACCCGTTATTTGACAAATTTGATAGGACAGAAGCTCATATGGTTACTCTTGGAAACACCTTTCCATGAACCATATTATCCCGGCCGAGGATTTCTGAGCTTTGCCTTATAAATAGCATAGGACTAATTATCTCTCTACCGAGAGCGATAGATCCCCTGTAAACAAACACCCATTCCTAATATGAACCAACTGCAGCCAACATATACTACTAAGATCCGTGACTTGGATCAGAGTTTGCATAGTCAAACTACAGTAGCCTCATATTGAATGGCCGTGGTGTCGCAGGTCTAAGGATCAGTTGTACCACTGCAACATCGAATCAGTTACTGACGAATGAGTAGACATCCATGTAACTATTCGTAATTGGTCACGCTCAGTGCCCTTGTTCTCTAACAACCACCTGCACGTTCGCTCCAATGTCCCCACACTGATGACTTGAGACTCGTCATCCTTAAAGAGAGCGGCACATACATCAATCTTACCGGATCAATCATCGTCCCCATGATGATCTTCCGATTGAGAGCATTTATGACTTAATCAACAATAATATGTATCTCAAATTCTTAACTGTTAAGAATATACATTATCATCTCATTAATTCAAAGGACGATTTATGGACACATTAAACATGAATGGCGTAAAATGCCCAAATAATAATAAAGATCAAGTACAAATATGTTTCATATAAAAAATGCGTCAGCCTGATAGGCTTTTGGGGCATACAACTAACAGTAACTGTCAAAACTGGCTCATTCAGAGGGACGGCGTCGACAAGTCGCGATACAAAAGTAACAGATCCACCCCGGGCGTGGCTCTCGAGGGGCGCGACCCCACCGAGGAAAAAGGTATCCGCGCACTCTGTCGAGCTCAAGGTGGCACTGCAGGCTATAGTCAAAATCCACGCTCACGCTCTGAACGGAAAACTCAGGATCCTCAAACATCTCGCACAACAGTCGGAGCACTCTCGATGACTCACCTGATCAGCTCTTACGAAACACGAGACACAAGCCTCTCCAACAACTCACAGCACAAAACACACTGGCTGGAGATACTCCACAGCCAGGATCAACCCACCACTCAGGGCTAACAAAACTGGTCGGACAACACTCAACGACCCGGGACCACCGTCAACCCCGACGGTTCCCAACAACAGAACATCAACCCAACCTGCAGACTCACTGACAGGATAAACCCCACAACAGACCACAATAAAGGATCCGGGAACCCCGAAAGACTAGAACCTACAACCCTATCAAACAAGAACAGGCTCTAGGCGTAGCCTCTCGTTGTTCTCGTCCCAAAGGAAAAGGCAGACCTTAGAACCCAGACCACTCGAATCATCTCGAGTGGTTAATTTATAGGAAAAAATGTGACATTTCTCACTGAAAGCCATTTGATCTGAAAGAAATCCATATTTAATGATTTTTAGTTCTTTTTAGAAAAACAATTGAAAACAAGTTTTATCTCCAAGCCTCGTAGAGCTAATGCCTTTGTCGATTCAAACAAGAACAAACTCGGGCGACCCTACGATGCTTGGAAGAAAATATTGGTTGACTAAAATCATATATGTGTCCAAAAATAGTTTTGGGTTCAAGGTCCTACTATCACTGGTATACAGCCGCCACTAACACAGTGGCGATAATAAAATAAGAAACCAAAACATCTCGGGACCGCCGTCTACCCAAACGGCTCCCGCCACAGAGGAACAACCAATTACATCTACCAGACTCCACTCTTCTCCCAAGCACGAGTGTAAAATGCATCCCACACTAAAAGAATCCCGACCACTCGGCCCACTACCCGGGCGAGTAACACTATGTCCAGGAAAGAAAAGAAGTGTGGATGTCTAAAGCAAAATAAACCCAGCCCAAGTTGGAGTTTTCTACAGTCTGGCTGAACATGCTGCATATGGTGGGGGTGCTAAGTCAAGTTCCAAGATAACAATAATTTAACAGATGATAGAAAGCATGGAGATGACAAGATCATCAGGTAAAATAAGGAATAGCAATTCCTACATTCTAGCATGTTGAACAAGAATTCACTATCATGCATAGTCCTACAATAGCAGGCTTAACGTACAGTCCATCAATCTTGGAGACAGGGCCACCCACCTGAAAACGCTAACTGTCCAAGGTTCCACAGCTGATAATACCCCAAAATCAAAATATCCAGATCCAACGGGTCCAGCAATACCCGCAAACTCTCCTGGGTACAACACAGAGTTCACAGTTACACTTAAATTCCCAAAATTTACCCAAACAACATAATCTAAAATCAGCCCCAAAGATGCAGTTATTTCACCTGCTGAAAGTGCCCGAAAAATTTCGATAAAAATATCACAGCGATCCTCGGATCGAGACCTTCTAAACGGGTACCTGCACGCCCAATTCTGAGCCCCGTAGGCCAAGTTACAAATTCCACAGTACAGGCGCGCAAAAACACACAACCAAACAACTGTAAAATCTTGCACAGATAAAAGGGAAAAAGTATACCTCCGGGAAGGTCTCGGAAAAATCCAAGAAAAATACGGTGATGATCCTCACGTCGCGTAGATGCAAAAAAGTGTATAGGCTCGTCTCGATCCGACGCTCGAGCGCGAAGAAATCCACAAAACAATCTGCTGTCCCCGAAATCCTCACAGCGACAAAGGGTCCCAGTAAGCATGGAAAAACTCCAAGAAAAACTGGAAACTAGGGGATGCTGAAAATACCAAGATCGTAGCTGTAGGACCCCTGAACCCCATGCAGCTTTTTCCCGTGAATCCACTGTGCCAACACCTGTTGATGGTGTATCTGGCCCATAGTGCATCAAAGGGATGCCACAGATGGACCCTGTGAGCTTTGGTTAGCTGTTTTGCCCTTCAGCTGCTTTTGCCGAATTTTAGAGAAGGATTTAGGCCAAACGGAGGGTGGATTTGGATTCAGCGCGGAAAAACGTTTGAAAATGGCTTTTTGTTTGCTAAATTCTGAGTCCGGATGCCCAAAAACGGACTCCCGAAAGTTTTACAGGTTTTCTGGTGCATGGGGGAGCCGTGGACCGGCGGGGGTGCCACGTGGCGGGCCCTGATTGGCCGGCGCACGCGGCTGGGTCCACGGAAATGCAGGGGATTGGCCGGGGTGCACCGCGGGGCGCGTGGACCGGGGGCGCGCCACGTGGCAGCGCCAGATTGGGCGGCCCAGGTGCGCTCGGTCTGCGGGTGTGCGCGGGGAGGCGTGGACCGGGGGCGCGCCACGTGGCAGCGCCTGGTTGGCGGGCGCACGAGCGTGCGGTCCACGCAGCGCGCGGGGTACTTGTCCGGGGGCAGGCGCCGTACGCGGGCAGGTGAGGGGCAACGTGCACGGTGCCACGTGGCGCCCGCTGATTCGCGGGCGCCACCTACCGCGTTGACGCGGGCAGGGACACGTGGCACCCTCTGCGGCAGCTTGCACGGCTGCCGCCTGTTCGGGTGCCACGTGGCGGGCTCTGAGGCGGGTCGGACGGATCGCGGATCCCGTCCGACGGCGCGTCATGGGCCGGGCCGCACTGTGCGCGCCCGAAAATCTTGGGCCGGGCCGCACTGTGTGCGCCCGAAAATTTTCGGGCGCCCGGAAATTCGGACAAAATGGGAATTTTTGCATTTGTTTCCTGCTGCCTATAAATAGGACCCGAGCCTTCTTCTTTGGCTCTTTTCTCCCAAACCGCACACCTTCTGCCCGAGCTTCCTATTGATGAATTTTTCCTCTCTTAATCCTTGATCCACCTGCCAAGCTTCAGGATTTTAGGAGGCTCGAATCCCGTGGTTCCCCATTTTACGGCGCGGCGCGACGTTGCATTCCTGTGTTCTTCTTCGGCGCAGCGGCAGTGTTTTAGCTCCCCTGGGCTACCCCGAGGTCCTTTTCCAGTGATTCTTGCGCCGACAGACTCCTAAGAGGTAGGGCTTCATCTTTCGTTTTGGTCGCACTTTCCCGTTTCGAGGTTTTGGCACGGATCCCGAGGCAAACAGTGACCCCTTTTTCCTTGACAGCCCTGAGGTATTTTGGCCGTATCTTTGCGCACGAGCGTCAGACGGAAACGAGCTTATACAACTTTTTCATCTACGGATCGCAAGGAACGCGTCCTATTTTTCTTGGATTTTCTAGAGGATTATTTCGAGGTGAAAATCACTGTTTTCTCAGTGAACAGTGCACAGTTTTTAGTACAGATTTTAGTATGAGTGTACCCCCTTGGCGAATTTTTATCTTGACTTACCGAACTCAGTTTTGGGCGTGCAAGGTACCATTGCGAAGCTATCGACGCGAGGATCGCCGTGATATTTTTCTTGGAATTTCTTGGGCACTTTCTGCAGGTGATAATTTAACAGTTTTGAAACAGAGGTTGTATGTGATTATAAGCGCAATATTTGGGAGCCTAAGTGTATTTAGTGGACTTTGTGTTGTACCAGGAGTATTACGGGTGTGCTGAATTTGTGGGAGCAAGGATTTGGAATTTTGGTATTTTCATCTGTACGGATCCGGACAGTTCGCACTTCAGGTGCGTGGTTGTTGTACTCCTCTCCTTGGTGTGCCCACTAGGAATGTCAGAATTTCCCCTGATTTGATGATGTTAACTGTTATTGGTAGACTTGCATGCTCTAGGGAATTAATTAATTGTTATTTGATCCATGCTGAATTTGTGGTAGCATGATTACTTTAATTGATCGCTTAATTATCCCGGACTGCATGTTTAGGGGCAGAATAGAAATTGAGGACTGCAAAATTGATAATTGTTCATATGTGACTGTCACCTTAGCCTATATTCCCTAAACTGATTATTCTTGAAAAATGGACAAAATATTGGAACAATGCATGTTTAAACGGGTCACATAATTATGTCATCTTTTACTGCTACACTATCTTTTGGGACTTGACTTAGGAGAAACCATGCATCTATTCTTTTCTTCTCCTATTATTGATAGACTTGAGGCATAGTTGCTCGGGTTCGAGCGGGTGTTGGACAGTGTAGTCAGGTATTGGGGATTTGGGATAGGTTGGGCTTTGACAGGGTGTTGCGGCGACCACGAATCTTGGGTGGTTGACCGGATTGTACTATCGCATCAGATTGGGTGTTTTGGGGATCGGGCTTTCTTTAGTGGAGGGTTTTTCCCACTTCTTTGAGTCTTGATCCAGTCCTGCTATATCAGGTTACTTGTGGTTACTTATTTTCCTCGTGTGGGTCGCTCCCCACGAGTGCGACTCCGGAGTGCGCGGCAGACAGACTTTGAGTCCTGGGGACTCCTTTTGCTTCGGTGTTATGCGTAGGCTGGCATACCCGTCGCGGCAGAGCAGGCAGTGCCAGTGTTCACTGGCGGTCAGATTGGGTCATTTTGACAGGCTTTTTGATTCTGATGCATCACTTTCTCCATCCTCATTGGTTGGTCATGTAGAGGCATATTTGGGATAGCATTTTATCAGTTGCTTCATTTATCTGCACCCCCCCTTTCTTCTCCTTTCCCTTTTTGCCTCTGATCACCTGGTGGGCATATCTGAGCTGAGGCTTTACCCACTAGGGGAGGCTACTGTTTATAGTAGTACTTACCCCCCATTGTCTTTTCTTGCTTCCTTCTTCCCCTTTATTTTGCAGAGTCCTCTGCGGGAGTTGCTGGGCCGTCAGCAACTGATCGAGGCAAGCAGATTGCGGACTAGATAGAGAGCCACCCCGAGGGTTGTAGCTGGATCTTTTGGGTACCTGATCTTCTCAGACAGCTTTGTTTATTTTTCTTTTTGGGTCTGGCTTCTGCCAGCTGTTTGTATTTTTAGTGGTGAGCTGGGAGAGACATCTGTATTTTATTTCACTGTTGTACTCTTTTACTTCCAGCTTCTGTCTGAGATACAGTAGTTTTAGTTTAGCTCTGATACCAACTTAATCTGTCATGCCCCGGGTGTAAACCAGAACCCGGGCCCGTCTACAGATCCGCCGTGCATGCGGTATTTCCCACATACACGAAGCTTGGGCGATCTGATAGGAGAGGGCCTGGTGGACCCCAGAGACCGCAGCAGCATCAGCAGCAGCACCAGCAGCAAAGATCGCAGCAGAGGCAGCAGAGATCTCAGCAGCCGTCCTCGAGACCGCAGCAGCAGTAGCCGAGACAGCCCCGATCTTCGGACCGATGTATTTTCTGCGGGGGTCAGCATGCCACCATTACTTGTGACCAGAGATGGGGTCGATGCTTCCGTTGTGGACAGCCGGGGCATGTGCGAGCTACCTGCCCCCTTACTACTTCCTCGGCACCTTCTTCGGCATCGGCTCCATATTCCCCTCAGCAGCAGCGACCACTAGCTCAGCGGCCTTATGCTCCAGCGAGCAGGCCGTCCACCTCTTATCCTACAGATTCTCGACCTCCAGCACCGAGCGGGCGGGTGTATGCCGCCCAGTTAGCAGATTCTTCAGCGGCAGACCAGGTGGTGGCAGGTATTGCTCTACTCTTTGGTATTCGGACTCGCACTTTATTTGACACTGGAGCTTCGCATTCTTTCATTAGTCGAGCATTTGCATCACTTCATGGTCTAGAGGTAGAGTCCTTGTCATGTGCATTAGAGGTGCGGATTCCTGATCATATTTTGCATGTCGAGGAGCGTTGTGTGGCTTGCCCAGTGCAGTTGGGGCCTTGGATTTTGCCTGCAGACATGCTTGTTTTGCAGCAGCTCCAGGATTTTGACTTGGTGCTAGGGATGGATTGGCTGTCACGGTATTCCGCCACTATCGACTGCAGAGAGAGGACGGTGACTCTTCGTGAGCCTGGACAGGAGGAGTTCATCTTCAGAGGCTGCCAGAGCACGCTGTTCGCAGCGACCATTTCCTCGGCGAGGGCTAGGAGGATGATGAGCAGAGGTTGCACTGCCTCTTTGGCCGCTATGGTGGAGGTGCCTACGGCGGCACTGGGACTCGAGGATATCCCTATCGTCCGAGAGTTCCCAGATGTGTTCCCCCCTGAGTTGACGACGATGCCGCCGGACAGGGAGATTGAGTTTGTGATTGATATAGTCCCTGGGACTGCACCAATCTCAAAGGCACCCTATAGGATGGCGCCAGCTGAGTTGAGGGAGTTGAAAGCCCAGCTTCAGGATCTTTTGGATAGGGGCTTCATCAGACCCAGTGTTTCTCCGTGGGGAGCGCCTGTGTTGTTTGTGAAGAAGAAGGATGGGTCACTGCGGTTGTGTGTGGATTATAGGGAGTTGAAGAAAGTGACCATCCGGAACAAGTATCCCCTCCCCCAGATTGATGATTTGTTTGATCAGCTGCAGGGAGCGTCTGTGTTCTCGAAGATTGATCTGCAATCCGGTTACCACCAGCTGAGGGTGAGGGCCGAGGACATCTCCAAAACGGCTTTCAGATCGTGGTACGGGCATTATGAGTTTACTGTGATGCCTTTCGGGTTGACCAATGCCCCTGCCGCATTCATGGATTTGATGAACAGGATATTTCAGCCGTTTTTGGACCGGTTTGTGGTGGTGTTCATCGATGATATTCTGATCTACTCCCGGAGTGATCTGGAGCACGAGGAGCACTTAAGGACCGTGCTACAGCTTCTGCGAGAGAAGAAGCTGTATGCTAAGTTCAAAAAGTGCGAGTTTTGGCTCCGGGAGGTCGCCTTTCTGGGTCAAGTTGTTTCAGCTGCTGGAGTGGCGGTGGATCCGGCCAAGGTGGATGCTATTCGTGATTGGCCGAGGCCGACGACTATCACCGAGGTGCGGAGCTTTCTTGGTTTGGCGGGCTACTATCGGCGTTTTGTGGAAGGCTTTGCGAAGCTTTCCTCTCCCCTCACTCGTCTGACCAGGAAAGGAGTTAAGTTTGTTTGGAGCGAGACTTGCCAGAGCTATTTTGAGGAGCTGAAGCAGAGATTGATGACCGCTCCAATCCTTGCCCTCCCAGTTATGGGGGAAGGATTTGTGATTTACAGTGATGCCTCTCGTAGTGGTCTGGGGTGTGTGTTGATGCAGCATGGTAGGGTGATTGCCTATGCTTCACGGCAATTGAAGGACTATGAGAAAAATTACCCTACTCATGATTTGGAGTTGGCGGCGGTGGTGTTTGCTCTGAAGCTGTGGCGGCATTATTTGTATGGTGAGCATTGCGAGATATATACTGATCACAAGAGCTTGAAGTATCTGTTCACCCAAAAGGAGCTGAATTTGAGGCAACGCCGGTGGTTGGAGCTGTTAAAGGATTATGATCTGAGTATCCTTTATCATCCCGGCAAGGCCAATGTTGTGGCAGATGCTTTGAGTAGGAGGACGAGTCTGAGCTTATTGATCTCGCAGCAGGCGCCGTTGATCGAGCAGATGAGGCGGTTACAGCTGGAGGTAGTATCCCCTGGGGTCTCTGCTAGACTCATGTCTATGGTCTTGCAGCCCACTCTGTTGGAGAGGATCAGGGACACTCAGAGTGAGGACCCCCACTTGACGAGGATCAGGACGCAGCTTCAGGCGGATCAGACAGGGGATTTTTCTGTGGATAGCTCGGGAGTACTACGGTACAGGGACCGAGTGTGTGTGCCTATGGATCAGGAGATTAGAGATCAGATTTTGAGGGAGGCCCATTGTACACCTTATACCATCCACCCTGGAGGTACTAAGATGTATAAGGACCTCAAGGCACAGTTTTGGTGGCCCGGAATGAAGCGGGATATTGGGAGATTCGTAGCTCACTGTTTAACTTGCCAGCAAGTGAAGGCAGAGCATCGCGTTCCTGCTGGTAAGTTGCAGAGTCTTCCAATTCCCGAGTGGAAATGGGACCACGTCACTATGGATTTCGTCACTGGATTGCCGAGGGCACAGAGCGGGGCAGATGCGATTTGGGTTATCGTGGATAGACTCACCAAGTCGGCACACTTTCTACCGGTTCAGATGACTTGGCCACTGGAGCGTCTAGCGCAGTTATATTTGGATGAGGTAGTGAGGCTTCACGGTGTGCCTGCTTCGATTGTTTCAGACAGGACCCGAGATTCGTGTCGCGCTTTTGGGGGAGTTTACAGTCGCATTGGGGACTCAGCTCAGGTTTAGCACCGCTTTCCACCCACAGACCGATGGACAGTCAGAGCGCACCATACAGACCCTTCAGGATATGTTGAGAGCGTGCGTTATGGATTTTGGAGGAGGGTGGTACCGACACTTATCTTTGGTTGAGTTCGCGTACAACAACAGCTATCAGGCGAGCATCCAGATGGCTCCGTTTGAGGCGTTGTATGGACGCAAGTGTCGGTCCCCCTTATACTGGAGTGACGTGGGTGAGAGGAGGACTTTGGGACCGGATTTGCTTTTGGAGGCCGAGGATAAAGTCAGAATTATTCGCCGACATCTTGAGACAGCCCAGAGTCGTCAGAAGAGCTACGCCGACACTCGACGGCGAGACCTAGAGTTTCAGGTTGGTGATCATGTCTTCTTGAAGGTCTCGCCCTCGAAGGGGTCCGGAGATTTGGAGTGCGGGGAAGCTCAGTCCCCGCTATATTGGACCCTTTGAGGTTCTTGGCAGAATTGGTCCTGGGGCTTACAGAGTTGCCTTACTCCCACGCCTGGCCGGAGTTCATGATGTCTTTCACGTCTCAGCTCTGAGGAGATATATTTTTGACCCGTCGCACGTGATTGACTTCACATCGTTGGAGATCGGCGAGGACTTGGTCTACGAGGAGCGCCCGTTGCGGATTCTCGCTCGTGAGGTGAGGGAATTGCGCAACCGGGCCATTCCATATGTGAAGATCCTGTGGAGCAATCATGAGGAGCGAGAGGCTACATGGGAGCTGGAGACAGAGATGAGAGATGCCTACCCCTTCTTGTTCGAGACTTCTGATTGAGGTACGTCTGTTCTGTTTTTCCTTATTTCGGGGACGAAACTTTTTTTTAGTGGGGGAGGATGTAGGACCCCTGAACCCCATGCAGCTTTTTTCCGTGAATCCACTGTGTCAACACCTGTTGATGGTGTATCTGGCCCATAGTGCATCAAAGGGATGCCACAGATGGACCCTGTGAGCTTTGGTTAGCTGTTTTGGCCTTCGGCTGCTTTTGCCGAATTTTAGAGAAGGATTTAGGCCAAACGGAGGGTGGATTTGGATTCAGCGCGAAAAAACGCTTGAAAATGGCTTTTTGTTTGCTAAATTCTGAGTCCGGATGCCCAAAAACGGACTCCCGGAAGTTTTACAGGTTTTCTGGTGCATGGGGGAGCCGTGGACCGGCAGGGGTGCCACGTGGCGGGCCCTGATTGGCCGGCGCACGCGGCTGGGTCCACGGAAATGCAGGGGATGGGCCGGGGTGCACCGCGGGGCGCGTGGACCGGGGGCGCGCCACGTGGCAGCGCCAGATTGGGCGGCCCAGGTGCGCGCGGTCTGCGGGTGTGCGCGGGGAGGCGTGGACCGGGGGCGCGCCACGTGGCAGCGCCTGGTTGGCGGGCGCACGAGCGCGCGGTCCACGCAGCGCGCGGGGTAGTTGTCCGGGGGCAGGCGCCGTACGCGGGCAGGTGGCCGTACGCGGGCAGGTGAGGGGCAACGTGCGCGGTGCCACGTGGCGCCCGCTGATTCGCGGGCGCCACCTACCGCGTTGACGCGGGCAGGGACACGTGGCACCCTCTGCGGCAGCTTGCACGGCTGCCGCCTGTTCGGGTGCCACGTGGCGGGCTCTGAGGCGGGTCGGACGGATCGCGGATCCCGTCCGACGGCACGTCATGGGCCGGGCCGCACTGTGCGCGCCCGAAAATCTTGGGCCGGGCCGCACTGTGTGCGCCCGAAAATTTTCGGGCGCCCGGAAATTCGGACAAAATGGGAATTTTTGCATTTGTTTCCTGCTGCCTATAAATAGGACCCGAGCCTTCTTCTTTAGCTCTTTTCTCCCAAATCGCACACCTTCTGCCCGAGCTTCCTCTTGATGAATTTTTCCTCTCTTAATCCTTGATCCACCTGCCAAGTTTCAGGATTTTAGGAGGCTCGAATCCCGAGGTTCCCCATTTGACGGCGCAGCGCGACGTTGCATTCTTGTGTTCTTCTTCGGCGCAGCGGCAGTGTTTTAGCTCCCCTGGGCTACCCCGAGGTCCTTTTCCAGTGATTCTTGCGCCGACAGACTCCTAAGAGGTAGGGATTCATCTTTTGTTTTAGTCGCACTTTCCCGTTTCGAGGTTTTGGCACGGATCCCGAGACAAACAGTGACCCCTTTTTCTGTGTGGATTTCCTTGACAGCCCTGAGGTATTTTGGCCGTATCTTTGCGTACGAGCGTCAGACGGAAACGAGCTTGTACAACTTTTTCATCTACGGATCGCAAGGAACGCGCTCGTATTTTTCTTGGATTTTCCAGAGGATTATTTCGAGGTGAAAATCACTGTTTTCTCAGTGAACAGTGCATAGTTTTTAGCACAGATTTTAGTATGAGTGTACCCCCTTGCCGAATTTTTATCTTGACTTACCGAACTCAGTTTTGGGCGTGCAAAGTACCGTTGCGAAGTTATTGACGCGAGGATCGCCGTGATATTTTTCTTGGAATTTCTTGGGCACTTTCTGCAGGTGATAATTTAACAGTTTTGAAACAGAGGTTGTATGTGATTATAAGCGCAATATTTGGGAGCCTAAGTGTATTTAGTGGACTTTGTGTTGTACCAGGAGTATTACGGGTGTGCTGAATTTGTGGGAGCAAGGATTTGGAATTTTGGTATTTTCATCTGTACGGATCCGGACAGTTCGCACTTCAGGTGCGTGGTTGTTGTACTCCTCTCCTTGGTATGCCCACTAGGAATATCAGAATACCCCTGATTTGATGATGTTAACTGTTATTGGTAGACTTGCATGCTCTAGGGAATTAATTAATTGTTATTTGATCCATGCTGAATTTGTGGTAGCATGATTACTTTAATTGATCGCTTAATTATCCCGGACTGCATGTTTAGGTGCAGAATAGAAATTGAGGACTGCAAAATTGATAATTGTTCATATGTGACTGTCACCTTAGCTTATATTCCCTAAACTGATTATTCTTGGAAAATGGACAAAATATTGGAACAATGCATGATTAAACGGGTCACATAATTATGTCATCTTTTACTGCTACACTATCTTTTGGGACTTGACTTAGGAGAAACCATGCATTTATTCTTTTCTTCTCCTATTATTGATAGACTTGAGGCATAGTTGCTCGGGTTCGAGCGGGTGTTGGACAGTGTAGTCAGGTATTGGGGATTTGGGACAGGTTGGGCTTTGACAGGGTGTTGCGGCGACCACGGATCTTGGGTGGGTGACCGGGTTGTACTATCGCATCAGATTGGGTGTTTTGGGGATCGGGCTTTCTTTAGTGGAGGGTTTTTCCCACTTCTTTGAGTCTTGATCCAGTCCTGCTATATCAGGTTACTTGTGGTTACTTATTTTCCTCGTGTGGGTCGCTCCCCACGAGTGCGACTCCGGAGTGCGCGGCAGACAGACTTTGAGTCCTGGGGACTCCTTTTGCTTCGGTGTTATGCGTAGGCTAGCATACCCGTCGCGGCAGAGCAGGCAGTGCCAGTGTTCACTGGCGGTCAGATTGGGTCATTTTGACAGGCTTCTTGATTCTGATGCATCACTTTCTCCATCCTCATTGGTTGGTCATGTAGAGGCATATTTGGGATAGCATTTTATTGTAGAGTTATTTAAGGATCCACAAGGATCTAAATAGGTACTATCAAACACCTAGAGGGGGGTGAATAGGTGTAATATTATAAAAACCAATCTCAGTGCACAAATAAAAAATAATGCGGAAAATAAAAATCAACACACCGAGATTTACGTGGAAACTCCAATCCAGGAGAAAAACCACGGGACCAACACGCAATAACAATCCACTAAGAAAAGAAGAATAACAAGGTGATTACCGACTCCACGAACTCAAACCCCTCCTTCAACTTCTTCGGACCTTGCGCTCCACCGATTGCACGTCCACTGCACACGTTCGAATCCACGAACGCCACTCGAATCCACGAGCACACGTTTCGAATCCACGAAACGCCTTCAACACACCGAATCCACGGTGCCACGTCGAATCCACGACGCAAGTTCAGCCGATAAAGAAATATAGGCTTCGATGGTGATCCTTTGCTTAGATTCTCATTGAGGAACCGTAGAAGAAATCTCTAAGCAAAGATTAGATCAATTCGACAAAAGATAGATCTAGGAAGAACCGTCGAATTGACCTAAAAGAGGCGAAAGAGAAGAACGATAAAAACCAGCCTCTAGGGTTGCTCACGAGTGTTTCTGAATTAATCGGTATTGGTCACCCTCGTCGAGAAACCCTAAGTGTCTATTTATAACCCTTGGAAAAAGATAAAAGTCGGTTTAGTAATTTTATCCCGATAGGGCATTGTGTACCGGTACCAAATATCGTGTTCCGGTACGCAATGGTGCAAAACACAGATTTTTCTATTGTGTTCCGGTACGCGAGTCTGTGTTCCGGTACGCAATGCAATTTTCAGAAAATTCTGTGTCGGGTTAGAGGAACTTCAAGTGTGGTTCCGGTACGCAATGTAAAAACCGATTTTTCAAGATAAGCTTTATCCAAAACAAACCAAGTACCGGAATCCAAACTTAAATTAAGTTGTTAGTTAAAACCAAGTTCCTAAACCCAAGTCTAAACCAAGTTTCAATAACTTCCTGATTCCAATGATTATAAATGAACTATAATCACCAAGGTTCAATTAACCATACCTGAGTGTTATCTTGAGCTCATGTTGAATTTTCAATGAGTCTTCGAAAGCTGATTTGACAATTTGATCCCTTTAAGACTCCGACTCAACTCACTGACTGACTCACGAAATATGCCAACACCAAAATGCCGTAACAATCTCCCCCTTTGGCAATTTCGTGACAAAACCCAAAAATACATAAAGTGCTCAAGTCACTCATCTTAAACCAAAAAGTCGAAATTCAATGTCATCACCAAAATATTGATTTTCTTTGCGTGAAAGATCCAATAAATACAAAATTACAATTGAACCAAACAATCCTAGAACATACTCTATGACTTAGGACTTGGAGTCTTAAAGTGATGTAATTCCTGCAAAACAAAACTCCAAACAAAATCAAATGTTAGTCGTTAGAAATTAAAATCCTACATTTGATCCGTCTTCCTTTTGGTTCTTTTGTTTTTCCCGGCTCTTTCAATCTTTTCTTTATCTCCCCCTATCTTGAGCATCCATGTTCTCCAAGTTCTCCCCCTTTGTGATGCAATCATTATTTTCTGTCTGTCTCCCCCTTTCTATGATATGTCCATCATTTCCGTTCTCCCCCTTTTTGTCACAAATTGTCAAACAGTTAATAGAAACAAAAGGTAAAAATACTAGGAGGATAAGTTCTTAGTTACAAGACGATTAGAGTACTTGTTCATCACAAAGTGAAAGGAAAATGAAAACCAAAAACAAGAAGGAAAAGCAATCACTCATCCTCATTTGAATCATCATCATCATGTGATGTTGGTCCACGCGATGTACTCGGTGCAGTTGCTCCAGTGACCACATCATCATGTTTGCACCCAAGGATATCGAAGATTTTCTTTAAGCTATCCTCAAGTTTCTTGAAGCCTTGCTCCATCCTTTGCTCTATCTTTTGCTTTAGTGAACGAACGTCCCGATGCAAGGTTTGAAGAGTTACGACCTCATCTGGTTCAGGAGATTCTTGACGAGGTGGTGCACTCACTGTCGCTTCACTTGCATAGGCTTTTGTATGCCCAAATGTCTTCAAAGTGCTAATTGACTTGGCTAAAGTGATTCCATCAATTGCCCCCAAGCCATAATCATATTTGGCACAAGAAATGTCCACTCCATGATCTTCCAGAATACGAGTAATCAAGATCGGATACGGTAGAAGGTCACGTTGTCTAGATCCTTCAATGACATGTACCATCTGCTGCCAAATGAGAAATGGAATGTTGGTGTTAATTCCATTTGCACTTTCCGGGTGACCAAGGAAAAAGAGAAGTAACAATCGATCCCATCGAATCCTTTTGGTCCCCAGTGTGGGCAATAGGTTGTAGCATACGATTAAGGACAAAATATGATACTCTGGTTTTAGTCCTTTGATTCAACATATGATCTGTTCGTGTGCGTCCCTGTCTTGCAAATAGAGTCCACAACCATATCCCAATGGGTATCATGTTGGAAATTACCATCAGTGTAATAAAGACCAGTAATGTCAACAGCTAATCCAAGGTTTGCACCAATTACTGCTGGAGTAATGTCAAACTTGACGCCTCTAACTGTAGTTTCAAAAACGAAGGATCCGGTGTCATGGTCTTTTTGAAGTATGTTACCTTGCATGTAGAATTCCCTGATGATCTCCACACAAAAACCCATCTTAGGTTGAACTCTGCCAAGTGGCCGAATATGACTTCGTTCCAAAATCCTTGCAAAGTCTGGCACCTCACGACATAGCTCGTTAAAGTTCACGTGTCGCTCTCCAATGCATGTGCAGTTTGCAAATCTAGCACGGCATTTTGCACTCACATGCGGTTCACTTTCATCAACATTTGATCTCCGTTGAGAGCGCTCGCGTATTACCGGTCCACCGGTACTTCTACGCGGAGGAGAATCCGCACCCTTCTTTTTCCTTGAAGCCAAAGGTGCTTTCCCCTTTCCTTGAACTGATTCCTCTTCATATTCTGAGGAATGTTCAGATTCTGAGCTAGTTGAATCCTCGTTGCGTGATCGTTTGGTAGCCTTTTTCTTTCCAGAACCGTGACCACGTGCACTTCCAGTGGCCATCAAGATTACTAGTGCAAGAAGCCATGAAAACGCCATTTCCTACAAAGAACACAATGCACTATGATTTGATCTTATAGGAAGGCTTAAACATGTCTAAGAAACATTCTAAACATGTCACAATTGATGATTCATCATTTAAAAATCATTTGCATTAAAAGCCCTAATTCTCAAATTCTTTTATACTAAGAACATATGAAAATGTTAGATTCAATCAAATAAGCATGGAAACATGAATCTAATTAGATAGAAAGCAACCAATATGTTCTAAACATGAATTAAGAGTGATTTAAGCAAGAGATTTCATTTGGAGTAAGTATCAACTCAAAAATCCCAAAATAAACATCAAAACCTAAAAACTAGGGTTTTGAAGCAAAAGAAAGCAAGATTAATGAAGAAACTTACAAATCAAAGCAACAAATCTCTTGATCTTGAAGAAAAACCCCTTAGAGATGTTTTAGAGAGAGAGAGAGGGTTTTTGAAGTGGGAGAGATGAAATAAAACCATGTAGTTTCGGAGTATAAAGGATTCCAGATCGCGTACCGGTACAAGAAGTCGCGTACCGGTACGTAGTGTAAAAACCGAAAATCCTTCGTTCGGGTTCCGGATTGAAAAACAGGGGGTGATCCGGATCCGCAATGTAGTTCCGGTACTAAAAATGTAGTACCGGTACGCAAGTGAAAAAACAGAAAAATTCACATTCGGGATCCGGATTGGATTTTCTAATCCGGATTGGATTTTCAGGTACTAAAAAGCAGTACCGGAACAACAGAGCCAAAAAGCTAAAAATTCTTGAAACAAATCCAAATTTTGTCATCTTTTCAAATACCGATTTGTATACCATCAAGAAATCCATTTAAGTGCTTTGAAAAACAATGAATTCACATAGATGTCATTCAATCCAAATTTCTTTCATTAGAATAATTTAGAAAAATAAAAACCAGAAAGAGTATGTAAGCACTTTAGCGTATCAACTTTAAACAAAAGTCATCGTTTCATGCAACAAGAAATAGATTATACCAAATCTATCAAAAATACTCAAAAATGAAACGAAAATTTATGAAAATTAAAACCTTAAAGTTGAACAACTTTCAATTACATCTAACCTGATCTTATGCGTAATGCCTTTATCAAATCATCAATTTTGGTAAAGAAAATGAAATACCAAGATCAATAGATGTTTGAAATCCCAGATAAGTTAGATAATATATCTAGACAATCTGTTGAAGGAGTGGCTCTTTGAGCATCTTTATCAAAAATCCCACCTTATACCAACCATGAAATATGACTGAGTCAAGTATTTCAATATGCATTTCATCAACTTTTTAAAACAAAAATTTGCTTTGCATTCATGGAGTATCTTTTTCTTTCTTTCTTTTCCTCCATGTGGTGGTAGTTTTCACACTCCTCATTGGGATGTAACTCTTTCCACATCTTTTGAGCATTTTACTTTTCTTTGACTCCCCCTCAATTGGCTATCAATTATTTAATATATAAGGTATTCAACCAAAAATTGATCTCGCATTCATACTCGACTAAGCAATCAAATATGATAATGACTATACCAAGAGATCATTGAGAGAGAAATTGACTTTGATCACTTAAAAGATGATTTAATTAACATAAATGATCATTGCAACATTGAAATATTATGATATCAAAAGCATAATAAATTTCTAAATGCGTGAAAGGATGCAATTAAAGTCAATTTAACCAATGCTCAATTAAACAACTCCTCTAATGAAGTGTCTTCAAGATTATGATATATGGAGTCAAGTTGATAATCCAAGTAAAATTTAATTTGGAGTGAATGAACGTGAAGCCCTTTTTTATATCAATGCACTTGTTCGTTAAAAACCCTTTTGTTCAAAAACAAAGTATAAAAACAAAGAGCATTGAAAAACATGTAATGCAGAGATTAAGAAAAATATGAAGGGAAAACCAATCAAAGCATTACACACAGTCATAAGCTATTTAGAACTTAAGACAAGGAAAGATATCACCTTTCCGAATCCAAAATCGCTGGATCTTGGGTTGTCTTGATTCATTGTGCCCGGGGGTTGGTCCTTTGACTGTTGATCCACCTTAGGTCTTTGCCTTGCAATGATCCACTTGAATGATTGATGTTGTGGCTCGGACCTTTGGTGGGTTGAGTGAACTCCTTTGACTTGATGTGTCTTTTGATTCCGTTGAGTTCGCTCCGTAGATGAAGTTGCCGAAGGATTTTTCTTTCTCTTTTTCGGGCAATTCTTCACCAAGTGTCCTTCAAGTCCACATAGGTGACAAGTTCTTCCTTCAATTTTATTGTGGAACTTGAAGCCTTCACAGTTTGGTTCTTTTTAAATCCCAAACCAACCTTGCTTGTTTGACCTAATCCGGACATACAATCAAGTTTCTTGGAACCGGTTGAAAGCCTTTGTATGTCGGATTTGAGTTGATGAACTTGCTTGGTCAAAGCTTGGTTTGTTGACATGAATTTCTTCAAACTGCTTTTCAAGAAAATCAATCTTGTTAATGTGGAATTAACGACCATCTCCGATTGATTTATCTTTTCTTGGAGGATTTTATTATTATCCAATAAAAGCTCTCGTTCCTCCTCGAGATCATGAAGTTTGATCTTTAAAGCTTGATTCTCGTCTTGAATCTCAAGTCGTTGCTTCCTCAACTTCTTGATATGCTTGGCCATCTTCTTTGATTCCGCAAGAAGTTGTTGGTATGCCTCAACGAGTTCTTCTTCGTCCGACTCCCCCTCACTTGATGACTCTCCTCCGGATGTTGATGTTTCATGCAAAATTAAAGGAATAGAGTCAGTGACTAAAGATGATAAGCACAAATTAGAAGAGGGAGTTTGAGAGGCATGAAAAGCAACAATTTTTTCTTTTTCCTCTTCACTTGAGGTCGATTCATCGTAACTAGAATCGTCCCAAGTTTTTGCTTGCAAAGCCTTCTTTTTGTATGATTTCTTAGAAGGACAATCCGTTGAAATATGGCCGTAGCCTTTGCATCGATAGCATCGGATTTCCCCTTCGAAATCATCTTTTTCTTTTTCTTTAGAAGGTTTTGCAACGCCTTTGAGTTTAGAGGATTTAGAACCCGATGATCCTTTAGATGGTTTCGTGGATGAAGATCCATCGGTTCGATTCTTCCAAAATTTCCGACGAAATTTCTTTGTGATCCGCGCCAATTGTTCTTCAAAATCGGCTAAAGAGATTTCATCGTCGGAACTTGATTCGTCATCTTCTTCCTTTGTTGATTTGAATGCAATACCTGTAAGCTTAGAAGAAGACTTGGAAGAATTTTGATTAGTAGGAAAAGTCATCTCATAAGTTTGTAAATGCGTGAAAAGATCAATTAAAGTCAATATGACCAATGCTCATTAAAAAACCTCCTATTATGAAGTATCTTCAAGATTATGATTATGGAGTAAAGTTGATAATCCATATAAAATTAATTTGGAGTGAATGAACGTGAAACCCTTTTTATTCAATGGCACTTGTTCGTAAAAGGCCTTTTGTTCAAAAACAAGAACATAAACCAAGAGGGCAATTGAAAAACATGTAATGCAAAGATTAAGAAAATATGAAGGGAAAAACCAATCATAGTTATATTTCGTGACTCACCGAAATGCCTCTAGGAAAAACCAAAGGGGGAGATTTGTTACGGCATTTTGGTGTTGGCATA
>CM054930.1:19365015-19380727 GCA_029168755.2 Tillandsia fasciculata
GGGCTTCGTCAGTTCCCAGACTTTGTTTCGCTCGAATTGATGGAGCTCTTCCTGCATTGCTTTAATCCAATAATCATCTTGGAGAGCTTCATCAACATTCCTTGGTTCGATTTGAGATACATAGCATGCAAATCCGCAAACCAATTGTCTCCGTGTTCTAACTCCTTCTTGTGGATCTCCAATTATGTTCGATTCAGGGTGATCCTTGGAGATGCGTAACGTTTGAGGTAGAGGAGTAGGCGGAGGTACACGAGATGATTCCTGCACATCAGATAAGCTTGAAGAACCGTTAGATGCATCAACATTATTATCGAAAGAATTGTTAGAAGAAGATGCATTAGCAGGTGTATCATCATCAAGAGAGATATCGAGGGTAGATTTTTCAGATTCAAAGTGAAAAGCTTCATCTACCTTAACATTTATCGATTCTACGATCGTCTTAGATTCTAAGTTAAAAACTCGATATGCTCTGCTGTTTGTAGAATAACCTAAGAAAATCCCTTCGTCACTTCGAGAGTCAAATTTTCCAAGATTTTCACGATCACGTAAAATAAAACACCGACTCCCAAAGATGCGAAAATATTTGATGTTAGGTTTTCTACAAAACCAAAGTTCATATGGTGTATTCAAAGTCCCCGGGCGCAAATACACGCGATTGATAACATAAACAGCAGTGTTCACCGCTTCAGCCCAAAAATATAAAGGTAAGTTCCGGCTGTGAAGCATAACACGTGCCATTTCCTGTACGACCCTGTTTTTGCGCTCGACTACACCATTTTGTTGAGGTGTGTAAGGTGCGGAGAATTCATGTTTAATGCCATTAGAAGTGCAAAAATCAATGAATTTGGAATTTATGAATTCCCCACCTCTATCACTCCTAACTCGAGTAATCCTTTCATTCTTTTCAATCATAATACGATTGCAGATTTCGAGAAAAGAATCAAAAGTATCAGCTTTTTCTTTTAAAATGCTACCCAAGTATATCTAGAAAAATCATCAACCAACAAGAAAATATACCATTTACCTCCCAGAGATGGTTGACGAGTTGGCCCCATTAAGTCCATATGCAAAAGTTCCAAAGGCCGTTTTGTACCTATGTGGTTCAAGTTCTTGTGTGCAGTCCTAGACTGTTTTCCCTTTTGGCAACCGCCACACACAAGGTTTTGTTCAAAAGAAAGTTTCGGAACCCCCTTGACCACATCTTTATTTGAAATTCTAGCAAGTTCCTTAAAGTTTATGTGACCTAGCCTTTCATGCCAAAGTGTTTCATTTTTCAAAGATGCTAGGTTACATTTTTCAGAAATCTTAGAAGGAACTACATAACAATTGTTTTCTGATCTAACCCCCTTTAAAAAGAAAGCATGGTTCATGTCAGTTACAGTGCATTTATCAGATGAAAAATTAACTGAATAACCACTATCACACAGTTGACTTATGCTTATGAGGTTAGTCTTAAGGCCATGAACAAATAACACATTATCTAGAACCGGGCCATCTGGAATAGCTACCGTTCCCTTTCCAACAATTTTGGAAGACCGACCATCTCCGAAAACAACAAGTCCTCCGGAGTTTTTCTCAAATGTTTGAAAACAGTTTTTATCGCCGGTCATATGACGGGAACACCCGCTATCCAGGTACCAAGACGAACTATCATATGCATGCAAGGAAACATTGGTAGCAAGACAGGGAAAGATTTCACCTTTGCGCACCCAAACCTTTTTGGAGTGCGTCGGTAATGGTCGTGAAGTTGATTTCCTAGGTGAGAGCGTCTTGCTTGAAGAATTGCTGCTCCTTGATGATGTCGTCTTGAGCGGTGTACTACCAAGGCTCTTTTCCTTCAATTGATTGCAGTTGTTTCCGAGGAATAGCCCTTTTGGTAGTCATTGCAAGATGTGCTTGAGGTGTGCGTTTGGCTCCAGTCTTGCAATTTCTTCTTATGTGCCCTGAAATGCCACAACGAAAACATACCTTGGTTCTTGTCGATTCCGAGGAGGATGTAGTAGGTTCGTTGTCGTTGCTTGTCGTGAACACCGGTGTCGGAGGAGGAGATACCGACTGAGGCACAAATACTGTACCACTCGAACTTGGAATGTCTCCAGTTTGAGTGTATCCGAGGCCGAACTTATTTCTTTGACCGAGACCAAGAAGTCTGTCCAACTTACTCCTTCCAGAAGAAAATCTCTGTAAGTCATCCTTTAGTTGGCGTATGGTCTCCGTCATTTCCAATTTTTCCTGTCGAGCCTCGCCGTTGAGCTTCAAGAAGTAATTCGCTTTGTTCACCATATCTATATAATTCTTCTCGAAATGCTCATTGGACTCTTGAAGGGAAACATTTGTCTTAATCAGATTGTCCCTTTCCACTTCAAGATCGGTTGAGATAGAGGTTACTCTTTTTACTTCATCTTCAAGATCCTGCAATCTCTCTTTCAACCCCTTGTTTTGCTTAGCCAGTTTCTTTGAATCCCTCAAAAGCTTATGGTAGGCTAAAGCAAAATCTTCACCTTCCGAATCATCTGATTCATCGTCCGTTGCAATCTTTTCAACAGTGGAGTTGGACAGTGAGTCGGATGTACTTGCCATTAAGCACATGAAGGGAGAAGATGTAGTGGACGCGTGGAAAGCTGTCGCGTTGTCTTCTTCATCACTTGACGATGACTCATTTGACGTGGAGTTGTCATCCCAAGTAACGACTTGCATCGCTTTCTTCTTTGCCGGATTCTTGTTGGGACATTCCGTTGCAATGTGGCCGTAGCCTCGACATTTGAAACACTGAACTTGTCCCTCAGAACTTTTCTTATCCTTTGAGAAGTTCTCTTGCTTCTTGACTTGTAACTTGAAGAACCCTTGCCTTTCTTCGACTTTCCGAAGGATGGAGTTTTGCTTGAATTTCCCCTTCGAAAGTTGCGGCGAAACTTCCTTGTCAAGAGAGCGAGCTGCTTCTCAAAGTCCTCCATAGAAAGGTTCTCGTCGTCGTCCGAGGAGGATGAATCCGCGTCTTCTTCTTTAGTTGATTTCAATGCGTAACCTGAAGACTTAGAAGAGGATGCCTTTCCAGAAGAATAGTTAGTAGGAAAAGTCATTTCATAAGTTTGTAAAGCACCTACTAATTCTTCTACACGCATTTCGTCCGGGTGTTTAATTGTTTCAATGGCTGCGACCTTCGGGCGAAATCGTTCAGGAAGAGTTCTTAGAATTTTTCTTACAACTTTAAATTCTGGAATCTTCTCTCCCAAGTTAGCACATGAGTTCACGATGTCTTGCAATCGTGTGTAATAGTCAGTGAAGGATTCATTCTCTGCCATAGAGATAGAGTCAAACTTGCTCGTGAGCATTTGCAGTTTCTGAATCTTCACTAAGTTAGTTCCCTCATGCGTAACTTGAAGAACATCCCAGATTTCTTTCGCAGTCTCACATGCCGAGACGCGAGAGAACTCAGTTTGTGACAAAGCATTAAATAGAGCATTAATCCCTTTGCCATTGTAAGAAGATAAGTCTATCTCTTCCTTGGTCCATTTCGACCTAGGTTTTAAGGTGCGAACATCATCTAAAATTTCAGTTGGATTAGACCATCCTAATTCAATTGATTGCCACACCCTTTCGTCGATGGAAATTAAAAAGCTTTCATCCGTACTTTCCAGTACGCATAATTTGTTCCATCAAAGAAAGGGGGTCGATTGATGTTTCCACCTTCAACCATTGTTTACAACCCTATTCCCGCTCTGATACCACTTGTTGGGTTTAGGTTAATAAGGATCTAAATAGGGGAAAAAACACCTAGAGGGGGGTGAATAGGTGTAAACAATAAACACTCAAAAAATCATTGCGCGATAAAACCCAATGCGGAAAAATAAAAGAACACGCAAGATTTTTACGTGGAAAAACTCCAAACCGGAGTAAAAAACCACGGGACCGATAACACGGCGAAATCCACTAGAATTAACACACGTACAAGGTGATATAACGTACTCACAGACGACTCAACCTTTTACCATACGCTCCTAGTAGATCTTCTCCGCTCGCTCCACGACGCTTCTCGAATCCACGATCCGCGCCCAACGCTGAATCCACAGCGTCCAACGTCGAGTCCACGACGTCCAACCGAATCCACGGTCTTCACCCAATGGCACGCTTCGAATCCACGAACGCACCTCGCTCCGAATCCACGAGAGCGGTTGCACCTTGAATCCACAAGGCCACGCGAGTCCACGCGCCGATTTTGGGGTAAATCGTTGTTTGTTTGGGTGGTGATGATCCGCCGAATACTTAGATCAAGAGTAGATCGGAAATACCATCTAAGTATTCATTATTTGATTCTACTCAAAATGTGAGTATGAAAACCTAGAATCAAACAATCAATATAGATGAAGAAACATAGAATAGATCTATTGATTTCCTTTCTTCTCTATATGTGGATCTAAGGCCGTATAAATGATATTTGAAAATGACGGCTCTATTTGGATGCCCTAGAAATGAAAATAGGGCTATTTATAGGTTAGAAACCCTAGGAAGAATATTCGGATCAAAAACAAACTTTTCTGGAAAGTTTTACCGACGGCGATCCGGATTGGATAAGCCACGATCCGGATCGCAGAAGCACAGAATGCAGTTTCCAGAAAATCGCCTGTTCGGGATCCGGATCATAATCCACGATCCGGATCGTTCATACATTTTCACAAAACATCCCATTCGGGATCCGGATTGCCAAGCTGTGATCCGGATTGCAGCAGTGTATGAACGAACACCCTTCGGGATCCGGATTGAAAGCCACGATCCGGATCCTGAACATGTCCCATGTCCAGTTTTTGATGAATAAGCAATTAAAACCTCTTCCAGGTGTTTCTACACTATAAGAAGTATTCGGATCATCAAAATTCTTTAGTTAAACGTACCTGATCCTTTTGAATTCTTCTTTCTTGAGATTGAGGTATATGATCCAAAGTTTCTTCATCTTCAATCTTCAAGACTTAATACATTCACGAAATACGCCAACTCAAATTCCGTAACACTCTCCAGTACAAAAGTGGAGAGAAAGAAAAAAATGAAACTAACGGGGTACACACTACCTCAGACTTCAATGCTGGTAGGGAACTAATCGGAGCGTCCTCACCTCGATCTGCTGTCTCCGCGCGAACCAAGCCGGCACAGCCGCCTCAACCCTGTCACCGCAGCGGGTGTGAGATCTACTGCAGAAGGCAGATCTCAGTGGGTACCGTCCCAATATCCACGGTATGCCCACTAAGTCTACTGGAGACAAAACAGATAGGTATGCAGATAGATAGATAAAAAGGGGTAAGCAGGAAAGAAACTACAGCTAACATGCATCATCATGCCCAAGGAACTCCACCAGACCCTGCTATGCATACACTCTCACTGCTAACAATATGCCTCAAGTACTATGCTCAAAGGAAAGAAACCCGTCTAAGAACATAATATGTAAACACCCTCTCAATATCACCCAATCTCAATGACTGCCTCATAGGGTCCAGTCAAGCCTGCGCCAAACCTACTGCCACCACATCCTCACTGGGACGGGACTTACGTAGGGCGTCCCACACGTACTATCTCAAACTCACACAAGTGACCCCATGGTAACTCGGCCAGGGGTATCAAGCGACCACTAGTAAATCAACTAGGCGCATATCCACATCGTAGCCTCGTCAGGCTCGGTAACATCATCGCACCCGGGGCGTAGCTCGAGGGGAGCGACCCCACCGAACTCAAGTATCACATCTGTCTCACTATCTCAATATGCGGCACATGCAGGCTATAATCCACGATCAAACAGATCGGTATCTCAAAGCTCGAAAACACAACTCAGTCGGAAAAGTACCTCGACTCAAACATGAATAGCCCAAACACTCTCACAACTATGTCGGAGAACCCTTAACGACTCAATCTGATAATGCACGACCATGGCTGAGTCGGGAAACCTCCACGACTCGATCTGCCGGAACCCCAAATATCCTCAAAACTAAGTGGGGGAAAACTACCTCCACCACTAAATCATAAACACAACCCATGATCTAGAACAAACCCCTCAATCCCAACAAGGAAGAAGAACTCTCATGGCACTAGAACTCGACGGACGATGCTCTAAAAATACACTCGGCCCTCGGGCACGAGTACACAATCAACTCGAACAATCTGGACCATTCATAATGTTCTCAATAATTAAAAACCCTTTTAAAATGGAGTTTTACTTAAAACGGGGTACTAAAAAAAATATATGAAGGTCTAGATGCAGCCTGAAACTCAAATGAACATGCAGTCTAGTGTCAAATAACCTCTAGATCATACTAAAAATGTCTGGGGCTCAAGAATGTCATTCTACAATTTTCTAGGCAACTATCAGATTTGATTAGAAAGAAAATAACAAGATAAGCATGATCAACTTGCATTCAATAGCATTAAAGGGCATTCCATAAATTTTGGAAGAATTCCAACCCACCTGGAACGCTTTCCGCAGGCAATTGCTGAAGTCGGTGAAGTGCCGGAATCTCGAACTGACGAAACCTCGAAAATCGTGCCGCAAATCCCGAAAAAAATCCTCGGAAGCTCCAATAAATTCTCTCGAGTCCACACAAAAAAATTCCGGTGTGCAACGGCTCACTCCACACATCCGCAGCACACAAGTACGCTTTCGTAGCACTCAGAAATCCATCAGCAACTACCAGGTGTTCACAGCCCATTTACACCCTACAAAACTCCCTCAACACACAAGCAGCTCCAAATGCTCACTCAAAACACATAAACTCTTCAAGCTCCTATTAACAACTTAATTAAAATTACATGTTCACCCAAACATTATTTTCTTAAGTCAACCCCCACACACACACAAGCTCCTCCCTTTAGCACAAAAATAAATTTAAGCCCACATAACCGCCAAATCCCATAAATCCACCTGCTACATACAAGTTCACATTGATCACAATATCACCTATAACACTGTAATAATCCAAAGCACACTCAAAAATATACAAAAGTCCTCAAATACATCTCCAACATTATGCTCACATGCACATAATGATTCCAGATCACATATACAAAATTCCTTAATTCCAATAATTTTAAATTGCTCCCTGCTTAAAGCAAGTCCTTCATCCATCAACATGCTTAATTAAGGTTCACAACACCACCAAGCACCCATGTACACACACACACATACACATAGTCCTCAACATGGAACCCACATACTCAGCACAAACTTCACACTGCCCAGGCTCCATATGCAACCAATAATTCAAGATCACATAACACAATCCATTAATTCAAATCCACCTACTCTCTCTCAAGTGCATCTGTACCCACCACAACCAATCACTACTAAATTCATCAAAAGTCCACCACAAATCACAGCTTGCAACTAAATACAAGCTTCATTTACTTACATCCAATTTACATAAAAAAAAAACTGCTCACTAACAAAATAATTGCTCACCTATTAAATCCACCAGCTCACCAATATCTCTTATCACTAAACAAATAATTACCCATGCCCACAATTACATTAACTCTGCCAAACACCAGCACATCATAACTCCAAGCTCGCAGTACCCCAAGTCCTACACACAGAACAGAATTAGCATGCAACCCTCGCGGCTCTGCGCAGTGCACGCCTCCCACACGGCCAGCGGCCCAACCTGCAAGAAAACAAGAAAAGGAGAGAACCCATCAACAGCCAAACTCTGCCAAAACGCGCGCGTCCGACGGCAAGGAAACCAACCTCGGTCGACGAAAATGCCGCGCGCGCGCCCACGCGAAATTTCCCAGCGCCTGCCGCTGCGTCGCTGCTGCAGCCGCCGCGCAGCCGGGGCCCGCCAGCCGCCACCCGCGCCGCGCAGGGCTCGCCGCGCTAGGCCCTGGCCCGCCCCGCGCGGCCCATGCGCGCTCACAGCACGCGCGGCGGCGCCCGCCTGCACACGCCCGCGCGCGGTGCGGTGCCCACAGCGCGCGCCCGCGCGCTGTGCGGCGGCCGCCTGCACGCGCCCGCGCGCGGTGCGGTGCCCACAGCGCGCGCCCTCGCGCTGTGCGGCGCCCGCCTGCGCGCGTCCCAGCCGCGCGCCACACCAGTCCTGTGGACGGCAGACCACACCAACTCTCAACAAAACTCCTATATAAAAATAAAATCCAAAAACCTGCAGCATACCTCCATCAAGAAAAAACGTCGCGCGCGCGCGCCGCTCGCCGTGCTCCGCGGCTCCTCGGCTCTCCGCAGCAGGTCCACACTAACTCAACTTCCATTTCCTCCATTTACAGCCTCTATCACTCTCTTCCTTCTTCCTCTATCTTCATCTTCCTTCTCTTTTATCTCTTTCTCTCCTTCCTCAGTTTTCATTTTGCTTCCTCTGCTTGGAGGAGAAGAGGTGGTGGTGAGGTGGCGTGAAATTAGCTACAAGCTAATTATGGAGAAGAATGGGTGGTTGGGAGCATTTAAAGCTCCACCAAAAACAAATCCCAACACCCACACTTTTAAAAAAAACCAAACTCATTCTCCTTTTCTCTTAATTCCCAACCTCACAGACCCAAGCCACAATCACTTAATTTAATTAAATTAATTAAATAATCCAACAAAAGCCCCCGTCAACTCACTTTTTGCCCTCGGGGCCTCCGCACGGGTCCGAAACCTCCCGAACCCCGCTGTAAACTGAAAATACACATGCTCAAAGCTTTTTCTTCTCAAAAAGCTCAACCGTGGAGTCGGTGTGCTCAAACCAAAAACCGGCTCCAAAACTGTCAGTTTCAACTCACTTTTCGCCTTCGGGTTCTCCGTGTCAGTCCGGAACCTCCCGAACTCCGCTGTAACCAAAAACTACACCTGTTCCAAGTGTTCCCAATATTTTTGCACTCCACTGTGAAGTTGAGGCTTCCCCGAAACTAATCCTCTAACGGCGGACAATGCCCGAAAAACCCCGAATCGACCTGGGGCTTCCGCGTTGATCCGAGTCGACCCGAACTTATCTGTAATCCAATATGGAACACGCTCGAGGCGATTTCTCCGCACCACGCCATCTTGCGAGGTCGGTGCGCCATCCGAAAACCCGGTATTCTACACTCTCCCCTCCTTAAAAAGGTTTCGTCCTCGAAACCAAAATGAATCCATAACTCAGGAGGGGGGTCTCGATCAAATGGGGATAGGAGATCCACAATTCATCTTCAGGCTTTCTAATGGCCTTCTCAGAACCCCAACAGGACCTTAACCAAAGGTAAAACTGACCGCACAATTCTTCTGCCTCGCACGCAAGAAGTGCATCAGCTGCTCCTGATCACTCAATCCACATCCCTCTTCACGAAGCGAAAAGAAATCCAAACATGCGGGAATCAAATATACTTCTTCCAGCCAGATAAAACTCGCGGATCCAACTCCCCCGCGTAAACTCAAATCTACAAATCAAGATTCCGAAGTCCAACTCTAAGCCTCCGTTAGGCATAACTCTTTCGTTGCCCCTTAGCAACCAAAACATTCAAGTTCTGTAAATGCATCTCTCATACCATCCTCATTTTTCTTATTCTTGAAAATCCATTTAATACCAATCACGTTGTGTTGCTTCAGAGGCTTCATTAATTCCCAGACTTTATTTCGTTCGAACTGATGGAGCTCTTCCTGCATTGCTTCAATCCAGTAGTCATCCTGAAGAGCTTCATCGATGTTCTTTGGTTCTATCATGGAGACGTAACATGCGACTCCACAAACCAACTATCTCCGAGTCCTGACTCCTTCTTGTGGGTCTCCAATAATGTTTGATTCCGGATGATCCTTGGAGATACGTAACGTTTGTGGTAACGGAGTACTCGGAGGTACATGTGATGATTCCTGCACATCAGATAAACTTGAAGAACCATTAGATGCATCAACATTATCGGAAGAATTATTATGAGAAGATGTATTTACAGGAGAATCATCATCAAGAGACATATCAGGGGTAGATTTATCAGATGCAAAGTGAAAAGCTTCATCTACTTTAACATTTATAGATTTTACCATCGTTTTAGATTCCAAGTTAAATACCCGATGTAGAGTACTGGAGCTTCGGGCAGCGTGCCGACCCCACGTGGCAGCCTGGTACAGTGGAAATGCCTTCAGCAGGTTCTGATTATTTTTACAGAGAGGTTCGGGTGGTCCCGAAGCGACCCGGAAGTAATTTTGTGGAAAAGTGAGTTGGCGTCGTGTTGAGAGTTGCGGATCGAGCATCGGCTTTATGGATGGGATTATTGAGAGTTGATCACTTGGGACATTTGTATTATGATTTTACAGAGATATTCGGTAGGTTTCGGGGTGATGCGGAGGTCCCGAGGCGAGAAAATGAGTTGTCGGCGCGAAGAAGGAAGCTCCAGGCTGCTGTTTGGGACTTTGGGGTGGCTGGGTTTCGGAACCAGGTAGCTGGTTCCGGAACTGGCCCCTTGGTTCCGAAACCAGCTGCCTAGTTCCGGAACCAGAGGGGGTGTACCGGTACCCACTTGCAGGTACCGGTACACAGGCACCAGGGGAGCCGTTTGTGCTCGACTTACACAGTAATGGGGCATTGCGGTCTTTTTACTGTTCCAACCACCCCAGACGTGTTTTATACCCCTCGTTACCTGGTTCCTCACCCACTCTTGATCTCATCTTCTCAACCACCATCCTTGCTGCCTGAGAAGAAGAAGAGGAAGTAGTAGAAGCAGAAGAAGGTGTGTGAGTGTGTGCTGCTTGTGGGAGTTGACCGAGTCAACATGCGTGCGCGAGGAGCCAATTTGAGGTATGTTTCGATGGAGATTTTAAATTATGGATTTGTTGGTTTTCGTCATGGATTTTTGGATGGAATTAATTGGATTTCTTTAGCTAATTTCCATCTTTTCTCCTCTCTCTCCCCGTGCTCTCGGGTGCAAGGCAGGAAGTTACTGTGCAAATCCGAGGATTTGCCTACTTCATGCGCACGTGTGGGAGACCCTCTTGAGCTGAGTAGAGGCATGCTGGGACCTTGGGGAGTGTGTTAGAGGATTGATTGGAGCTCTGTGGATTTTTCCGAGACGCGCGACGGCACGCGTGCGCGTGAGAGGCACAGTGCAGTTTTTCATCAGTTTTCGCCCGATTCTTCACCGACTTCGGCGCGGCCTTCGGAAAGCATTTGAGGTGGGTTGGATTTTCTTCCAAAAATCACGGAATGCCCTCTAATGCTTCAGAACGCACTTTGATCATGTCAAAACTGTGTATTTTAGCTGTTAAATGATCTGATAGTTGCCTAAAAAATTGCAGAAAAATTATTCGAACCCCGGAATATTTTTAGTAGACTCTTGGCACTATATGACACTAGACTGCATGCTTAGTTGGCTTCATTTAAGCACCTGAACCGTTTTAAAAATCCGAAAGCCCATTTTATTGAAAAATCGACCTTTAAAAATGGTTTTAAAATATCTGAGGGTTCTAGTGATGCTGCATGGGTTCGGGGTGCATGTTCTCTCGTGCCGAGGGGCCGAGGAGATATTTGTTGATTATTAGAGCCATTATATGACTTTTTGAGATTTACTAGTGTCGTTGGGGGTTCTATGTGAGCACTTCAGATTTAGTCGTGGAGTTTACTCCGACCTTGACATGAGTGTGTGTCGTCTGTTCACTGTGTTTCCGATCTATTTGATCGTGGATTATAGCCTGCTGAGCCTGGAATTTTATGCCAGTTGTGAGATACTTGAGTTCGTGGGGTCGCTCCCCGCGAGCTACGCTCCGGATGCGATGATGATACCGAGCCTGACGAGGCTGCGCTGTGGTTACTGAGATAGTCCTTGAGGGACACCCTACGTAAGACCAAGCCCTGTTTGGGCACGAGTGGCAGTAGATGAGCGCAGGCTTGACTGGTCCAAGAGGGACAGTCATTGAGATTTGGGGTGATATGTGTGAGTGAGTTTCATTGCATGTTCATAGATGAGTATTTTCTTTGAGAATATGTAGAGGCATATAGCTGTAGATTTCCAGCTTTTCATATCTATCTATCTATTTGTTTACCTTGCTTGTGCCTCCGGTGGACTTAGTGGGCATACCGTGTGCTTTGAGGACGGTACCCACTGAGAACTACCTTTGCAGTAGTTCTCACACCCGCTGCGGTGCAGGTTTTCCTGAGGCGGCTATTCCGACTCCTTCCCGTGCGGAGTCTTCAGATCGAGGTAAGGGCGTGGCCGGCTAGTCGCTTACCCGAGTCTGTTTAGTAGAGAGGTAGCAGTACCCTTTTGAGTTTCCACTTTTGTAGAGTGAGATTTTGAGAGATGTTATATATGTATCTTGAGGACAGCTTGTATTTTGGATTTTATTTACTTTAGTACAGTTGTTCTGTTTCCTTTCTATAGCTCGTAGTTACTTTTGCTCTGATATCTGTTAGCTATAGATTTCCTTGCAGGGTAGACGCTTCGTATGTACGGCAGTTTTCGTACAAATGGCGGATCTGTTAGCAAGCCCGGGTCGCAGTTTCGACCCCGGGGCGTGACATCCGATATGCTCTACTGTTTGTAGAATAACCCATGAAAATTTCTTCGTCACTTCGAGAGTCGAATTTTCCAAGATTTTTGCGGTCACGTAAAATGTAACAGCGACTCCCAAAGATACGAAAATATTTGATATTCGGTTTTCTACAAAACCATAGTTCATATGGTGTATTTAAAGTTCTCGGGCGCAAATACACTCGATTAATTGCATAGACGGCGGTGTTCACAGCTTCAGCCCAAAAATATAACGATAAATTCCGGCTATGAAGCATAACACATGCTATCTCTTGTACAACCCTATTTTTGCGCTCAACTACACCATTCTGTTGAGGTGTATAGGGTGCTAAGAATTCATATTTTATGCCGTTGAAAGTGCAAAAATCAATGAATTTAGAATTTATGAATTCTCCACCTCTATCACTTCGAACACGAACGATCTTTTCATTTCTTTCAATCATAATACGATGACAAACCTCATGAAAAGAGTCGAAAGTATTCGCTTTCTCTTTTAAAAATGTTACCATGTCTAGAGAAATCATCAACCATATGTGACGTTCCCAGTCACCCATAGAAATACTCTAGCTCTAGTTTAATTCTCATGTTCTTGGATTTGTACCATCAAAATCTATAGCCGGGTTTAGAATAAGTTTTCTAAAACCATATCATATGGTTAATTTAAGATTCCCGGGCGTCAAATACACTCCTTTAAGCATGACGTGCAGTGTTCACAGCTTAGCCCAAAAATATACGGAGCTCCGGCTCGAAGCATAACACGGCCATCTCTTACAACCGGTTTTTGCGCTCGACTCACATTACCCGCTGTATATGGTGCCGAGAATTATCTCAATTCCGTTGTGAATTGCAAAAATCAATGAATAGAATTTAGAATTCACTCTAACTCTAACACGCTTAACTTTCATGTTCTTCATCATAATACGATGGCAAATGCTATAAGAATGAAGTAGTCTATTTCTCTTTTAAAATGCTACCCAAATATCTAGAGAAATCATCAACCAATAGAAAAATATACCATTTACCTCCCAAAGATGGTTGACGAGTTGGCCCCATTAAATCCATGTGCAAAATTCTAAAGGCCGTTTTGTACCAACGTGGTTCAAGTTCTTGTGTGCAGTCCTTGATTGTTTTCCCTTTTGACAACCGCCACACACAATGTTTTGTTTAAATGAAAGTTTAGGAACCCCCTTGACCACGTCTTTGTTTGAAATTCTAGCAAGTTCCTTAAAGTTTATGTGACCTAGCCTTTCATGCCAAAGAGTTTCATTATCAAAGAAGCTAGGTTACAATTTTCAGAAATTTTATTAGGAACAACATAACAATTATTTTCAGATCTAACCCCTTTTAAAAAGAATACATGGTCCTTATCAGTTACAATACATTCAACAGATGAAAAATTAACTGAAAAACCATTATCACAAAGTTGACTTATGCTTATGAGGTTAGTCTTAAGGCCTTCAACAAATAACACATTATTCAAAACCGGGCCATCTGGAATAGCTACCGTTCCTTTTCCAACAATTTTGGAAGACCGACCGTCTCCGAAAACTACAAGTCCTCCGGAGATTTTCTCAAAGGTTTGAAAACAGTTTTTGTCACCGGTCATGTGACGGGAACACCCGCTATCCAGATACCAAGACGAATTATCATATGCATGCAAGGAAATATGAATAACAAGACAAGGGAAGATTTCACCTTTGCGCACCCAAACCTTTTTGGAATGCGTCGGTAATGGTCGTGAAGTTATTCTCCTAGGTGAAAGCGTCTTGTTTGATTGATTGCTTGATGATCGTCTTGTGCGGTGAACTACCAAGGCTCTTTTCCTTTGAAAAGTTTTGCTTTGATTTCCGAGGAATCACCTTTTTGGTAGTTGTTGCAAGAGGTGCTTGAGTTGAGCGTTTGGCTCCCATCTTGCAATTTCTCCTTATGTGCCCTGAAAACCACAACGAAAACATACCTTAGTGCTTGACGATCCCGAAGAGGATGAAGTAGGCTTGTTGTCGTTGTATGTCGTGAATTCCGTGTCGGAGGAGGAGATACCGACTGAGGCACAAAAACTGTCCCACTCGAACTTGGACTGTCTCCAGTTCGATTGTATCCGAGGCCGAAACGGTTTGTTTGACCAAGACCAAGCATCTTATCCAACTTACTCCTTCCAGAAGAAAATCGCTTCAAATCATCCTTGAGTTGGAAAATGGTCTTCGTCATTTCCATTTTTTCCTGTCGAGCCTCGGTGTAGAGCTTCAAGAAGTAATGTGCTTTATCCACCAATTTTACGTTTTCCTTCTCGAAATGCTCATTTTTCTCTTGAAGGGAAACATTTACTTTGATCAAGTTATCCCTTTCCACTTCAAGAGCGTTTGAGAGAGAAGTTGCCCTTTTTGCTTCTTCTTCGAGTTCCTACAATCTCCCTCTCAAACTTTTGTTTTGCTTTGCCAGTTTCTTTGAATCCCTCAAAAGTTTGTGGTAGGCAAGAGCAAAATCTTCACCTTCGGAATTACTCGATTCGTCGTCCGTGGCATTCTTTTCAACATGGGAGGAGTTGGACAATGAATCGGATGTACTTGCCATTAAGCACATGAAGGGTGAAGATGTGGACGCGTGGAACGCCGTTGCGTTGTTTTCTTCATCACTGGAAGATGACTCATTTGACGTTGAGTTGTCATCCCAAGTGACGACTTGCATCGCCTTCTTCTTTGCCGGATTCTTATTGGGACACTCCGTTGAATGTGGCCGTAGCCTCGACATTTGAAGCGCATTGTACTTGTCCCTCTGAACTTTTCTTATCCTTTGAGAACCTCTTGCTTTCTTGACAAAGTTGAAGAACCCTTGCCTTTCTTCGACTTTCCGAAGGATGGAGTTTTGCTTGAATTACCCCTTCGAAAGTTGCGGCGAAACTTCCTTGTCAAGAGAGCAAGTGCTTCGCAAAGTTATCCATAGATAGGTTCTCGTCATCGTCTGAGGAGGATGAATCCGCGTCTTCTTCTTTTGTTGATTTCAATGCAAAACCTGAAGACTTAGAAGAGGATGCTTTTCCAGAAGAATAGTTAGTAGGAAATGTCATTTCATATGTTTGAAGTGCACCAACTAATTCTTCTACACGGATTTCGTCCGGGTGTTTAATAGTTTCAATGGCCGTATGTCACGCCCCGGGGATGTGCTTTAGCGGAACGGCACGTTTTTTTTTTTTTTTTTTTTTTTTTGAAAGATCTCCCCTCCCCGGCGCGTGCCCAGACCCGCCGCACATACA
>CM054930.1:19380827-19404231 GCA_029168755.2 Tillandsia fasciculata
TTTGAAAGCAATACCTGTAAGCTTAGAAGAAGACATCGAAATATTATGCATCTCACGTCAAAAGCTATAAATCCAACAATTTCTAAATGCAAGTGGGAAAGATGCAATTAAGTCAATTTGACCAATGCTCAATTAAAAAAACTCCGGTTAGTGAAAGTATCTTCGATTCTATTATGGAGTAAAGTTATAATCCATATAAAATTAATTGGACGTGCAAATGAAACGTGAAACCCCTTTTTATTCAATGCACTTGTTCGTTTTAAAAGCCTTTTGTTCAAAAACAAAAATAAAAACCAAGAGCATTGAAAAAAAACATGAATGCAAAGGATTAAGAAAAAAATATGAAGGGAACAACCACTCAGTAGTTATTATTTCGTGACTCACGAAATGCCTTAAGGAAAACCCAAAGGGGGAGATTGTTACGGCATTTTGGTGTTGGCATATTTCGTGAGTCAAGTCAGTGAGTTGAGTCGGAGTCTTAAAGGGATCAAATTGTCAATCAGCCTTCGAAGACTCATTGAAGATTCAACATGAGCCCAGTCAACTCTCAGGTATGATTAAATATAGATCATGGTGATAAAGTTCATTTATAATCATTGGAAACAGGAAATTAATGAAAATGGTTTAGACTTGGTTTTAGGAATTTGGTTTTAACCTTACAACTTAATTAAGTTTGGATTCCGGTACTTGGTTTGTTTTGGATAAAGTTTATCTTGGAAAAAAATCAGTTTTACATTGAGTACCGGAACCAACTTGAAGTTCCTCAAACCCGACACAGAATTTCTGAAATTTGTATTGCGTACCGGAACACAGACCGCGTCGGAACACAATAGGAAAATCTGTGTTTTTGCACCATTGAGTACCGGAACACAATATTTGGTACCGGTACACAATGTCGCCTCGGGAAAATTCCTAAAAACCGACTCTAATTCGTTTCCAAGGGTTATAAATAGATACTTAGGGTTTCTCGACTACAGGGAACAATACCGAAAACACTCGAGAGCAACCCTAGAGGCTAGGTTTTTATCGTTCTTCTTTTTAGCCTCTTTTAGGTCAATTCGACGGTTCTTCCAAGATCTATCTTTTGTCGAATTGATCTAATCTTTGCTTAGAAATTTCTTTCTCCTATGGTCTCAATGATAATCTAAGCAAAGGATCACCATCGAAGCCTATATTTCTTATCGGCTGAGTTTGCGTCGTGGATTCGACGTAGCACCGTGGATTCGGTGTGTTGAAGGCGTTTCGTGGATTCGAAACGTGTGCTCGTGGATTCGAGTGGCGTTCGTGGATTCGAACGTGTGCAGTGGACGTGCAATCGGTGGAGCGCAAGGTCCGAAGAACTTGAAGGAGGGGTCGAGTCCGTGGAGTCGGTAATCACCTTGTTATTCTTCAATTCTTAGTGGATTGTTATTGCGTGTTGGTCCCGTGGTTTTTCTCCTGGATTGGAGTTTCCACGTAAATCTCGGTGTGTTGATTTTTATTTTCCGCATTGGTTTTTATTTTGCACTGAGATTTGATTTTAAATATTACACCTATTCACCCCCCTCTAGGTGTTTGATAGTACCTATTTAGATCCTTGTGGATCCTATTAAAAACCTACAATTGGTATCGGAGCGGGTTTTAGGTTTTTCTATCATGTCGGGTGAAAGTGGTTATATTTTTAGACCTTCTCTTTTTGATGGGACCAATTATGGATATTGGAAAGTGCGGATGAGAGCTTTTCTCATCTCAATTGATGAGCGGGTTTGGCAAACCGTTGAATACGGTTGGGTGCATCCTGTTGAGGAAGTAGGAAATTCTACTACCCCAAAACCTCGCTCTATATGGTCTAAAGAGGAAATCGAAAGATCTTCTTACAATGGAAAAGGTATGAACGCTTTATATAATTCTCTTTCCTCGACTGAGTTTACACGAATTTTGCGTGTGAAACGCGAAGGAAATTTGGGATATTCTCAAAATTACACATGAGGGTACTAATCTTGTAAAAATTCAAAAGCTCCAGATGCTTACAAGTCAATTTGACTTTATTCATATGGACGAGCATGAATTGTTTACAGATTATTACACTAGACTTCAAGATGTAATCAATACATGTGCTAATTTAGGAGAAAAGATCCCGGAGTCGAAAATTATAAGAAAGATACTTCGGACTCTTCCGGAACGGTTTAGGGCAAAGGTTACCGCCATTGAAACCGTTAGTCATCCGGATGAGATGAGTGTAGAGGAATTAGTAGGTGCTTTACAAACTTATGAGATGACTTTTCCTACTAATCAAATTTCTTCCAAGTCTTCTTCTAAGCTTACAGGTATTGCATTCAAATCAACAAAGGAAGAAGATGGCGAATCGAGTTCCGACGATGAAATCTCTTTTGCCGATTTTGAAGAACAATTGGCGCGGATCACAAAGAAATTTCGTCAGAAATTTTGGAAGAAACGAACCGATGGATCTTCATCCACGAAACCATCTAAAGGATCATCGGGTTCTAAACCCTCTAAACTCAAAGGCGTTGCAAAACCTTCTATAGAAAAAGAAAAAGATGATTTCGAAGGGGAAATCCGATGCTATCGATGCAAAGGCTACGGCCATATTTCAACGGATTGTCCTTCTAAGAAATCATACAAAAAGAAGGCTTCGCAAGCAAAAACTTGGGATGATTCTAGTTTCGATGAATCGACCTCAAGTGAAGAGGAAAAAAAAAAAATTGTTGCTTTTCATGCCTCTAAAATTCCCTCTTCTAATTTGTGCTTATCATCTTTAGTCACTGACTCTACTCCTTTGATTTTGTATGAAACATCAACAACCGGCGAAGAGTCATCAAGTGAGGGGGAGTCGGACGAAGAAGAACTTGTTGAGGCATACCAACAACTTCTTGCGGAATCAAAGAAGATGGCCAAGCATATCAAGAAGTTGAGGAAGCAACGACTTGAAGTTCAAGACGAGAATCAAGCTTTAAAGATCATACTTCATGATCTCGAGGAGGAACAAGGACGGTTATTGGATAACAATAAATCCTCCAAGAAAAGTTAAACCAATCGGAGACGAACGCAAAATCATATATGGACAAGATTGGTTTTCTAGAAAAGCAGTTTGAGGAATTCATGTCACCAACCAAGCTTTGACCAAGCAAGTTCATGAACTCAAATCCGACATACAAAGGCTTTCAACCGGTTCCAAGAAACTTGATTGTATGTCCGGATTAGGTCAAACAAGCAAGGTTGGTTTGGGATTTAAAAAGACCAAACTGTGCATGCTTCAAGTTCCACAATAAAATTGAAAGGAAGAACTTGTCACCTATGTGGACTTGAAGGACATTTGGTGAAGAATTGCCCGAAAAAGAGAAAGAAAAATCCTTCGGCAACTTCATCTACGGAGCGAACTCAACGGAATCAAAAGACACATCAAGTCAAGGAGTTCACTCAACCCACCAAAGGTCCGAGCCACAACATCAATCATACAAGTGGATCATTGCGAGGCAAAGACCTAAGGTGGATCAACAGTCAAAGCGGACAACCCCCGGCCACAACGAATCAAGACAACCCAAAATCCAGCGATTTTGGATTCGGAAAGGTGATATCTTTCCTTGTCTTAAGTTCTAAATAGCTTATGACTGTATGTAATGCTTTGATTGGTTTTCCTTCATATTTTTCTTAATCTTTGCATTACATGTTTTTCAATGCTCTTTGTTTTTATACTTTGTTTTTGAACAAAAGGGTTTTTATTGAACAAGTGCATTGAATGAAAAGGGCTTCACGTTCATTCACTCCAAATTAATTTTATATGGATTATCAACTTTACTCCATAATCATAATCATGAAGATACTTCATTATAGGAGTTTTTGATAGTTATAAGCATCAAATTTTAGAAATCATGTGTGATCTTAAGATGCTTAATCTATCTCGGTTGTGTGAATTCATTGTGATAAACGTGAGACAACCGATAGACTAAAATTTGGGATTTAATTCTTTCACGTAAGAGATTGCATTCTTACAAGGGTAAATAAATGAGTTGCAAAAGATGTGGAAAGAGTTACATCCGAAAGGAGTGTGAAAACTACCACCACATGTTGGAAAGAGCTACCACATGTTTTTGGATGCTTGGAAAATATTTTATGAGAAAATCTTTAGTTGAAGCATTCGGAGATTTAAATTCAAAGTTCTTATTTTAAACAATCTCCTGGTTGGTATAAGGTGGGATAGTTAAAAAGATGCTCAAAGAGCCACCCTTAGGTATTTTAGTGCTTATCTCAATTTGAAAGGGTAGAATTCAAGATTGATGTCATTTGGAAAATCTCCGTAAGTCATCTTTGTAAATCCGTTACATCTTGATAGAGTTTGGATCTCAAGATTATTTTTGATGACTTGTGTTTGATGAATATAACATGAAAAACTGTTTATAATGTTTTATCTTTGTTTTTCATGATTTAGGAGTAAATCTTTTTAATTTTGTGAAATTAATTGGATTGAATGGCATCTGTGTGAATTCGTTGTTTAAAGCACTTAAATTGATTTCTTGATGGAATATAAGTCGGTTTTTGAAAAGATTTCAAAATTTGGATTTGTTTCAAGAAATTCTTGTCTTTTTGGCTCTGGTGTACCCGTACTTGAATTTTAGTACCGGAACCAAAATTCCAGATCAAAAACCCAATCCGGACCCCGAATCATGAAAATCCCTGTTTTTCACTTGAGTACCGGTACTCTATGTTTAGTACCGGAACTACCTTTGCGGATCCGGATCAGAGGGATTTTTCAGTCCGGAACCCGAACGTAGATTTTCTGGATTTTGCACTGTGTACCGGTACACGATTTATTGGTACCGGTACGCGATCTGGATTTCTTAATATTCCGGAACTAAAGCTTTTTATTCTATCTCTCCCACTTCAAAACACTCCCTCTCTCTCTCTAAAACATCCCTAAGGGTATTCTCTTCAAGATCAAGAGATTTGTTGCTCTCATTTGTAAGTCTCTACATTAATCTTGCTTTCTTTAACTTCAAAACCCTAGTTCTTAGGTTTTGATGTTGTTTTTGGGATTTTTGAGTAGATTTTTGCTTTAAATGAAATCTCTTGCATAAATTACCCTTAACTCATGTTTAGAACATATATGGTACATCTCTATGCAATTAGATTCAGGTTTTCATGCTTATTTGATTGAATCTAACATTTACATATGTTCTTAACATAGAAAAATTGAGAATTGGGGCTTTTTATTGTAAATGGTTTTAAATCATGAATCATCAATTGTGGCATGTTTAGAATGTTTCATAGACGTGTTTAAACCCTTCTATACGATCAAATCATAGTGCGTTGTGTTCTTTGTAGGAAATGGCTTTTTCCTGGCTACTTGCACTGCTGATTTTGATGGCCACTGGAAGTGGACGTGGTCGCGGTTCTGGAAAGAAAAAGGCGACGAAACGATCACGAGATGAAGGGACGACAAGCTCAGATTCTGAACATTCATCAGAATATGAAGAAGAAACGGTTCAAGGAAAGGGGAAAGCACCTATGGCTCCAAGGGAAAAGAAGGGTGCGGATTCTCCTCCGCGTAGAAGTACCGGTGGACCGGTAATACGCGACCGCTCTCAACGGATATCTAATGTTGATGAAAGTGAACAGCATGTAAGTGCAAAACGCCGAGCCAGATTTGCAAACCGTACATGCATTGGAGAGCGTCACGTGAATTTCAACGAGCTATGTCGTGAGGTGCCAGACTTTGTGAGGCTTTTGGAACAAAGTCATATTCGGCCACTTGGCAGAGTCCAACCAAAGATGGGTTTTTGTGTTGAGATCATCAGGGAATTTTATATGAGAGCTAACATACTCCAAAAGGACCATGACACAGGGGCTTTCATCATTGAAACAACAGTTAGAGGCGTCAAGTTTGACATTACTCCAGCAGTAATTGGGGCAAATCTTGGGCTAGCTGTTGATACTTCTGGTCTTTACTACACAGATGGTGATTTCTAGCATGACACACATTGGGACATTGTTGTGGATTCAATTTGCAAGTCAGGGACACACACAAATAGGTCATATGTTGAATCAAAGGACCTAAAACCAGAATATCACATATTGTCCTTAATCGTCTGCTACAACTTGTTGCCTACAATGGGGACCAAAAGGATTCGATGGGATCGATTGCTACTTCTCTTTTTCCTTGGTCACCCGAAAAGTGCAAATGGAATCAACATCAACATTCCATTCTTAATTTGGCAACAAATGGTACATGTTATTGAGGGATCAAGACAACGTGACCTTCTACCGTATCCAATCTTGATTACTCGTATTCTGGAAGATCACGGTGTTGACGTTTCTTGTACCAAATTTGACTACGGCTTAGGCTCAATCGATGGAATTACGTTAGCCAAGTCAGTTAGCACTTTGAAAACATTTGGGCACACAAAGGGCTATGCAAGCGAAGCAACTACGAGCGCACCGCCTCGCCAAGAATCTCCTGAGCCAGATGAAGTGATCACTCTTCAGACCTTGCATCGGGATGTTCGATCTTTGAAGAAAAGGATGGAGCAAGGCTTCAAGAAACTCGAGGATGGTTTGAAGAAGATATTCGATATCCTTGGGTGCAAACACGACGATGTGGTCACTGGAGCAACTGCGCCGAGTACATCTCATGGACCTACATCACATGAGGACGATGATGATTCAGATCAGGATGAGTGATTTCTTTTCCTTCTTGTTTTTGGTTTTTAGTTTCTTTTCACTTTATGATGAACAAGAACTCTAATGGGCATGTAACTATGAACGTATCCTTCTAGTATGTCTCTTTTTGTCTATTTTGACTGTTTGACAATTTGTGACAAAAAGGGGGAGAACAGAAAATAATGATCGTATCACAAAGGGGGAGAACATAGATGCTCAAGACAGGGGAAGAACATGGAGAACATGGAGAACATGTTAGAGATGCTCAAGATAGGGGGAGATAAAGAAAAGTTTGAAAGAGCCACAAAACAAAAAGCTGGAAAAACAAAAGAACCAAAAGGAAGACGAATCAAGTGTAGGATTTTAATTGCTAACGACTAACATTTGATTTTGTTTGGAGTTTTGTTTTGCAGGAATTACATCACTTTAAGACTCCAAGTCCTAAGTCATAGAGTATGTGCTAAGGACTGTTTGGTTCAAATGTAATTTTGTATTTATTGGATCTTTCACGCAAAGAAAATCAATGTTTTGGTGATGACATTGAATTTCGAATTTTTTGGTTTAAGATGAGTGACTTGAGCGTTTTTATGTATTTTTGGGTTTTGTTATGAAATTGCCAAAGGGGGAGATTGTTACGGCATTTTGGTGTTGGCATATTTCGTGAGTCAAGTCAGTGAGTTGAGTCGGAGTCTTAAAGGGATCAAATTGTCAAATCAGCCTTCGAAGACTCATTGAAGATTCAACATGAGCCCAAGTCAACTCTCAGGTATGATTAAATATAGATCATGGTGATTAAAGTTCATTTATAATCATTGGAAACAGGAAATTAATGAAAACCGGTTTAGACTTGGTTTTAGGAACTTGGTTTTAACTTACAACTTAATTTAAGTTTGGATTCCGGTACTTGGTTTGTTTTGGATAAAGTTTATCTTGAAAAAATCAGTTTTTACATTGAGTACCGGAACCACACTTGAAGTTCCTCAAACCCGACACAGAATTTTCTGAAATTTGTATTGCGTACCGGAACACAATAGGAAAATCTGTGTTTTGCACCATTGAGTACCGGAACACAATATTTGGTACCGGTACACAATGTTGCCTCGGGAAAAGTTTCCTAAACCGACTCTAATTCGTTTCCAAGGGTTATAAATAGATACTTAGGGTTTCTCGACTACAGGGACTAATACCGAAAACACTCGAGAGCAACCCTAGAGGCTGGTTTTTATCTTTCTTCTTTTTAGCCTCTTTTAGGTCAATTCGACGGTTCTTCTAAGATCTATCTTTTGTCGAATTGATCTAAACTTTGCTTAGAATTTCTTTCTACGGTTCTTCAATGATAATCTAAGCAAAGGATCACCATCGAAGCCTATATTTCCTTATCGGCTGAGTTTGCGTCGTGGATTCGACGTAGCACCGTGGATTCGGTGTGTTGAAGGCGTTTCGTGGATTCGAAACGTGTGCTCGTGGATTCGAGTAGCGTTCGTGGATTCGAACGTGTGCAGTGGACATGCAACCGGTGGAGCGCAAGATCCGAAGAAGTTGAAGGAGGGGTCGAGTCCGTGGAGTCGGTAATCACCTTGTTATTCTTCAATTCTTAGTGGATTGTTATTGCGTGTTGGTCCCGTGGTTTTTCTCCTGGATTGGAGTTTCCACGTAAATCTCGGTGTGTTGATTTTTATTTTCCGCATTGGTTTTTATTTTGCACTGAGATTTGATTTTTAAATATTACACCTATTCACCCCCCTCTAGGTGTTTGATAGTACCTATTTAGATCCTTGTGGATCCTATATTAAAAACCAACAGACTCAACCCAATATGTACACCAGTCAACACTGGTACTGCCTGCTATGCCTGCCATATCGGGTATGCCAGCCTACGCATAACACCGATAGGGGATGGGAGTCTCAAGGACTCAAAGCCTGTACATCGCACACTCCGGAGTGGCACTCGAGGGGAGCGACCCTCACGAGTAAAATGCCTGAATAATAAGAGTCATAACTGTATAAGTCGCAGGACTGGATCATGACCCTGATCTAAGTGGAAAACCCATCCACTACAAGAAGCCCAAATCCTCCCCCCTGATCTGATGCAATAATCACAATCCGGTCAACCGCCCAAAATCCGCGGTTGCCGCAATACCCTGTCCTCACTGCCTGCCTGTCCCAGATCCCCAAATGTCCAACTACACTATCCCCTAAGTCTAGATAACCGGAGAAAGGAATAAAAGCATGGTTTCTCCTAAGTCAGTTCCAGCATGATAGTGTAGCAGAAAAAGATGGCCTAATAAGCATGCAAAAGTCCTCATGATAGTAAATTTAATACGGGTTCAACTGTTCAAGTTATTTCCAGAGCACACTGTTCCAGGATACTAGTTTTCACATAAGGCAATAACTTCTATCATAGATGATGCCTGCCTATGCCACATGCATAATAATCATAATACACGATTAAATATCCCTTTTGTATAATTATAATTTTCGGATGATAAGTTTCATTCTAAGACGGGCACTAAGTGATAATCATAACCCGTATGAATATTTCATCCACATGTGCATTTAATCCTACAAGCATGCTAGTTTGTTCATATATGCCTTTTTGCCTTTTTAACATGCATCACTCTAATAAGTCTAGTGGGTAGTCCAAATTAAGAGGTTTGCAACGAACACCCACCTCAAGCGCTAAATCCTTGTCCCAACAGTGAAGTCCACGCCCAGTCCAAAATAATCCCCACAACGCTGCACAACAATCCCCAGAAGAACAACCACAATTAATATATCAAGTTCCTATAAAAATCTGTCCCAAAATACAATAGTCCAATGTTCTGCCTTTTTCACCTGTAAATCTGCCCAAAAAATTCCGAGAAAAATACTGTCACGATCCTCGCGACGAACCGGTCGAAACGAGTACCTGCACGTTCAAACCCGAGTTTCCTACGCTGAGTAAATCCGACAAGGGAACCACCCCGAAATAAATCAACCTCAAAATCTGTAGCATTCATTTATGTGAACAGGGATTCCTTACCTTCGAAAAATATTCAGAAAATTCTTAGAAAATTTGAGGGTGTTCCTTGCGCTGTGTAGATGCAAATCGCCTTTTGAATCACCCCAAATCGATGCCTTTGTGCGAAGTTATTGTCAAAATACTCCAGTGCTGTCCCAAAATCCACACAGAAAAAGAGGTCACAAAGGCATCTCGGAACCGTGCCAAAAACTCGAAACGAGGGTGTGCGATCAGCATGAAAGATGAAGCCCTACCTCTCAGGAGTATGCCTGCGCAAGAATCGTCGAAAAAGGATGTCGGGGGGGGGGCCAGGGGAGTCCTCACACTGCACTCAGACGAAAAAGATCACCAAAGATGGAACGTCGCGCCGCGCCGTAAAATCAAAAACCTCAGGATGCGTGCCCCCAAAAATCCTGGAACTCCCCCAGTAGAAGCAGCACTCGAAGAGGAGAAAAATTGCTGGGGAGGGCTTGGGGTGAAAGAGCCTGAAAGTGGGAGAAAAATCCCTAAAAAGAGAGCTCGGACCCTTATTTATAGGCTGAGGGGACAAATCCAGAAATTCCGGATTTGTCCCCGGTTTCGGGCGCCCGGCCCGTTTCGGGCGCACACAGTGCGGCCCGGCCGGCTGGGTTTCGGGCGCGCACAGTGCGGCCCGGCCCAGCCCGCGCCCACACCGGATCGTCCGACCCTCCTCCCCATCCGTCCGACCGGCCTCGGGGCCTGCCACGTGTCCGCCGAACAGGCGGCAGCCGTGCAGGCCTCGTAGGGGAGCGCCACGTGCCCCCCCGCCCCCCCGCACGGTCAGCGCAACGGGCGGCGCCAGCCTCTGGCGCGGCGCCGCCCCGCCCGACACGGCCGCCGGTTCCGACAGCGCGCCGCCCGCACGTCAGCACCCGCGTGCGCGTACGCCCGCAGCCGCTCGCGCGTGGGTGCTCCGCGCGCACCTGCACCCTCCAATCCGGGGCCGCCACGTGGCGCGCCCCGGTCCACCATGCACCGCGCCTCCGCCCCTGCCTGCCCGAGCTATCCGCGCGCACGCCCGTGCGCCGCGCGCACTGCACCGGGCCAACCGACGCATGCCACGTGGCCCCCCGGCCTACCGTGCACCGGCGCCTCCTTCCCGTGGACCAGGCGTCATGCACCGGCCCAATCACGGCCTGCCACGTGTCCAGGGCCGGTCCACGGCTCCCCCCATGCACCATTTCGCACCGAAAACTTCCGGGTGTCCGTTTTTGGGCGTCCGGACTCAGAATTTAACAAGCAAATAGCCGTTTTCAAGCGTTTTTCCGCGCTGAATCCAAATCCGAACTCTGTTTGGCCTAATTTCTTTTCTAAAATTCGGCAAACACAGCCGAAGGCCAAATCAGCTGAATCTGTCACACAGGGTCCATCTGTGGCACCCCTTTGATGCACCATGGGCCAGATACACCAACACTAGGTGTTCTACACAGTGTATTCAACGGAAAAGCTGCATGGGGAATCCAGAACACTACAGTTAAGGTAACAGGAGGAGAGTTAAGACCTTGGGCAGACTTTTGGTGGCCTAAATTGACGAGGGACGCGAAGTCAATTAGGAGCGCAAGTAAGGCATGCTTGAGTGTCTTCCTCTTTTGCTTGATTCCTAGTGTATCTAAGTTTCGAGGACGAAACTTCTTATAAGGTGTGAGTGATGTAATACTCGAGAAATTTGGGGTTTGTGTAAAGAGAAAAAATTCAAGTGTGAAGGTGAGTGAGGAAACAAAATTTAACCTTAGTGGTTTGTATACCAGTGTGCGATTGGCACAGTTTCCGAAGTACAAATTTCGCCTTTCCGATCCGAGTCTGACCTCGGAAATCTGAGATCTTCAGTGCGACCGTCTCATCGAATCGAGTGAAAATGGTATAGACCGATTGTTGATCCGACGGTCGGATCATCCTGAAATCAGCAAGAAAACTAGTAGGACCCGCGACTTAAGTGAATAGTGAAGTGAATAGTAACTCCCTGAGTTATATCCATCGCTATCCAATGTCGGCCGATCGACTGTCTAGAGTCCGAATCTGACGATCCAGGTAGTCGATTTGAATGGCGTCGTCGTTCTAAGCACAGTGTCACTAACCAAATTTCCGTTTGACGAGCCGGAAGCATCGTAAAGCGTGCCGAACTGTTTATTTTACCGTATATGATGGATTTTAAAATTATAGGGGACCGAATGCGACAAACCAAAATCACTATTTTATAGATCTCGTCGAGCCGGACGTCGTGGTGGTGTCCGTGTTTCTATTTGACGACCCGGTGGCCTCGAAAAGCATGAAAAGCGGCAAAAAATGGTGTTTTTGCATAAGAGCCCCCGCATTTTATGTGCGGAATCGAATGGGATTCTTTAGAGAGGGCCTTTGTGTGAGATGAAGTCCCTGCGACTGGACCCGACTCTAGATAGTGTTAGATGAGGGACTTCTTAGCGTTTGTGCAAGTGAATAAGTAGTTTTGAGGGACCCGAGATGCCCTAGCCTCGGATCCATCACACCCAGCCACACCAAAGAAAGCTTCTCGACTTCCTCTGCCCCTGCTCCGACGGCTGCACCCGCAGCGCCGCCGGCTGCCACCTCCCCTCGCCAGAAAAGCAAGGAGAAAAGCAAGATCTTGCCTTGCTTTTGGGTTGGTGGAGAATGAAGCAATTGGGAGGCTTGAGATCTCTCCAAAGTTGATCTGAGAGCATCCTCGGCCTCCGGAGAAGCAGATCGAGGAGCCCCGACGCCTAGCGCCGCCGCGCGCCGCCGCCCGCCGTCGAGGCCACCATCTTCTTCCTCCTTGGGTCCGGCGAGGTGAGTCTTTGGTTTCGGTCGGTTTTCTTGTATCTTGGGCCACGGCAGTCGTGTTCTGACGTCTAGTAGGTGCTCCAGGTGAAGCCCCGAAGCCCCGGGACTCCCCGGATTACCGTCGAGTAGAGGGTGGCCGCCAGAACCCTAGTTCTCGGCCGTGAGCGGTGCACGCCGCCTCTGAAGCTCCGGCGACTAGACCAATTTGCTCAGCACAACCTGCTCGACCCTAGAAGAAGTCCCACGAAGTTTGGTGGGCTTTGGTACGGTGTGGAACGCGGGGGAGCAAGCCCTAGTTTCGGGTTGTCTTCCTCACGGCCGAGCTCCACCGCCACTGCCCCACACCGCCGAACCAACCCTTGGCAAGCTCCACAACACTAAGAGGAACCATCCTATGTACTTGCTTGGGTCCGAAAGCCCGTGATGGAAGATCCGCCATTAGAGGCCTATGTTTCGCCGATCTTCGGCTCCGGCCGCCGCCGTCGCTCCTCCAGCGCCCGCCAACCTTGGTAAGTCTCCTGACACCTTGAGCATCCCTTTAGTCCATTTGCATGCGACCCATGCGGCTTAATTCCCAAGTTGCCATTATTGGGTTCCTAAAGCTTCATTTTTCTTTTCTTCGGGTTGGGGAAGCATAGGGACCTCCAAGCTAGCACGGCTACGGCTCTTTCCATCTCTGGGAGCTCAAGAAAGGTGATGCTCACCTTAGTTTGAGGGGTGACCAAGAGGAAAGTGAGTTCGGCCAGTGAGCGCTCCAACAAGTCAAGTGCAAGATGTTGTTGCCCCAACAACTTAACTAGTGGGTTTGCAACCTGCTTTAGGTGAGCCCCTGAACATTTTTGATGCCCTCTAATTAATGTTCATTTTAGTTGCTATCTAGAATCATTGTGTTGGTTAATACTTAATGTCGAGCTCTATTTTGGGTATGTTGATCCTACACCTAGATTGGTGGTTTTACAGAAGTCCATTAGTGAGCCTCTGAACATCCGAGAGCTCCTGAGCATGATGCTCACACTAAAATCGGGATTGATCCATAGGAAAAAATAAATATAGCTGTATGGAGCCTTTTTGCACATTAATCATGGACCATGTAGTGTTTTGATGGCATAGCTTGATTCCTAATTGTGAGCACGGAGTCCAGCACGTTAAAATTTAGTTACGGGTAAATTATTTTTTGGTATATGGATTCCTGGGTTAAAAGTTAGGGCATAAATAGTGATTTTTCTATGTATAAAATGGGAATTTAGAAAAGTCTGGGGGTCTTAATGATATGTAGCCTAGTAGGCTACGGTGGACAGCGTGCACTCGATCTCTGAATCGTTCGTACGGAACCTGTTGGTTTTCATTGAACAGATCTTTGCTTTGCGTTTCGTGAATTGGCAAAATGGTCGGTTTATCGACAATTTCGGGTTAAACACGTTTTTGTTCGAAGAAAATTGGATAGTTATTGATCTATACTCTCTGGGGACTTTCTTTTAGGTCAAATTGTCGTTCGAGGGCGCGAGACGCTCCAGGTGTTTCATTCGACTTGCTTCGAGGTGGGTACACCCTTAGAACCTCTTTATGCGCAATTTCGTTATTGTTATGTTTATCATGTTAAGGGGTACGGGGGGGGTGACGTGGACCTCCGGATTATCGAATGTCGCGGTGGGAGACTGGACGGGCAGTTCGCCCTCTCCGAACAACAGTAGGGTTGTTCGGAGCATATTAGTGATGGGAACGGTGACCGGTGTGACCATTCGGAAGTCGGAAGGTGGGTTCCTCTTTCGACAGTTCTTGAGTCGGGAAACGAGGTTAATTGGTAAGTGTAAAGTATGGACATGTCAAAGTATCGTTAACCCCTGTATAAGCTTACGTTTTTATTATCATTATATTTATGGCGACTAAGGGTCGCGGTGCTCGATGATACATGTTAAGGAATTTGTTTTTGGCGTATTTTGTGAAAGTGATTAAGTCTTGAAGATTGAAGATAAAGAAGCTTGGATCATATACCTCAATCTCAAGTAAGAAGAATTCAAAAGGATCAGGTACGTTTAACTAAATAATTTTGGTGATCCGAATACTTCTTATAGTTTAGAAACACTTGGATGGATTTTTAATCGCATAAATATCAAAAACTGGACATGGGACATGTTCAGGATCCGGATCGGGACTACAGTCCGGACCCCAAACATAGGGTAGTTCATGCGCAAATCCAATCCGGAACACACCTGGTTCTGTTTCGGACCCCGAACATGGGTTTTGCTGAAAATGTATGAACAGTTCGGACCGTGGTACTTCGTTCCGGACCCCGAACGTGTGTTTTTCTGGAAATCGTCTGTTTAGCTACGACAGTCCGGATCGCAGTATTCCAATCCGGATCGCCGTCCTGAAAAATTCCAGAAAAGGTTAGTTTTTGATCCTTATCTTCTTCCAATGGTTTCTAACCTATAAATAGACCCTATGATTCATTTTTAGGGTAAGCCGAATAATTCGAAAAGGAGAAATCCACATATAGAGAAGAAAGGAAATCAATAGATTAATTCTATGTTTCTTCATCTATATTGATTAATTTGATTCTAGGTTTTCAAACTCAGATTTTGAGTAGAATCAAATTAATGAATACTTAGATGGTATTTCCGATCTATCTTTAATCTAAGTATTCGGCGGATCATCACCACCCAAAAACAACGATTTACCCAAAATCGGCGCGTGGACTCGCGTGGCCTTGTGGATTCAAGGTGCAACCGCTCTCGTGGATTCGGAGCGAGGTACGTTCGTGGATTCGAAGCGTGCTACTGGGTGAAGACCGTGGATTCGGTCGGACGTCGTGGACTCGACGTTGGACGCTGTGGATTCGGCGTTGGGCGCAGATCGTGGATTCGAGAAGCGTTGTGGAGCGAGCGGAGAAGATCTACTAGGAGCGTATGGTAAAAGGTTGAGTCGTCTGTGAGTACGTTATATCACCTTGTACGTGTTTTAATTCTAGTGGATTTCGCCGTGTTATCGGTCCCGTGGTTTTTTACTCCGGTTTGGAGTTTTTCCACGTAAAAATCTTGCGTGTTCTTTTATTTTCGCATTGGGTTTTATTGCGCAATGATTTTTGAGTGTTTATTGTTTACACCTATTCACCCCCCTCTAGGTGTTTTTTTTCCTATTTAGATCCATATTATACATAACCCAACAAGTGGTATCAGAGCGGGAATAGGGTTGTAAACAATGGTTGAAGGTGGAAACATCAACGACCCCCTTTCTTCGATGGAACAAATTATGCCTACTGGAAAGTACGGATGAAAGCCTTTTTAATTTCCATCGACGAACGGGTGTGGCAATCAATTGAATTAGGATGGTCTAATCCAACTGAAATTATTGCTGATGTTCGCACCATCAAACCTAGGTCGAAATGGACCAAGGAAGAGATTGACTCATCTTCTTACAATGGCAAAGGAATTAATGCTCTTATTTAATGCTTTGTCACAAACTGAGTTCTCTCGCGTCTCGGCATGTGAGACTGCGAAAGAAATCTGGGATGTTCTTCAAGTTACGCATGAGGGAACTAACCTTGTGAAGATTCAGAAACTGCAAATGCTTACGAGCAAGTTTGACTCTATTTTCATGGCAGAAAATGAATCATTCACAGACTACTATACACGATTGAAATACATCGTGAATTCATGTGCTAACTTGGAAGAGAAAATTCCAGAATTTAAAATTGTAAGAAAGATTTTAAGGACTCTTCCTGAAAGATTTCGTTCCAAGGTTACGGTGTAATAACCGCTGGTTTTTGGTCCCTGTTGGCCTCTCCTGTGTTTTTTTTCTTGAACCGCCTTTCGGCTAAGGGGTCCAGGGTACGACTCTTCTTGCGTTGTTTTGGGCAGGCCGACGGGGCTCGCGGGTATTTTTAGAGAGCAAAGCTCGCGAAACGGAGGCCGGCGGCGCGAACGGATCTGTTTTTCGACCCCGGAATCGTCCGGAATAAATTCCTGAAGTTGTCGCAGTGTTCAGCCATCTCCGCAGAGGTAAACCAGGCCCGGGTTTAGGTTAATCTGATTTAATTCATTTTATTTTTGGTCTAAATTAATTTAATTGGAGTTAATTAAATTTAATCGGATTTATTTGAGCTTAATCGAGGTTAACCTAATGCATTTTGGTCTAGGCGGGGTTACGCTTAGTTGGACTTGGGTTTAGACCCGACTGCGCCTAAACGGCTAATTAATAAAGGTTGAGGGATTGGGGTTCCTATTCCCTTCTTTTCCCTTTCGTACGCGTGATAGCCCAAGCCGCCTCCCACCCGCATCGAGGCGACGCGAGATCCCGACGAGGAGAAGGAGGAGACCGATCGCCTCCCCGCAAGATCCGACGAACCCAATAGGACGATCTCTCTCTTTTTCCGCCCGGTGCCGACGAGGACAAGGTGAGCGTGATCTCATCTCCCCCTCCCTCGTTCTTGATTTAAAATTATTAAAGGGAAGGGTTTTTTTTTCTTGGGCGGACCGGAGAGGGGGCGTCGGGACGGGGTGAGCCACCCGCCGGCAGGGCACCCGCGCGAGATTGATACCGCGCGGGGTTGCCCGTGCCTGCGGGCAGCTCCCCCCCGAGCGGGGCCGCCGCGCGGGGCAACCCGCATGCGGGGCTGCCGCGTGGGGAGCCCCCGCACGCGGGGCTGCCGCGCGGGGCAGCCCGCATGCGGGGCTGCCGCGCGGGCCACCCCGCATGCGGGGCTGCCGCGCGGGGAGCCCCCGCACGCGGGGCTGCCGCGCGGGCAGCCCGCATGCGGGGCTGCCGCGCGGGGAGCCCCCGCACGCGGGGCTGCCGCGCGGGCAGCCCGCATGCGGGGCTGCCGCGCGGGCCACCCCGCATGCGGGGCTGCCGCGCGGGGCAGCCCGCATGCGGGGCTGCCGCGCGGGCCAGCCCGCATGCGGGGCTGCCGCACAGGGCAACCCACGCATGCGGGGCACCGCGCGGCCAACCCGCGCAGGCTGCGAGAGGTACGGGGGGGGGGGTTTGGTCATGGTCAGCATGAACCGGTTGGGAGTTTGGGGCTCTTCATGGGTTGCGTTTTTGGATTCTGACCTCCCCGCCCGGGGAATCCGTTTTGCAGCTTCGAGGAACGCGCCGGAACGCGGAGAAGGCGAACGCGGAACGCTACAGGCGACAGGTGGGTTTTGCTTAAGTCCTAACGTTTACGTGTACCAACATTTAAATTAAAGAGGAAAAAAAAATAAATAAAAATGATATGCCATGCTCGGGTTAGTACATCGGGGGAAACCACCAAGTAATCATCGTTGGTATTATTGTTCATTTGCTCTAAAGTTATGTGCCACGTTTGGGGTTAGGATATCAGGAGAAAGCATTTACTAATCGTCGGTAGCTTTATGTTTGCTCTGCTTTAAGATATAGATGGTGCATCTTATGGCTTTACTTATGGGTGATTATGCTTCCTGTTTTTCATATGTCTCGCACACACATTTATATGTATCTTCACGGTTACTGTGCTCGAGGCTGCGACACGCGCACCCGCGGTTTGGCCACCGCAGGGGTGCGCTTTTCCGGAAAAGTGGTCTATGACCCGTGTATACCCACGAGGTGACGTAGTGGGGCCCCTTATTAGTTGTGGGGTTTGAGGCGCCGAGGTGCGAGCGGTGCGACCCGTCGGTTTAGTTGTCCGACGTAGTCGGGTTTCTGCAGGTACGGTATGGCCAGTCGGTTTAGTTGTCCGACGTGGCCGGGTATTAGCAGGATACAGGTGCACAGGTGATCTTTCCCCTCCTGAGAGGGTTGTTGCTCCGGTTATCTTCACGGTTTGTTTTACTGTATTTTCCTGCTTTATTATTGTTCGTCACTGACTCCCCATTTCGTGACAGGGACCAGACGGAGAGAGAGATAGGCGACGGTGAGGACGGGACGGACGCAGCTGGGTCGTTGGGGACCCCGGACTGTATTTTATCTTTCTTCCCAGCGTACCATTTACATTGTAGTAGGTGTGAGGTTCTCGATACCCTTGTGGGGTCGGCGTGGATGTCGGCATTTGGTGATAATGTGACGCTTTACCCTTCCTTTCATTCCTGTTGGCCATTTGAGAAAAAAAAAAAAAAGAGAAAAGACAAACACAAAGAAAGATTTTTAAAAATCGTTTTTAAAACCCGGGTGTCGTGTGGGCACCGTTTTCAAAACCCTGTGGTTTTATGTTGTTTCGAAAACTCGTTTTCAAAACATAAGTGTCGTGTGGGCACCGCTTTCAAAACCCTGTGGTTTTATGTTGGTTTCGAAAACTCGTTTTCAAAACATAAGTGTCGGGTGGACACTCTTTAAAAACTGTGGATTTATCCTTTCCAAACTGAATCGGCCATTCGTTTAAATACTTAGAATACTGGTTGTATGTTGTTGAATGTTGTGATTGAATGGTTATGCTTGTTTGGGAAGTGTACTCAACCACACGCCGTGCACGTACAGGGGAGACTCTGTCCGTTTGCAGAGAGATCCTGTATGTGCGGCGGGTCTGGGCACGCGCCGGGGAGGGGAGATCTTTCAAAAAAAAAAAAAAAAAAAAAACGTGCCGTTCCGCTAAAGCACATCCCCGGGGCGTGACAGATTAAGATGGTATCAGAGACAATTCATTCAATCACAACAGTTAATGCTGACATCCGTGGGAATGCCTCACATATCTATAAGTGAATGAAATGGGTAGGACATAGGACTTTAGAACGTGAGTGATCGGGGGGGGGGGGAAACGTTGGAGTCTTTTCTTGAGCTAAGTGGTATGTGGTTGTAGGTAAAGTCTGACGTAGACCCATGTTGTGTGTGACAGCTATGGTTCGTACCAGGTCGTCGGCAGGAGACGCCGAGGCAGACGCGACAACATCGACGGCCGCAGAGAACCAGCTCCTGTGGCAGCAATTGCGGGAAATGGCGGGGCAATTGGCCACCCTCACCGATCATGTGCGTCAGTTGACGCAGCAGCAGCAGCCGCGCCAGTGACGGCCGCCCCGGTCCCTCCGCCGGGACCGACAGCACCGGCCGCGGCACCACCGACAGCACCACCACCAGCGGCGACTACGGGGCCGGCGCCAGGGACAACTAGCCGGGTTATTCTGGAGGAAACAGTGGTCACGCCTACCCCTATCGCGGCTGCCGCCGCCACGAGTGGGGGGGGGGTTGTGATGACCGAGCGGGATCGAGTGCGGGCCAACTTGAAGGACTTAAGAAGCACGACCCGCCCACGTTCGAAGGGGACACGACAGATCCGTGGGTCGTTGAGAACTGGGTGGGGTCGATGGAGAAACTTTTGAAGACCTACTCATGGAGGATGATGAGCGGGTTCCCCTGGCAGTCCATTGCCTGGAGGGGAATGCCCGTTTATGGTGGAAGACGGTACGCCCAGATCCTGCTAAGGGTACCGCTTTCCCGTCCTGGGAAACTTTCAAGAAAGAGCTATTCGAGGCCTTCTTCACCAGCAGCGTCAAGAAGAAGTTGGAAGATGATCTGAACCATATCCAGCAGGGAAATCGGACGGTCATGGAGTACCAACGAGAGTTCGTCCGCCTAGCGAACTGCGTCCCGTTCGTCATAAGGGACGAGGCTCACAAGGCGCAACTTTTTATGGACGGCCTGCTGTGGTGGCCCAGTTTCCCATGCAGCTTTTCTGGTGAATCCATTGTTTAGAACACCTATTGCTGGTGTGTCTGGCCCATTGTGCGTCAAGGAGATGCTACAGATGGACCCTGTGAGATATCTACAGCTGTGTTGGCCTTCGGCTGTGTTTGCCGAAATTTTGAGAAGGCTTTTGGCCAAACAGAGGTTGGAAATGGATTCAGCGCGGAAAAAACGCTTAAAAACGGCTATTTGCTTGTTAAATTCTGAGTCCGGATGCCCAAAAACGGACTCCCGGAAGTTTACGGTGAATTTCGGTGCATGGGAGGGGCCGTGGACCGCCGGCTGCCACGTGGCAGCCCATGATTGGCCGGTCTGCAGCGCGCGGTCCACAGAGGGCCGCGGCTGGGTGCACGGACCCGGCGCATGACACGTGGCGCCGCCTAATAGGCAGGCCCTTGGTGCGCGGTCCACGGAATTCGGGCCGGCTGGTGCATTGTTTGAACGCCGGTGCAGGATTCTGAGCGGGACCCACGTTTCGACCTCCGATTGGCGGGCGCTGGGGGATCGGTCCACGGAGTTCCCCGCCCGGGTGCATAGACCCGGCGCAGGGACACGTGGCGGCAGCTGAGTGGCGGGCTCAGCTTGCGCGGTGCACGGAGTGGGTGAAGTCCCGCCTCGGGACGGAGCGCGCGCAGGGGGGCGCTGACGCGGCTGTCGGCCGCACTCGAGTGCGCCACGCGTCGCGACGCGAGCGGTGGCCGTACTCGAGTGCGCCACGCGTCAGCACGCGGTTGGCGGACCGTACCTACCCCGCTGACCGCGAGTGGGACACGTGGCGCACAGCGGACGGCCTTGCACCGCTGTTCCGTGTTATGGGGACACGTGTCAGCCCAGGAAATTTTCGGGCGCGTCGGACGGGGGCCATCCGACCCTTCTTCCGGATTTCGGGCGCCCGAAAGTTGCGCCCGAAACCCGGCCCACTCAGCCTTTTGGGCTGTGCCTATAAATAGGCTTCCTGGGCCCTTTTGCTCACTTTTTCTTCTCCTTTTCACTGTGAGGTCTTCAGAGAAGTTCTTCCCCTCGCAGAGCTCCATCCATCTGCAGATTTTGGGACTTTTTGGGGGCACGCTTTTCGAGATTCTCATTTTCTTGGCGCGGCGCGACGCTCGTTCTTCGGTGTTCCTTCCGTCGCTCATCGATGTACGAGCTCCCCCGACCTACTCCGACCATCTTTTCGAGCGATTTCTTCGCCGCTGGATTCGTGACAGGTGAGGCTACGATTTTGGGTTTCACAGACATTTCCAGATTTCGCGTTTTTCGAGGTGTTTTCTCGTGCTCATTGGGACCCTTTTTCTGTGAGCTTTTGGTGAGGACAGCGGCTTCCTTTGATGATATCTTCGCGCACAGATCTCGGATCAGGACGTGCTTATAGACTTTTTTCATCTACGCGACGCAAGGATCATCGTGGTATTTTTTTTGGGATTTTATGAGATCTTCCCGGAGGTATATATTTTCCTTTTCATCTGTGCAGGATTTTACAGTTATGTGGATGTATGTTTTCGCGCGCCCGTGTTGTGGAATTTATATCTTGGCCTACGGAACTCCGATTTGGGCGTGCAGGTACTTGTTTCGAAGCTATCGACGCGAGGAACGCCGGGGTATTTTTGTTGGTATTTACTGAGCACTCTCTATAGGTGAAATTTCAGCATCTTTACAGCTGAAATCCAGCATGTGATATTTGGACAGATTTTTTGGAGATTGTGTATAACTGTAGCCTATGTTGTACCCAGGTGGGATTTTGGACTGTATTGAGCGTACTGGACAGTGAGTTGCTGTGGTTCTGGTTTTATCAGCTATAAGATTTGGACAGATCTGCGCACCAGGTGGGCGACCTCTTTTTCAAGATCAGCGGACTGTGTACTAATTCTAGCTTTAGGGACTTGCATATTTTAATGTTTGATGTCCAGCATGCTAGAATGTGTGAATTAATATTCCTGTTGTAGTTTGATGATCATGTGATTATTTTTCCCCTAAGCTGTTGATTATTATTATCTTGCTCCCTACAAGTTGTTAATTATTGTTTATCTTGGAACTTGACCTAGCACCACTGTCATATGATGCATGTTCAGCTAGACTGTAGAAAACCTCAACTTGGGCTAGGTTTTTATTACTCTAGACATTCCCACTGCTCTATTCTTTATCACTCTGGACTTAGAGTTTTACTCGCCCTAGTAGTGGGCCGAGAGGTCGGATTATTGTGGGATGCATTTACACTCGTGTCAGGGGACCGAGTGGAGTTGTTAGCAGTCTGTAGACCAGATTTCTTTGGGAGGTGACTTGGGCATTAGATCTGGGATCTTGGGAGCCATTTGAGTGATAGTGAGTCTCGGCTGTGCAGTTTTCCAGCCTGTGAGTGAGACAGTGTTCCTTTGGTTACAGCCGATCTTGTTGATCGAGGATTTGGACTTTAGCCTGCATGAGCCACATTTGAGCTCGACAGAGATACGCGGATACTTTCCTCGGTGGGGTCGCTCCCCTCGAGAGCCACTCCGGAGTTGGGCCTGTTCTTCTATCGCGACTTGTCGACGCAGTGTTCCCTCTGGCTGGGCCAGTTAGTGGCAGTCACGGACACAGTCCCTCTGGCTGGGCCAGTTAGTGGCAGTCATGGACGCCCTACGTAAGTCCGGTCCCCCGGGACGTGACGGCAGTAGGTAGGCGCAGGTTTGACTGGACCCTATGCGGCAGTCAGTTGAGATTGGGTGATTTGAGTCGAGGGCTAGTTGTAGCAGCATGTTCTCCCTGTTCCACTATTGAGCATCTAGATAGAGGCATAGTAGCTGTAGAGTTTACTTTACCAGCATTTTTCCCTTTCCGCACTTCATTTATTACTTTTGCCTCTAGTAGACTTAGTGGGCAGACCGTCGGGCTTGTTGGCGGCACCCACTGAGAACTACTTGGGACGTAGTTCTCACACCCGTCGTGGTGTCTTTTCCCCAGGGACTTCTTCTTCTTCTGCACCAGTTCCTGCTGCACCTGTTGCTGACCCGACTGATCGAGGTAAGGGAGTCGCGAGATAGATCCCTACCAGTGTCGCCTGAGAGTAGCTGTACCTCCCTACTTTTGAGAGTTCATGTCGAGTGACTTGTAGTGAGGATTGAGTTGTACTCTTCTTATTTTGAGAGATACTTGTATTTTGGTGAGGTTTCCGCTTGTATATTTTGTGAGAGTTGTTTTTATTTTATCCAGCTTTTACTATTCAGCTCTGATATCTGTATAGTGTAGACTTCTTTTGCAGGTTAGTCGCTACGTCTATACGGGGCTTCCCGTATGGGCGGCGGATCTGTTGGTGAGCCGGGTCGCAGTTTCGACCCGGGGCGTGACA
>CM054930.1:19404331-19462078 GCA_029168755.2 Tillandsia fasciculata
AGGTTACGGAATTGAGTTGGCGTATTTCGTGAATTTAAGTTGCGAGGATGAAGATGAAGAAACTGTGGAATCTACCTCAATCTCAAGAAAGAAGAATCAAAAGGATCAGGTACGTTTAACTAAATAATTTTGATGATCCGAATACTTCTTATAGTGTAGAAACACTTGGAAGAGGTTTTAATTGCTTATTCATCAAAAACTGGACATGGGACATTTTTCAGGATCCGGATCGTGGACTTTCAATCCGGATCCCGAAAGGTGGTGTTCGTCATACACTGCTGCAATCGGATCGCAGCAGTTGGGCAGTCCGGATCCGAGAATGGGGGTTCTTTGTGAACATGAATTGCCCGATCCCGGATCGTGGTTTATGATCCGGATCCCGAACACGGCGAGGCAATTTCTGGAAACGTGCTTTCTGTGCGTCTGCAATCCGGATCGTGGTATCCAATCCGGATCGCCGTCGGGGTTAAAACTTTCCAGAAAAGTTTGTTTTTGATCCGAATATTCTTCCTAGGGTTTCTAACCTATAAATAGCCCTTCTATTTCATTTCTAGGGCATCCGCAATAGAGCCGTCATTTAAGAAATATCATTTAGACGGAAATCTCTCACATATATAGAGAGAACGGAAATCATTAGATCTATTTAATGGTTCTTCATCTATATTGATTATTTGATTCTAGGATTTCATACTACTCCTTTTGAGTAGAATCAAATCAATGAATACTTAGATGGTATTTCCGATCTATCTTTGATCTAAGTATTCGGCGGATCATCACCACCCAAACAAACAACGATTTACCCAAAATCGGCGCGTGGACTCGCGTGGCCTTGTGGATTCAAGGTGTTATCGCTCTCGTGGATTCGGAGCGAGGTGCGTTCGTGGATTCGAAGCGTACCATTGGGTGAAGACCGTGGATTCGGTTGGACGTCGTGGACTCGACGTTGGACGCTGTGGATTCAGCGTTGGGCGCGGATCGTGGATTCGGAAGCGTCGTGCGTGCGAGCGAGCGGGAGATCTACTAGGGGCGTATGGTAAAAGGTTGAGTCGTCTGTGAGTACGCTATATCACCTTGTACGTGTGTTAACTCTAGTGGATTTCGCCGTGTTATCGGTCCCGTGGGTTTTTTACTCCGGTTTGGAGTTTTCCACGTAAAAATCTTGTGTGTTCTTTTATTTTTCCGCATTGGGTTTTATCGCACAATGATTTTTTGAGTGTTTATTGTTTACACCTATTCACCCCCCTCTAGGTGTTTTTTCCCCTATTAGATCCTTATTAACCTAAACCCAACAAGTGGTATCAGAGCGGGAATAGGGTTGTAAACAATGGTTGAAGGTGGAAACATCAATCGACCCCCTTTCTTTGATGGAACTAATTATGCGTACTGGAAAGTACGGATGAAAGCTTTCTTAATTTCCATCGACGAAAGGGTGTGGCAATCAATTGAATTAGGATGGTCTAATCCAACTGAAATTTTAGATGATGTTCGCACCTTAAAACCTAGGTCGAAATGGACCAAGGAAGAGATAGACTTATCTTCTTACAATGGCAAAGGGATTAATGCTCTATTTAATGCTTTGTCACAAACTGAGTTCTCTCGCGTCTCGGCATGTGAGACTGCGAAAGGAAATCTGGATGTTCTTCAAGTTACGCATGAGGGAACTAACTTAGTGAAGATTCAGAAACTGCAAATGCTCACGAGCAAGTTTGACTCTATCTCTATGGCAGAGAATGAATCCTTCACTGACTATTACACACGATTGCAAGATATCGTGAACTCATGTGCTAACTTGGGAGAGAAGATTCCAGAATTTAAAGTTGTAAGAAAAATTCTAAGAACTCTTCCTGAACGATTTCGCCCGAAGGTTGCAGCCATTGAAACAATTAAACACCCGGACGAAATGCGTGTAGAAGAATTAGTAGGTGCTTTACAAACTTATGAAATGACTTTTCCTACTAACTATTCTTCTGGAAAGGCATCCTCTTCTAAGTCTTCAGGTTACGCATTGAAATCAACTAAAGAAGAAGACGCGGATTCATCCTCCTCGGACGACGACGAGAACATTTCTATGGAGGACTTTGAGAAGCAGCTCGCTCTCTTGACAAGGAAGTTTCGCCGCAACTTTCGAAGGGGAAATTCAAGCAAAATTCATCCTTCGGAAAGTCGAAGAAAGGCAAGGGATTCCTTCAAGCTACAAGTCAAGAAGCAAGAGAACTTCTCAAAGGATAAGAAAAGTTCTGAGGGACAAGTTCAGTGTTTCAAATGTCGAGGCTACGGCCACATAGCAACTGAATGTCCCAACAAGAATCCGGCTAAGAAGAAAGCGATGCAAGTAGTTACTTGGGATGACAACTCCACGTCAAATGAGTCATCGTCAAGTGATGAAGAAGACAACGCGACAGCTTTCCACGCGTCCACTACATCTTCTCCCTTCATGTGCTTAATGGCAAGTACATCCGACTCACTGTCCAACTCCACTGTGGAAAAGATTGCAACGGACGATGAGTCAGATGATTCGGAAGGTGAAGATTTTGTTTTAGCCTACCATAAGCTTTTGAGGGATTCAAAGAAATTGGCTAAACAAAACAAGGGGTTGAAAGAGAGATTACTGGATCTTGAAGATGAATTAAAAAGAGTAACCTCTATCTCAACCGATCTTGAAGTGGAAAGGGACAATCTGATTAAGACAAATGTTTCCCTTCAAGAGTCCAATGAGCATTTCGAGAGAGTTTATGGATATGGTGAACAAAGCGAATTACTTCTTGAAGCTCAACGGCGAGGCCGACAGGAAAAATTGGAAATGACGGAGACCATACGCCAACTAAAGGATGACTTACAAGAGATTTCTTCTGGAAGGAGTAAGTTGGACAGACTCCTTGGTCTCGGTCAAAGAAAAACAAGTTCGGCCTCGGATACACTCAAACTGGAGACATTCCAAGTTCGAGTGGTACGGTATTTGTGCCTTCGTCGGTATCTCCTCCTCCGACACCGGTGTTCACGCCAAGCAACGACAACGAACCTACTACATCTTCTTCGGAATCGACAAGAACCAAGGTATGTTTTCGTTGTGGCATTTCAGGGCACATCAGAAGAAACTGCAAGACTGGAGCCAAACGCACACTTCAAGAACATCTTGCAAAACTACCAAAAGGGCTATTCTCCTCGGAAAACAACTCCAATCCAAATTGACGGAAAAAAGCCTTGGTAGTACACCGCTCAAGACGACATCATCAAGGAGCAGCAATTCTTCAAGCAAGACGCCTCACCTAGGAAATCAACTTCACGACCATTACCGACGTACTCAAAAAGGTTTGGGTGCGCAAAGGTGAGATCTTTCCCTGTCTTGCTACCACTGTTCCTTTGCATGCATATGATAGTTCGTCTTGGTACCTGGATAGCGGGTGTTCCCGTCATATGACCGGGCGATAAAAACTGTTTTCAAACATTTGAGAAAAACTCCGGAGGACTTGTTGTTTTCGGAGATGGTCGGTCTTCCAAAATTGTTGGAAAGGGAACGGTAGCTATTCCAGATGGCCCGGTTCTAGATAATGTATTATTTGTTCATGGCCTAAGACTAACCTCATAAGCATAAGTCAACTGTGTGATAGTGGTTATTCAGTTAATTTTTCATCTGATAAATGCACTGTAACTGACTTGAACCATGCTTTCTTTTTAAAGGGGGTTAGATCAGAAAACAATTGTTATGTAGTTCTTCTAAGATTTCTGAAAAATGTAACCTAGCATCTTTGAAAAACGAAACACTTTGGCATGAAAGGCTAGGTCACATAAACTTTAAGGAACTTTCTAGAATTTCAAATAAAGATGTGGTCAAGGGGGTTCCAAAACTTTCTTTTGAACAAAACCTTGTGTGTGGCGGTTGCCAAAAGGGAAAACAGTCTAGGACTGCACACAAGAATTTGAACCACATAGGTACAAAACGGCCTTTGGAACTTTTGCATATGGACTTAATGGGGCCAACTCGTCAACCATCTCTGGGAGGTAAATGGTATATTTTTTTGTTGGTTGATGACTTTTCTAGATATACTTGGGTAGCCTTTTAAAAGAAAAAGCTGATACCTTTGATTCTTTTCTCGAAATCTGCAATCGTATTATGATTGAAAAGAATGAAAGGATTACTCGAGTTAGGAGTGATAGAGGTGGGGAATTCATAAATTCCAAATTCATTGATTTTTGCATTCTAATGGCATTAAACATGAATTCTCCGCACCTTACACACCTCAACAAAATGGTGTAGTCGAGCGCAAAAACAGGGTCGTACAGGAAATGGCACGTGTTATGCTTCACAGCCGGAACTTACCTTTTTACTTTTGGGCTGAAGCGGTGAACACTGCTGTTTATGTTATCAATCGCGTGTATTTGCGCCCGGGGACATTAATACACCATATGAACTTTGGTTTAGTAGAAAACCTAACATCAAATATTTTCGCATTTTTGGGAGTCGGTGTTTTATTTTACGTGATCGCGAAATCTTGGTAAATTTGACTCTCGAAGTGACGAAGGGATTTTCTTAGGTTATTCTACAAACAGTAGAGCATATCGAGTTTTTAACTTAGAATCTAAGACGATTGTAGAATCGATAAATGTTAAGGTAGATGAAGCTTTTCATTTTGAAACTGAAAAATCTACCCTCGATATCTCTCTAGATGATGATTCACCTGCTAATGCATCTTCTTCTAACAATTCTTTCGATAATAATGTTGATGCATCTAACGGTTCTTCAAGCTTATGTGATGTGCAGGAATCATCTCGTGTTCCTCCGCCTACTCCTCTACCTCAGACGTTACGCATCTCCAAGGATCACCCTGAATCGAACATAATTGGAGATCCACAAGAAGTTAGAACACGGAGACAATTGGTTTGTGGATTTGCATGCTATGTATCTCAAATCGAACCAAGGAATGTTGATGAAGCTCTCCAAGATGATTATTGGATTAAAGCAATGCAGGAAGAGCTCCATCAATTCGAGCGAAACAAAGTCTGGGAACTGACGAAGCCTCCAAAGCAACACAATGTGATAGGTACCAAATGGATCTTCAAGAACAAGAAAAACGAAGAAGGTACTATCATCCGGAACAAAGCAAGGTTAGTTGCTCAAGGCTATTCTCAAGTAGAAGGTATAGACTTTGATGAAACCTTCGCCCCTGTAGCTAGACTCGAGTCCATTCGTATATTGTTTGCGATTCGCTTGTCATTCAAAATCAGATTATTTCAAATGGACGTTAAGAGCGCCTTTTTAAATGGATTTTTAAATGAGGAAGTTTATGTAGCTCAACCGAAAGGTTTTGTGGATCATAAACTACCTAACCATGTTTTTCGACTGAAAAAGGCTCTTTACGGTCTGAAACAAGCACCGCGAGCATGGTACGAAAGGTTGACAAAGCACCTTTTGGAAAAGGGCTACACTCGAGGGGGAGCTGACAGGACTCTCTTTGTGAAGCATTATCAAAACAATTTCATAGTTGCTCAAATCTATGTTGATGACATTGTTTTTGGAGCAACGAGAAATACTGATGCTTCTAAATTCGCGGAGACCATGGAAAGCGAATTTGAGATGTCCATGATGGGCGAGTTGAATTACTTTCTTGGATTACAAGTTAAGCAGAACGATGAAGGAATTCACTTGTGTCAATCCAAGTATGCACTGGAGTTGGTCAAAAAGTTTGATCTTGAAAATTCGAAAGATTTTCCAACTCCAATGGGAACTAGCCATAAGGGACTTGGAAGTGAATCACAAAGTGAGAATGTAGACGAGAAACTGTACCGCAGTATGATTGGAAGTCTACTATATCTCACGGCTAGTCGCCCGGATATATCCTTCAGTGTTGGGATTTGTGCGAGATATCAATCAGCACCGAAGGAGGTTCACCTGAAAGCGGTGAAACGGATCATCCGGTATATCAAAGGTACAATCAATTTCGGAATTTGGTATCCTATGGGAACGACTTTGGATATTGTTGGATACTCAGATGCCGATTGGGCTGGATCGGTGGATGACCGGAAAAGCACGAGTGGTGCATGCTTCTATCTCGGCCACTGCCTTGTTGCATGGCACAGTAAGAAACAGAACTGCATAGCACTCTCGACTGCCGAAGCGGAGTACATTTCTGCAGGAAGTTGCTCAACCCAATTGATTTGGATGAAGAGCGTGTTGAGTGATTTCCGAATTTCAACATCTTCGGTAACCATTTTATGTGACAACACTAGTGCCATTAACATTTCTAAAAACCCTGTGTTGCACTCTAGAACAAAACATATTGAACTTAGATATCATTTTCTTAGAGAGCTAGTTGAATCAAACATTCTTCAACTGTCATATATTTCAACTGAGATCAATTAGCCGACATCTTAACAAAACCGTTGGATCAAAAACGTTTCATTCACTTGCGAAAAGCAATTGGCATGCTTTCCTTGAAATAAACTCTTTTTGAAACCTTTGCTTAGATTAGGTTTTGTTTTTGTTCTTGTTTTTGTTTTGTTCTTTATCTATGTTCTGTACATAGCACACTAATTGAGCATATATCATAATTGACTTTAATTGCATCCTTTTATGCATTTAGAAATTTATTATGTTTTTGATGTCATAATGTTTCAATGTTGCAATGATCATTTACGTTAATTAAACCATCTTTCTGTGATCAAAGTCAATTTCTCTCTCAATGATCTCTTGGTATAGTCATTATCATATTTGATTGCTTAGTCGAGTATGAATTCGAGATCAATGGTTTGGTTGAATACTTTATATATTAAATAATTGATAGCCAATTGAGGGGGAGTCAATGAAATGTGAAATGCTCAAAAGATGTGGAAAGAGTTACATCCCAGTGAGGAGTGTGAAAACTACCACCACATGGAGAAAATGAAAGAAAAAGGAACTCCATGAATGAAAAGCAAACTTTTGTTTGAAAAATTGTTGATAAAACTCATATTGAAATACTTGACTCAGTCGTATTTCATGGTTGGTATAAGGTGGGATTTTTGATTAAAAGATGCTCAAAGAGCCACTCCTTCAACAGATTGTCTAGATATATTATTTAACTTATCTGGGATTTCAAACATCTATTGATCTTGGTACTTCATTTTCTTTACTGAAATTGATGATTTGATAAAGACATTACACATAGGATCAAGATAGATGTAATTGAAGTTGTTCAACTTTAAGTGTTTTAACTTTCGTAAATCTTCGTTTCATTTTTGGATATTATTGATAGATTTTTCATAATCTATTTCTTGTTGTGTGAAACGATGTCATTTGTTTAAAGTTGACATGATAATGTGCTTACATACTTTTTCTGGATTTTACTGTATTTTTCTTAATTTTTCTGAAGAAAAAGGTGTAGCCGATCCGGATCGTGGCAAGTGATCCGGATCCCGAACGCAGGATTTTTCCGCGGTGGCCGATCCGGATCACATTCTCGGCCGATCCGGATCGCGGCTAGGGTTCTATATAGAAACTTTCAGATTCGAGATTTCTTTACCCTAATTTCTGGTTTTCAAGCTTCTAGAGTTTCTCTCTCTAGATTTCTTGCTTCCTGGTGCTTCAAAACTCAAAGTTCTTCGGATTCAAGTAAGTTTTCATGATCAAAACTCGGTTTTTCACAGTTTTTATGTTTTTTCATCAAACGTGAGTTGAAAAGTTGGATTTTTTTCGTTTGTGAATGGTTTTTGATCAAATTTCTTTTGAAATAAGAACTCTGGATCAATTAGTTTTGCTTTTATGCTGGGATTTCACTTGATTAACGAGTTTTTAGGCTTCGATTTCTAAAAATTCGGTTTTAGGGCATAAAAGAGGAATTTTTGTAAATCATGGATTTGATCTATTTTTAAAATTCTTTTTGGAAAACTAATTTGATTCTTGGCTTCTCTATATGATTATGATTGTCTAGGTACAATTTTTCAAATTTTTCAAAATTGACGATTTTTCATATGTTCTTGAGTTGGTTTTCACAGGACACTTTCTTAAACTCAAAGCACTAGATCAATGGCATTCTCTGGTTGATTCTGCTACTAGTCACGATGGTACTCACTCGACCAACCAACAAATTGAAGCGAGCCAAGAAAGTTCAACGAAAAGGAGAAGTGGAAGTTATAAGTGACACTGAACTTGAAAAGAACCCTGATGAAGTACACTGGGATATGCTGACTGATGATGATGATGATGAGGTATTGCCTTCAAAATCTAACCGAAAAGGGAAAGCACCAATGAATACTGGGAATGTTCCTATGTCTACTCCAATTATCTCTTTAAAACGGAAACGACTTGCTAGACGTTATGGATTAAGACGAGACACTAAATTGATGCACCAATAGCCCTGACTCTCCGCCACGTGTTGAAGAGGTAGTCGTTAATTCTGACCGTCTTCGAGCTTTTGAACGACGTGAATGCATCGGAGAACGTCATGTCAACATTGAAGCCCTTCGCAATCATTCACCAGAATTTGGAAGATTGATTGAACAAGCTTCTCTTCTTCAAGTCTGCCGTTTTCCTGAACTTCTCGGATATTGTTTGTATCGTGTGAGAACTTCTACACGAATGCGAGACATCTTCAGGAGACTGAAAATGGGTCTATGTATTTTATACAAATGTCCTAGGAATGAAGATTAAGATCACACCGCAGTTAATTGGTGAGGTTCTTGGAATGGAATCGAGCACATCGGGGATTAACTTTTTGAAAGGAAAAAGTTTGACAAAAGAATTGTGGCAAACTGTGATCGACAAGATTTGTCTGGAAGGAACCAAATCAGCTGATGGTAAGGGTGTAAGGTCAAAGTATCTACGACTGGAGTACCGATTTCTAAACTTCATCACGTGCTACAACATTTTGCCTAACATGCAGACCAAGGTTGTGAGATGGGAGCGACTGCTATTCCTATATCTCATAGGAATCCCTCTGAGGCTATTGGATTAAACATGAATATTCCCTATATAATTTGGAATAGAATGTCAAGGTACATTGTGCATCCTCATCCCCTTGAGCGACTTCCGTTTCCTCTGATCATCATGAGGATCTTGCAAAAATTCGGTATTGATGTAAGCTCAACATCATATCAGCACAGTTGTGGGATGATAGATGAATCAACAATTGTGAAGTCACTTCACAAGTTACCTCATGTTAATGGAAAGAAGCCTTCGGACGGCACCTCGGCCTCACCGTCTCAACAAGAACCTGGCAATGATGATGAAGCATCATTAACTTCGATCTTCAATTGCAGAAGCGGCTATCCATCAAACAGGAACAAATTTTGAAAGAACAACAAAGGATTGCCAATGAGCTTGAACTAACGACAGCAGCTCACATTACCATCACAAAGAAGATAAATTCAATGGACAAGCGGGTGCAAAAGATACTATCTAACATGGGTTGCACTCCTTCTGACGACTCAGATTCTGACGACTGACCGTTTTTGACTCTTTTCTTCTTTCTGTGCAGGATTTAGTCTTTTTGATTTGTTTAGTTTAGTTCTCAGTTTGTGCATACTTTTAGAACTTTTTTTGTTACTCTCCTTACATATTGTAGCTCTTGCTACGTTTTGGCTTGTTTTTGTGACAAAAAGGGGGAGAGAGTTAGCGAACAATGAACAATGAATGAACAATGACAATGAACACATGAACAATGAATGAACAATGATTGTGATATCAAGGTAAGTATGAATCTCAACTCAACTTTGGTTTTCTTTTGTGATTGTGACATGCTTCTATACTAACTATTTGACTAACTATTTGGGCATGTAATATGACTAACAAGTTGATGTTGGACTAACATACTTTGACATTTGGTTTTCGACTGCTTAGAAGATATGTTGGTTTTAACTATGTTTCTTTCACATATCTGATTCTTTTAAATGTCATGATGAGATCAAACTCTATCTCTGTACTTGGTTTTTCTATGTTCCAATTCTTGAGGTATCTAACGAATTTGTTTGTCAAGAATGTTTTCTGTGTGCAGAGGTTACAGATGTCTAAGTCTAGAGTCTGTCTTAGGAGTTTATCTCATGTTTTTAATTTCTGGAACTCTTTTGTAAATTTTTGTTGTATGGTGATAGCAACAAAAATATCTTTTTGAATTTTCTTTGTGGATTTGTGTTTTGTCACGAAACCGCCAAAGGGGGAGATTGTTACGGAATTTGAGTTGGCGTATTTCGTGAATGTTTAAGTCTTGAAGATTGAAGATGAAGAAACTTTGGATCATATACCTCAATCTCAAGAAAGAAGAATTCAAAAGGATCAGGTACGTTTAACTAAATAATTTTGATGATCCGAATACTTCTTATAGTGTAGAAACACCTGGAAGAGGTTTTAATTGCATATTCATCAAAAACTGGACATGGGACATGTTCAGGATCCGGATCGTGGACTTTCAATCCGGATCCCGAAAGGTGTTCGTTCATACATTGCTGCAATCCGGATCACAGCTTGGGCAGTCCGGATCCCGAATGGGGTGTTTTGTGAAAATGTATGAACGATCCGGATCGTGGATTATGATCCGGATCCCGAACAGGCGATTTTCTGGAAACTGCATTCTGTGCGTCTGCGATCCGGATCGTGGCTTATGCAATCCGGATCGCCGTCGGTAAAACTTTCCAGAAAAGTTTGTTTTTGATCCGAATATTCTTCCTAGGGTTTCTAACCTATAAATAGCCCTTCTATTTCATTTCTAGGGCATCGGAAAATAGAGCCGTCATTTTCAAATATCATTTTATACGGCCTTAGATCCACATATAGAGAAGAACGGAAATCATTAGATCTATTCTATGGTTCTTCATCTATATTGATTAGTTTGATTCTAGGTTTTCATACTCACATCTTGAGTTGAATCAAACTAATGAATACTTAGATGGTATTTCCGATCTACTCTTGATCTAAGTATTCGGCGGATCATCACCACCCAAACAAACAACGATTTACCCCAAAATCGGCGCGTGGACTCGCGTGGCCTTGTGGATTCAAGGTGTTATCGCTCTCGTGGATTCGGAGCGAGGTGCGTTCGTGGATTCGAAGCGTACCATTGGGTGAAGACCGTGGATTCGGTCGGACGTCGTGGACTCGACGTTGGACGCTGTGGATTCAGCGTTGGGCGCGGATCGTGGATTCGAGAAGCGTCGTGGAGCGAGCGGGAAGATCGACTAGGGGCGTATGGTAAAAGGTTGAGTCGTCTGTGAGTACGCTATATCACCTTGTACGTGTGTTAACTCTAGTGGATTTCGCCGTGTTATCGGTCCCGTGGTTTTTTACTCCGGTTTGGAGTTTTTCCACGTAAAAATCTTGTGTGTTCTTTTATTTTTCCGCATTGGGTTTTATCGCACAATGATTTTCTGAGTGTTTATTGTTTACACCTATTCACCCCCCTCTAGGTGTTTTTTCCCCTATTAGATCCTTATTAACCTAAACCCAACAGAGAGGGTGAGGTTTTGTAGTTGACTTTTCTTTTGAGGGACCTGTCTTGAGGATTTATGTATTAGTGGAGCCAATTATTTATTTATTTCAGCTGTCAGAGTTTTATTTTGTTAGCTACTAGTTTTATTTTCAGCTCTGATACATGTGTAGCTATAGATCTTTTGCAGGGTAGACGCTTTGTCTGTACGGCAGTTTTCGTACGGATGGCGGATCTGTTGGCGAGCCCAGGTCACAGTATCGACCCCGGGGCGTGACAGATTAGGGTGGTATCAGAGCCTAGGAAATATAGGTCATTGAGGACTTAGAGACCCTAGGCTATTGGTTTGACATTAGGATGACTATCGTGAGAGACGTGACTCTAGCGAGAGTCCTGATTGAGTTGTACCTCCCCCAGAGGATTGGGGTGAGTGATTTTACATGTTATTTCTCTAAAGACGATTATGTTGGCTGTAGACAACATAATGCTTTAGTTTGAGTAACATGTTTTAGACTTTCGCTTGATTGGGTCGAGAGAGTTTTGGTCCTAATGTTTGTTATGTTGCAGTGGCTTCGATGCTTCCGAGACGCCGTACGACGGCGAGGGCGCGTTGCCTTGGATGAGGAGCCCGATCAGCGGGCGGCTGAATGGATAGAGCAGACTGATGTCTGAGAGTTACAGGCCCCAGTAGCCAGACTTTGAAGCGATGCGGCGCCAGAAAGAGAACTTGGAGTGCTTGATGTGCATGTTTGAGCTGAGAGCATCTCCTGGGTATCGCCAGTAGTACTTCCGGCCGCGACGTCGCCGACTTCGACCCAGATCGCACCGAGAGTGGTGTAGCAGCAGCGAGAGTTTTGTTGACCGGTGGTGGTACTTCATCCAGTTCTATCCCCTGCAGATGTCTGGATAGAGTTTGGAGCCTTGGGAGGCCGAGAACTGGATCGCTGCTATGGAAGAGTTGTTCGAGGATTTGTTCATCCAGGAGAAGCATCAGGTGCACTTGGTTATGCACTTTGGATAGGGACGCCGAGAGTTAGTGGCGTCGAGTTCGTCCTGCTGGACCACTGGAAACGAGTTCTTGCGACAGCACCCCACTACCCCTTCAGGAAGAAGAGGTTCATCCGATTACCAGTAGACTGATAAAGCCGTGATACCGAGACGGATAGAGCGATGGCCGCCAGCATCTAGTGGATGAGTATGTGCAGCTGGTTAGAGGGCACCAGGAGAGTGGATTGTATCTTACTTGAGGTAGCCTTCCTTATAGTCTTTGGATGTAGAGCATTTAGATGCCGACACCGCAGGTGCTTGTTTCAGTAAAGCATGGGTAGCTTTGCGTGGACCAGTGATGGGACTGTTGGCTTGTGCACGTGAGGATCAGGTTCCAGACCACGTATAGCACATGGATGAGTGTTGCCAGTCCTGCCAGTGTAGGTAGGACATTCGATTTGATTCCTTGAGTTTTTAGTCTTACATCAGTTTCGGGGAGTTGTTACGATGGTTGGATAGGGATGTGTTATCCCGTTGTTTGCTATTATGGATTGTCGGGAAAGGACAATGACCCTCCGGGGACCTGGTCAGGAGGAGTGTGTTTTGTTAGAGGATGCTGGAGCACGTTAGAGGTTGAGTTGTGGTTGCTTATCGCTTCGCGAGCGACTGTAGAGGAAGTGCCTACGGCGGCACCGGGACTAAAGTTTAATCTTATCGCCGTGTGACCCCGGGTGTGAGTCCACCTAAGCTGATTTTCGAAGCCGCCGCCTAGTGGAATTGAGATCGAGATAGTGGTCGACATAGTTTTGGAACTGTGCCGACTATGACGGCACCTCTTGGAGTATCACCTGCGAGAGCTGATAGTGCAGGTGCGGGATTTGATGGATCGAGAGGCCTGTGTGACCCAGTACCGCGTCGTGGGAATACGATGGTGAGGATCCGAGAGATGGATACTTGAGTATGAGGCCACACCGTGGTACACGGTGGTGATGCCACGCCGATTGGTGCACGGCAGTGATGCCACGTTGTGAATACACAACGGTGAGAGTTCTTTGATGGTTTGAGTACAGACAGGTTTGGAGTGTATTACGACAGATGCCCTCGTGAGTTTGATTGTCTTATGGAACCTTACAGCCGAGGGCTGTGCCCGGATGGTGTTCAGGACCCGGTAGGGGCATTGTGAGCTTACAGCACAGTTTTGTGGATTGATTGATACCCTGTCGTCCTTAGGATTTGAGGAATCGGGCGTTCCAGCTTTGTTTGGACGGGTGGGTAGCCGTACCTGTCATGGATATCTGGATTTATTTTCGAGGTGACCTGTAGCATGAGGAGCACTTGAGTATGGTGCTGCAACTTCTGAGAGAAGAAGTGGTTTGCCAAGTTGAGAGAGTGTGCTTTCGACTTCGAAAGGTTCTGTGGTTAGGCCTTATGATTTCGGCTGCAAGAGTGACAGTGAGCCCAACGAAGAGCGATGCCGTTCGGGGTTTTGCTTAAGCCTTGATAGGGACAGAGGTCAGAAGTCTTGGAATAGGCAGGGCCAGTATAGCTTCGAGGAGTTAGAGTTGCATCGATTTGCATGATTGCCAGTGATAGAGAGAACATTGAGTTATTCTTAGATCCTCAAACCTAAAATACTTGGATACTCAGGTAGAGCTTGGTTGAAGCCACGACGGTGGATAGAGTTATTGGAATTGTAAGTTTGGTCTTATAGCATTTAACTATCCCAGCGAGGACTTTATGCTCAGTACGCCTTGGTTAGATGAGCTTGCAACCTTGGAATGAGGTCTTCGATCCGTGGTTGCCATTTTTTGGAACTTGGGATTTGAGAGTTGGAATTGAGCATATTTTTTCCGATGTTGTACTACTTTCCCTGTAAATTGATATGAGAGATGCATCTACAGAACTTGAATGTTTTGGTTGCTAAGGGGCAACGAAAGAGTTATGCCTATCGGAGGCTTAGAGTTGGACTTGGGAATCTTGATTTGTAGATTTGAGTTTACGCGGGGGAGTTGGATCCGCGAGTTTTATCTGGCTGGAAGAAGTATATTTGATTCCCACATGTTTGGATTTCTTTTCGCTTCATGAAGAGGGATGTGGATTGAGTGATCAGGAGCAGCTGATGCACTTCTTGCGTGCGAGGCAGAAGAATTGTGCGGTCGGTTTTACCTTTGGTTAAGGTCCTGTTGGGGTTTCTGAGAAGGCCATTAGAAAGCATGAAGATGAATTGTGGATCTCCTATCCCCATTTGATCGAGACCCCCCTCCTGAGTTATGGATTCATTTTGGTTTCGAGGACGAAACCCTTTTAAGGAGGGGAGAGTGTAGAATACCGGGTTTTCGGATGGCGCACCGACCTCGCAAGATGGCGTGCTGCGGAGAAATCGCCTCGAGCGTGTTCCATATTGGATTACAGATAAGTTCGGGTCGACTCGGATCAACGCGGAAGCCCCAGGTCGATTCGGGGTTTTCCGGGCATTGTCCGCCGTTAGAGAATTGGTTTCGGAGAAGCCTCAACTTCACAGTGGAGTGCAAAAATATTGGGAACACTTGGAACAGGTGTAGTTTTTGGTTACAGCGGAGTTCGGGAGGTTCCGGACTGGCACGGAGAACCCGAAGGCGAAAAGTGAGTTGAAACTGACAGTTTTGGAGCCGATTTTTGGTTTGAGCACACCGACTCCACGGTTGAGCTTTTTGAGAAGAAAAAGCTTTGAGCATGTGTATTTTCAGTTTACAGCGGGGTTCGGGAGGTTTCGGACCCGTGCGGAGGCCCCGAGGGCAAAAAGTGAGTTGACGGGGGCTTTTGTTGGATTATTTAATTAATTTAATTAAATTAAGTGATTGTGGCTTGGGTCTGTGAGGTTGGGAATTAAGAGAAAAGGAGAATGAGTTTGGTTTTTTTTAAAAGTGTGGGTGTTGGGATTTGTTTTTGGTGGAGCTTTAAATGCTCCCAACCACCCACTCTTCTCCATAATTAGCTTGTAGCTAATTTCACGCCACCTCACCACCAACTCTTCTCCTCCAAGCAGAGGAAGCAAAAAGAAAACTGAGGAAGGAGAGAAAGAGATAAAAGAGATGGAAGATGAAGATAGAGGAAGAAGGAAGAGAGTGATAGAGGCTGTAAATGGAGGAAATGGAAGTTGAGTTAGTGTGGACCTGCTGCGGAGAGTCGAGGAGCCGCGGAGCACGGCGAGCGGCGCGCGCGCGCGCGACGTTTTTTCTTGATGGAGGTATGCTACAGGTTTTTGGATTTTATTTTTATATAGGAGTTTTGTTGAGAGTTGGTGTGGTCTGCCGTCCACAGGACTGGTGTGGCGCGCGGCTGGGACGCGCGCAGGCGGGCGACGCACAGCGCGCGGGCGCGCGCTGTGGGCACCGCACCGCGCGCGGGCGCGTGCAGGCGGGCGCCGCACAACGCGCTGGCGCGCACTGTGGGCACCGCACCGCGCGCTGGCGTGTGCAGGCGGGCGCCGCCGCGCGTGCTGTGAGCGCGCATGGGCCGCGCGGGGCGGGCCAGGGCCTAGCGCGGCAAGCCCTGCGCGGCGCGGCTGGCGGCTGGCGGGCCCCGGCTGCGCGGCGGCTGCAGCAGCGACGCAGTGGCAGCAGTGGCAGCGCAGCGCGCTGCAGCTCAAGCGCTGGGAAATTTCGCGTGGGCGCGCGCGCGGCATTTTCGTCGACCGAGGTTGGTTTCCTTGCCGTCGGACGCTCGCATTTTGGCAGAGTTTGGCTGTTGATGGGTTCTCTCCTTTTCTTGTTTTCTTGCAGGTTGGGCCGCTGGCCGTGTGGGAGGCGTGCACTGCGCAGAGCCGCGAGGGTTGCATGCTAATTCTGTTCTGTGTGTAGGACTTGGGGTGCTGCGAGCTTGGAGTTATGATGTGCTGGTGTTTGGCAGAGTTAATGTAATTGTGGGCATGGGTAATTATTTGTTTAGTGATAAGAGATATTGGTGAGCTGGTGGATTTAATAGGTGAGCAATTATTTTGTTAGTGAGCAGTTTTTTTTTTATGTAAATTGGAAGTAAGTAAATGAAGCTTGTATTTAATTGCAAGCTGTGATTTGTGGTGGACTTTTGATGAATTTAGTAGTGATTGGTTGTGGTGGGTACAGATGCACTTGAGAGAGAGTAGGTGGATTTGAATTAATGGATTGTGTTATGTGATCTTGAATTATTGGTTGCATATGGAGCCTGGGCAGTGTGAAGTTTGTGCTGAGTATGTGGGTTCCATGTTGAGGACTATGTGTATGTGTGTGTGTGTACATGGGTGCTTGGTGGTGTTGTGAACCTTAATTAAGCATGTTGATGGATGAAGGACTTGCTTTAAGCAGGGAGCAATTTAAAATTATTGGAATTAAGGAATTGTGTATATGTGATCTGGAATCATTATGTGCATGTGAGCATAATGTTGGAGATGTATTTGAGGACTTTTGTATATTTTTGAGTGTGCTTTGGATTATTAGAGTGTTATAGGTGATATTGTGATCAATGTGAACTTGTATGTAGCAGGTGGATTTATGGGATTTGGTGGTTATGTGGGCTTAAATTTATTTTTGTGCTAAAGGGAGGAGCTTGTGTGTGTGGGGGGGTTGACTTAAGAAAATAATGTTTGGGTGAACATGTAATTTTAATTAAGTTGTTAATAGGAGCTTGAAGAGTTTATGTGTTTTGAGTGAGCATTTGGAGCTGCTTGTGTGTTGAGGGAGTTTTGTAGGGTGTAAATGGGATGTGAACACCTGGTAGTTGCTGATGGATTTCTGAGTGCTACGAAAGCGTACTTGTGTGCTGTGGATGTGTGGAGTGAGCCGTTGCGCGCCGGAATTTTTTTGTGTGGACTCGAGAGAATTTATTGGAGCTTCCGAGGATTTTTTTCGGGATTTGCGGCACGATTTTCGAGGTTTCGTCAGTTCGAGATTCCGGCACTTCACCGACTTCAGCAATTGCCTGCGGAAAGCGTTCCAGGTGGGTTGGAATTCTTCCAAAATTTATGGAATGCTCTTTAATGCTATTGAATGCAAGTTGATCATGCTTATCTTGTTATTTTCTTTCTAATCAAATCTGATAATTGCCTAGAAAATTGTAGAATGACATTCTTGAGCCCCAGACATTTTTAGTATGATCTAGAGGTTATTTGACACTAGACTGCATGTTCATTTGAGTTTCAGGCTGCATCTGGACCTTCATATATTTTTTTTAGTACCCCGTTTTAAGTAAAACTCCATTTTAAAAGGATTTTTAATTATTGAGAACATTATGAATGGTCCAGATTGTTCGAGTTGATTGTGTACTCGTGCCCGAGGGCCGAGTGTATTTTTAGAGCATCGTCCGTCGAGTTCTAGTGCCATGAGAGTTCTTCTTCCTTGTTGGGATTGAGGGGTTTGTTCTAGATCATGGGTTGTGTTTATGATTTAGTGGTGGAGGTAGTTTTCCCCCACTTAGTTTTGAGGATATTTGGGGTTCCGGCAGATCGAGTCGTGGAGGTTTCCCGACTCAGCCATGGTCGTGCATTATCAAATTGAGTCGTTGAGGGTTCTCCGACATAGTTGTGAGAGTGTTTGGGCTATTCATGTTTGAGTCGAGGTACTTTTCCGACTGAGTTGTGTTTTCGAGCTTTGAGATACCGATCTGTTTGATCGTGGATTATAGCCTGCATGTGCCGCATATTGAGATAGTGAGACAGATGTGATACTTGAGTTCGGTGGGGTCGCTCCCCTCGAGCTACGCCCCTGGTGCGATGATGTTACCGAGCCTGACGAGGCTACGATGTGGATATGCGCCTAGTTGATTTACTAGTGGTCGCTTGATACCCCTGGCCGAGTTACCATGGGGTCACTTGTGTGAGTTTGAGATAGTCCGTGTGGGACGCCCTACGTAAGTCCCGTCCCAGTGAGGATGTGGTGGCAGTAGGTTTGGCGCAGGCTTGACTGGACCCTATGAGGCAGTCATTGAGATTGGGTGATATTGAGAGGGTGTTTACATATTATGTTCTTAAACGGGTTTCTTTCCTTTGAGCATAGTACTTGAGGCATATTGTTAGCAGTGAGAGTGTATGCATAGCAGGGTCTGGTGGAGTTCCTTGGGCATGATGATGCATGTTAGCTGTAGTTTCTTTCCTGCTTACCCCTTTTTATCTATCTATCTGCATACCTATCTGTTTTGTCTCCAGTAGACTTAGTGGGCATACCGTGGATATTGGGACGGTACCCACTGAGATCTGCCTTCTGCAGTAGATCTCACACCCGCTGCGGTGACAGGGTTGAGGCGGCTGTTCCGGCTTGGTTCGCGCAGAGACAGCAGATCGAGGTGAGGACGCGGCCGATTAGTTCCTTACCAGCATTGAGAGTCTGAGGTAGTTGTACCCCGTTAGTTTTATTTTTTCTTTCTCTCCACTTTTGTACTGAGAGGGTGAGGTTTTGTAGTTGACTTTTCTTTTGAGGGACCTGTCTTGAGGATTTATGTACTAGTGGAGCCAATTATTTATTTATTTCAGCTGTCAGAGTTTTATTTTGTTAGCTACTAGTTTTATTTTCAGCTCTGATACATGTGTAGCTATAGATCTTTTGCAGGGTAGACGCTTCGTCTGTACGACAGTTTTCGTACGGATGGCGGATCTGTTGGCGAGCCCGGGTCGCAGTATCGACCCCGGGGCGTGACAGCGCCGTGCTGCTGCAGCCTGCGCGCCGACAGGGCCTGCTGTGCATGCATCGCCAGGGCCTGCCGCGCGCGCGCATGCAGCAGTGCGGCGCCGTGGCGGTGCGCTGGTGCGCCCAGGCAGCGCGGGGAGCGGCGCCCAGGTGCCCGCGCCAGGCTGCGCGCGGGGCCCTGGTGCGCCCGCTCTGTCGAGCGTGCGCGCGGCGCCCCAATGCCCCCGCGCAGCACCGCTGCCAGCTGCGTGCGCCATACTCAAAACTGCTCGGCACTTCTGCTGCGCGCTCGCCATGTTGCGCGCGCGCAGCAGCCAAGCGCACTGTCACGGGGTTAGAATCGCTTGACGAAACCCGTGCGGCGCTCGTCCGTCACCTGCACGAACGAGCCAGCCAAAACTGTCCCGAGGCACAACTCCGCGAGTTGAATCGAGCGAGAATCGAGAGAAAGGCAAGCAAAGGTCCTGTAAGTAAGCACAAACAACCGATATTTTATTGATTAGCGAAAATGGATTACAACGAAGAGGGACACAACTCGACTTGGTCGGGCACCGGCCGTTGAGGCAAAATGAACACCAATGACACTCCCACTTTCAGGCGGAGCCGGCTCACTTAATGCACATCAATCAAACCATCCCGTACTACCCTATAGGGGCATCCACCCCTTTGGCACCCCGGGGTACAAAGGTGCTCACCGGGGGGTACGTTTTTGAGCGGCGCACATCCATAGGAAAATAGGCCTCCGGCCCATGCCCGACACGCATCCGGCTCAACCCAGCGCATAAGCGGCCATAGTTAGCGAAAGGCCTATGCCCCTTTGGATGTGTAGCACAAGTGAACCCACGGGTGCCAATCGGATGCCCATTTACAAGTAAATGCCCAACCCAAAAAAAGGAAAATCCTATGTCGTCGCCGTGTCCGACAACATTTACAGACTCGATGCATTATTGACAAGGTCAGGCCCGTTGGTGGTTGGAAGAGGGGCCTGACAGACTCCCCCACTTGATTCCTCGACGCCCTCGTCGAGGTCTTCAGTTGTACCTCCTGTGCGGTTGGATCATCCCGACGTTTCCGCCTGGGTCTTCTGCTGGTACTCCTGGATCTTGTTGTCTTCATGTCGAAGGGCGCTTTCTGGTTCCCAGCTGGCTTCAGCTCTTGGTAGGTTCTTCCACTTGACGAGGAACTCCTTCTCCGCTGCTCCATTGGGAAGCTTCCGCGCTCGGTCCGCCATAATTTCTTCGACTCGCCTCTCGACAGAGGATATTGTGGGGGGGAGACGAGTGGAGATGTTTCTTGAGGTGTCCTCGCGGTCGACATGATAGGGCTTGAGACAGCTCGTATGGAAGACCGGGTGGATTTTAAGCCACACCGGGAGCTGCACACGGTAGGAGACCTTTCCCACCTTGCCCGTGATGAGGAAGGGGCCTTCGTATTTTCGGACGAGCCCTTTATGAACCTTTCGGAACACCTTCAGGGATGCTGGTTGGAGCTTGATCAGCACCTCATCGCCGATGCAGTAGTCTCGAGGCCGCCTGTCCTTGTCGGCCCACTTCTTCATGGTTCTCGCCGCTTTCTCCAAGTAGGCTCGGGCAATTTCAGCATTACGATGCCACTCCTTGGCAACGTGGTACGCTGAGGGGCTGCTGCCGGTATACCCGATGACCAGCGTGTGAGGTGTCGACGGCTGTTGTCCAGTGATGATCTCGAAGGGGCTTTTGTTTGTTGCAGAGCTCCGCTGCAAGTTGTACGAAAACTGGGCTACGTCCAGAAGCTTCACCCAGTCTCGCTGATTGGCACTGACAAAGTGCCGAAGGTATTGCTCCAGTAGAGCGTTTATTCTTTCAGTTTGGCCGTCCGTCTGAGGGTGCAAACTCGTGGAGAAGTATAGTTTGGATCCCAACAACTTGAAGAGCTTCGTCCACAAGCGTCCCAGGAAGAGAGGATCTCTGTTGCTGACGATGTTCTGCGGGATTCCCCAGAACTTCACCACATGCTTCAGGAATAGTTGGGCCGCCTCCTTGGCAGTGCAGTGCAAGGGCGCGGGGATGAAAGTAGCATACTTCGAAAATCGGTCCACTACCACTAGTACGGAACCGATCTCCCCCACCTTTGGTAGACTGGCAATGAAGTCGAGTGAGACGCTCTCCCAAGGCCGCTCCGGCACAGGTAGCGGTTCCAATAGCCCGCATGGCTTGTCACGCTCCACCTTATCCTGTTGACATGTGTAGAGTCCTGGCGTTCCAATACCTTTGTATACCTTCTTTTCATGACGGGAGTGTTGGGAAAACTGTTCACGGTGTTTTCTGCAATGGACCGGCCTGGACTGCGGGTATTTTTCTGTGTTTGAGCTCGGAAAACAGAGAATGGCAAAGCGACCGAATTCGAATTCCGAATTACGGATCTCCCGGAATTGGGGTCAAAGCGTTTGCTTTCGAGTGGTGCAGTAGAATCCGTGCTAAGTGGCCGGCACACTTTTCGAGGTGATCGGACTGGATACTTCTACGATCGGACGTCTCATCTTATTTCTGTCAGTGGGTTGTTTTATTTATTTTGTAGTACCTCAACCTTCCAGTTTTCCGTTTTGGTCTTAACTGAATCTGCTTAGTTGTTAGAGAAGGGGATTGAGATTCGAGAATTTTTGGGCTGATCGTCGGGGTTTGTGGATATTTTTAGGTGGTAGGGGCCGCAAAATGATGAGCGGCGGTGCGATCGGATCTGATTTCCGACCCCGGAATCTCCCGGAATAAATTTCTGAAGTTTGTAGCAGCTCGGGTGTTCAGCACGTCTTATTAGAGGTAAACCAGACCCGGGTAATTTAATTTAATCTTTTTAATTGGGGAATTTAATTTAATCTAATTTAATTTAAATTGGTAATTTAATCTAATCTAAACTTAATTTACATTCGTTTGGGTTCAGACCCAATTGCGCCAAATCGTCGATTTAATAAGGGTTGGGGGTTTAGGTTTGGGAACCCTATTTCCCTCCTCTCTCTGGTTTTGGCGTGAGTTGCCCGAGCGTGGACGAAGAACGCTCTCCCCCAAACCCTTCTCTTTGATCGGCGTGGAGCATCGCGACGCAGCCACCGAGAGGGGGAAAGAACACCGCACGCTTTCTACCGGAACCGGGCACGCAAGAACGGACGATCCTCCTCCTCTCAACCATCGTCGTCGAAACCGAGGTGAGACGAAGTTCTTCAGTTAAGTGTCTTCTTGGGGTTCTTGATCGTCCCTTCGGCGAGGAGGGAACGCACGCTTCTTGTTTTGTTCTTGATCCGGGCAAGGGAGGGGAAATCCTTGGAATCGTCGGGGCGGGATTTCCCTTCGTCTTGTACCGCGAGCGAGGCAATTTTGGGGACCAAACGGGAGGCCGCCGCCGCCGTGGTTAAACGGGAGGCCGCCGCCGCCGTCACCGTGTTCACGAGGTCATCGCCGGAGCCGCCGTGATCGCGGGGTCGCGACCGGAGCCGAAAACGGATGCGATATTGGGGTTTTCTGGCTGCGGTCCACCCGTCCGGGTGCACCCGGTGCACGCCGCACCGGCCCGGGGCCGCGAACCCGGCGCACGGAGCTGTGCGCCAGGCCGCGCGGTCCACCGGGCCGGCGTGCACCCGGCGCACGCCCTTGCGGCCCGGGGACGCAGACCCGGCGCACGGCCCGGTGCGCCAGGCCGCGCGGTGCACGCCCGGGCGTGCACCCGGCGTACGCCACAGCAACGCGGGGCCGTGGACCCGGCGCGCGCCCGCACCCGTGCGCGGCCCGGCCCAAGACGGCGCTGGTCCACCGCGCCGCGTGCTCCCGGCCCACGCCCATGCCGCCGCCGCCGTGGACCCGGTCCACGGTTGGACCCGTGCACCCGCTTCCAGAAAAAGGGCCCAGGAGCTCCGTTTTCAGTCCGTTTCGCCCCGTTTTTGAGTGTTTTCGACCGCGACGATGTTTTTAACATTGTTACTTACTGTAACTTTTTCGGGCACAGGGTGGGAGTGTTTTAGCGGGAGTTCAGCAAACCTTCTCCTTCGCGTTTCAGGTGGGTACATCCTTAGAACCCCTTTATTGCCCATTTTCGTTACTGTCATGATTATCGTGTGGTGTGTGCTCGGCTCACTATTGTTGGTTACGTTTGGTTACTGGTTCATTATTGTGGGGTCTGGTTTGGGATTCGGCGTCGGGTGGTCGGCAATTGTATCTTGTTTAAAATAAATATCTAATTGTGCTAACATGGTGTTCCTTGTGGTTATTGTTGAGTATGCATGTCAGCGGGTTACCTTCGATCACACATGTTGCTGTTTTACTTTTAATTATACATGTTGCCGTTTTACTTTTGTTATATATTATGATGCTAACATGATGGTGGTTATGGTTACTTGGCTCGAGGCTGCAGCACGCGCACCCGCGGTTTGGCCACCGCAAAGGGTGCGCTTTTCCGGAAAAGTGGTCTATGACCCGTGTATACCCACGAGGTGACGTAGTGGGGCCCCTTATTAGTTGTGGGGTTTGAGGCGCCGAGGTGCGAGCGGTGCGACCCGTCGGTTTAGTTGTCCGACGTGGTCGGGTTTTTGCAGGTACGGTGCGACCCGTCGGTTTAGTTGTCCGACGTGGTCGGGTTTGTTACAGGTACGGCACGGCCCGTCGGTTTAGTTGTCCGACGGGGCCAGGTATTACAGGTACGGTACGGCCCGCCGGTTTAGTTGTCCGACGGGGCCGGGTATTGCAGGATACAGGGGCACAGGTTATCTCTCCACGCTTGGGAGGGTGGTTACTCCGGTTTGCTTTACGGTTTGATTTACTACTTTTCCTGCTCTATTGTTATTATTCGTCACTGACTTCCCATATCGTGACAGGGTCCAGACGGGGGGAGCGGTAGGCGACGGTGAGGACGGGGCAGGAGCTTCTGGGTCGCTGGGGACCCTGGACTGTATTTCCTCTTTCATTTTTACATTTCATTTACGTTTGTAGTTATTTGTGAGGTTCTCGATACCCTCGTGGGGTCGGTGTGGATGTCGGCATGGTTTACTTTTGGTTCTCTTCTTATGCATTTATTTTCCCTTTGTTCCTGTTGGCCGTTTGAAAAAAAAAAAGAAAAACAAAACCAAAGAAAAGACTGCGAAAACCGTTTTTAAAATTTAAGTGTCGTGTGGGCACCGATTTCAAAACCCTGTGGATTTTATGGATTGCGAAAATGAATTTCAAAACCCGAGTGTCGTGTGGGCACTGTTTTCAAACCCTGTGGATTTATGCTGTTTTCGAAATGCGTTTTCAAAATCTGAGTGCCGGGTAGGCGCTTTTTCAACGACTGTGGATTTATCCTTTCAAACTGATCGGCCGTGCATTTTAATAAATTATGGTACCTAGTTGTGTGTTAGTGACTGTTGTGATTGAATGGTTGGTTGTGTTGGAACTTGTACTAAACGCTACGCCGTGCATATACAGAGGAGACTCTGTCCGTTTGCAGAGAGATTCTGTATATGCGGCGGGTCTGGGCATGCGCCGGGGAATAAAGGTTTTCTTTTATCAAAAAAAAAAAAAAAATGCACGACTTTTGCAAACCGTTTCCGCTAAAATAAACCCCCGGGGCGTGACAGATTAAGATGGTATCAGAGAGGTTCTTTCAATCACAACAGATAATGCCGACATCCGTGGGGATACCTCACTTGCCTACAGGTGAATGAAATGGGTAGGGCATAGGAAGGTAGAACGCGAGTGATCGAGGGGGGGAAGAGTCCGAGTCCTTTTCTCTCGCTAGGTGGTTCGTTGTTTTGTAAGTGAAGTCTAGGGCTGACTCTTGTTGTGTGTGTACAGATATGGCCCGTACCAGATCATCGGCCGGGGACGCGGAGGCAGATACGACGACGTCGACGGCCACGAAAAACTAGCTCCTGCGGCAACAAATGCGAGAGTGCGGGGACTATCGAGTTCTTTTCTCTTCATGGCTCGGGTGGTAGCACAACCCACCGGTGGTTGTTGGTTTGTTGGCCGTCTGTCGGCCATGGGTAACCGGATAGCTGTTTGTCTAAACTTGTACCTTCTGGGTTTCCTGGTGTTAAGTTACAGCGGGTAGTCGGTCGATTCCTTTTGCACCATGAGCTAGGTACTGGTGGGAATGAGGATTCCTCCCCTATGATCGTTACCCATAGTTCGGCTTTTCACCGTAACCACTGCGATTGGTTGTAGAGATCGTCGTGTTGGGTTCACGGGTGGCTCTTTTTAGTGGGGTTGTGGTGGTAAAGCTTTGGGTTGGGTTTCTGTTTTCTGCACAAGTGCGTCGGTTCGGTTGTCCTGCTGGTGGGTTGGCGTGTGATCCCTCGAGTGCGTTTAGTGAACCTAGGCAACTTTTGACACGGTTCTTCTCGCTGTTTTCGTTGTTTGTCTTCTTCCGACCCTTAGATTTCAGATGGATAGTCTTCAGTACCTGGAGATCTTTGCAGAACGAACCTAGAGCTTAGATTTTCTTCTAGTTGGGAATGTCAGTGTTGGCCTAGAAGTTGCCGCTTGATTAGATGCCCGGTGCTTGGTGGGGCAACGGTTTGGGACCGAGAGCTAGTTGCGTTTTGGAGCGTCGCACCCCGTCGGTGCCAGGACGGAAGTAGAACCTTACCTTGTGGGTTTTGTCGCCAGCTTCCTATGACTAACGCATAGCCTTGAGGCTTGGTTGGGAGCGTTGTGGATTGTGATCTTTTGGGGCTGGTGTGAGTCAAGGGGGGGGATCTGGCGACTACTCGGAGTTTTAGTACTGGTCACCTTCGGCTAGGAGGCCCTGTATGCAGCCCTTTTTGTAGGGTAGACCTTGTGGTAGGTCTTAGAGCTGAAACCTAACGTTAGTCTTGACCGTCGCCTCGGTAGGATGGATAGTCGGAACGAGTGGTCCGGGATGGTGGTTATGCTCCGAGCTTGTGGCCAGTGCTGGTGACGGGTGGAAGTGGCCCGTGTTGGTGACGTAGGGGAGGGGTCCGTGTGGGTGACAGGGGAGTTCGTTGTTTTTGGGGGAAAATTTCGGATAGTTAATAACCCAGCCTATTTTGTTGGCACCTCCTGGAGCCTTGTGAGGGCGTTAGTGTGGTTAGTTTTCCTTGTCGTCGGGTTAGTTGTTTTAGACCTTAAAGGGTTCACCAGACCGAGTGTGTCGTCTTGGGGCACACCCGGGCTCTTCGTGCGAAAGAAGAACGGGAGCCTACGTCTACGCAACGACTACCGGGAGATAAACAAGGTTGCAGTAAAGAACGAGTCCGGGATTGACGACCTCTCTAATCGATTGCGAGGCGCACTTACGGATTTCTCTCCGGAATCTCAGGGACCGGAAGCTGTTTGCTAAGTTCGAGAATGTGAGTTCTGACTTCGCGAAGTGGACTTTTTGGGGCACGCTGTGTCAGCAACGGGAATCACAGAGAATGTGAGCGGAACTGCCCGACATACGATCCGGAACTGGCAGCAGTTGTTTTCGTTTTAAAGCTTTGGAGACACCACCGTTTGGAGTTCATCGCGATGTGCTTTCGGATCGCCAGAGTCCTAAGTTTTGTTCACATAGAAGGATTTGACTTTTGCGGCAGAAACATTGGCTGAAGTTACTGAAGGACTCGGCTTGTCCATTCAGTATCACCCCGGGAAGGGCAGTGTAGTAGCGGATGTTTGGAGCAGGAAGGGTCAAATCGAGGGGGGAAACCGATGAGCACGAGCACTCAGCAGGACCGGTATTGTCGCGCGACTTTTGTCCTTGATGGTCAAGCCAACCCTCTTAGAGAAACCCTAGAAGGTTAGAAAATGGGTGCGCGGATACAGTTTATTCGAGACAAGACCCCCGGACCACACGAGCGACTTTTCGGCGAGTGCGAACGACACAGTACGTTTCGAGGGCGAGTTTGCGTGCCCGAGCTGCCAGAGTTGAAGAAAGAGATACTATCAGAGGCGCACTGCGCTCCCTATGCGGCGCATCCAGGTGACAAGAAGATGTACAAGGACCTCAAGCAAAATTTTTGGTGGACTAAACCAAAGGGGGATGTAACACTGTTCACTGCTCGCTGTCTAGATGGTTAACAAGTAAAATTCGAACTTCAGCGCCCAGCAGGGAAAACTACAATCTCTACCGGTACCAGAATGGAAATGGGAGCAAATCAGCATGGAATTCGTCATGGGTTTTCTGCGTCGCATCAAGAGCACGATGCAGTGTGAGTCACAGTGGATCGACGGACGAAATCGACTCTCCTTCCACCCACCCGTACGACGTGGACTAGAGACACTCGGCTGGTGTCGAGCCTTTGGCAGAGTCTACAATGAGCCCTAGAGACTAAACCACACATCAGCACGGCTTTTCACCTCCAGACCGACGGACAGTCCGAACAAGTGAACCAGAATTCTCGATGATGCGCTCCGAGCCTGCGTACGTGATTTGGGTGATGGATGGTCACTGCTTTTGAACTTAGAGAGGACCTGAGCTTCGACGGAACACCGGTGCGGATCTTAGCACGAGAGGACAAAAAGGGATTGCGCAACCGGACGATCCCCTATGTGAAGGTGCGGTGGAGCAACCAGGAAGAACGTGAAGTGACTCGGGAACTGGAGTCGAAGATGAGCGAGCGCTGCCCAGTTTTATTCATCGCGGGCCAGGATCAAGTTTCGAGGACGAAACTTCTTTTAAGTGGTGAGTGATGTAGAGTCCTGGCGTTCCAATACCTTTGTATACCTTCTTTTCATGACGGGAGTGTTGGGAAAACTGTTCACGGTGTTTTCTGCAATGGACCGGCCTGGACTGCGGGTATTTTTCTGTGTTTGAGCTCGGAAAACAGAGAATGGCAAAGCGATCGAATTCGAATTCCGAATTACGGATCTCCCGGAATGGGGGTCAAAGCGTTTGCTTTCGAGTGGTGCAGTAGAATCCGTGCTAAGTGGCCGGCACACTTTTCGAGGTGATCGGACTGGATACTTCTACGATCGGACGTCTCATCTTATTTCTGTCAGTGGGTTGTTTTATTTATTTTGTAGTACCTCAACCTTCCAGTTTTCCGTTTTGGTCTTAACTGAATCTGCTTAGTTGTTAGAGAAGGGGATTGAGATTCGAGAATTTTTGGGCTGATCGTCGGGGTTTGTGGATATTTTTAGGTGGTAGGGGCCGCAAAATGATGAGCGGCGGTGCGATCGGATCTGATTTCCGACCCCGGAATCTCCCGGAATAAATTTCTGAAGTTTGTAGCAGCTCGGGTGTTCAGCACGTCTTATTAGAGGTAAACCAGACCCGGGTAATTTAATTTAATCTTTTTAATTGGGGAATTTAATTTAATCTAATTTAATTTAAATTGGTAATTTAATCTAATCTAAACTTAATTTACATTCGTTTGGGTTCAGACCCAATTGCGCCAAATCGTCGATTTAATAAGGGTTGGGGGTTTAGGTTTGGGAACCCTATTTCCCTCCTCTCTCTGGTTTTGGCGTGAGTTGCCCGAGCGTGGACGAAGAACGCTCTCCCCCAAACCCTTCTCTTTGATCGGCGTGGAGCATCGCGACGAAGCCACCGAGAGGGGGAAAGAACACCGCACGCTTTCTACCGGAACCGGGCACGCAAGAACGGACGATCCTCCTCCTCTCAACCATCGTCGTCGAAACCGAGGTGAGACGAAGTTCTTCAGTTAATTGTCTTCTTGGGGTTCTTGATCGTCCCTTCGGCGAGGAGGGAACGCACGCTTCTTGTTTTGTTCTTGATCCGGGCAAGGGAGGGGAAATCCTTGGAATCGTCGGGGCGGGATTTCCCTTCGTCTTGTACCGCGAGCGAGGCAATTTTGGGGACCAAACGGGAGGCCGCCGCCGCCGTGGTTAAACGGGAGGCCGCCGCCGCCGTCACCGTGTTCACGAGGTCATCGCCGGAGCCGCCGTGATCGCGGGGTCGCGACCGGAGCCGAAAACGGATGCGATATTGGGGTTTTCTGGCTGCGGTCCACCCGTCCGGGTGCACCCGGTGCACGCCGCACCGGCCCGGGGCCGCGAACCCGGCGCACGGAGCTGTGCGCCAGGCCGCGCGGTCCACCGGGCCGGCGTGCACCCGGCGCACGCCCTTGCGGCCCGGGGACGCAGACCCGGCGCACGGCCCGGTGCGCCAGGCCGCGCGGTGCACGCCCGGGCGTGCACCCGGCGTACGCCACAGCAACGCGGGGCCGTGGACCCGGCGCGCGCCCGCACCCGTGCGCGGCCCGGCCCAAGACGGCGCTGGTCCACCGCGCCGCGTGCTCCCGGCCCACGCCCATGCCGCCGCCGCCGTGGACCCGGTCCACGGTTGGACCCGTGCACCCGCTTCCAGAAAAAGGGCCCAGGAGCTCCGTTTTCAGTCCGTTTCGCCCCGTTTTTGAGTGTTTTCGACCGCGACGATGTTTTTAACATTGTTACTTACTGTAACTTTTTCGGGCACAGGGTGGGAGTGTTTTAGCGGGAGTTCAGCAAACCTTCTCCTTCGCGTTTCAGGTGGGTACATCCTTAGAACCCCTTTATTGCCCATTTTCGTTACTGTCATGATTATCGTGTGGTGTGTGCTCGGCTCACTATTGTTGGTTACGTTTGGTTACTGGTTCATTATTGTGGGGTCTGGTTTGGGATTCGGCGTCGGGTGGTCGGCAATTGTATCTTGTTTAAAATAAATATCTAATTGTGCTAACATGGTGTTCCTTGTGGTTATTGTTGAGTATGCATGTCAGCGGGTTACCTTCGATCACACATGTTGCTGTTTTACTTTTAATTATACATGTTGCCGTTTTACTTTTGTTATATATTATGATGCTAACATGATGGTGGTTATGGTTACTTGGCTCGAGGCTGCAGCACGCGCACCCGCGGTTTGGCCACCGCAAAGGGTGCGCTTTTCCGGAAAAGTGGTCTATGACCCGTGTATACCCACGAGGTGACGTAGTGGGGCCCCTTATTAGTTGTGGGGTTTGAGGCGCCGAGGTGCGAGCGGTGCGACCCGTCGGTTTAGTTGTCCGACGTGGTCGGGTTTTTGCAGGTACGGTGCGACCCGTCGGTTTAGTTGTCCGACGTGGTCGGGTTTGTTACAGGTACGGCACGGCCCGTCGGTTTAGTTGTCCGACGGGGCCAGGTATTACAGGTACGGTACGGCCCGCCGGTTTAGTTGTCCGACGGGGCCGGGTATTGCAGGATACAGGGGCACAGGTTATCTCTCCACGCTTGGGAGGGTGGTTACTCCGGTTTGCTTTACGGTTTGATTTACTACTTTTCCTGCTCTATTGTTATTATTCGTCACTGACTTCCCATATCGTGACAGGGTCCAGACGGGGGGAGCGGTAGGCGACGGTGAGGACGGGGCAGGAGCTTCTGGGTCGCTGGGGACCCTGGACTGTATTTCCTCTTTCATTTTTACATTTCATTTACGTTTGTAGTTATTTGTGAGGTTCTCGATACCCTCGTGGGGTCGGTGTGGATGTCGGCATGGTTTACTTTTGGTTCTCTTCTTATGCATTTATTTTCCCTTTGTTCCTGTTGGCCGTTTGAAAAAAAAAAAGAAAAACAAAACCAAAGAAAAGACTGCGAAAACCGTTTTTAAAATTTAAGTGTCGTGTGGGCACCGATTTCAAAACCCTGTGGATTTTATGGATTGCGAAAATGAATTTCAAAACCCGAGTGTCGTGTGGGCACTGTTTTCAAACCCTGTGGATTTATGCTGTTTTCGAAATGCGTTTTCAAAATCTGAGTGCCGGGTAGGCGCTTTTTCAACGACTGTGGATTTATCCTTTCAAACTGATCGGCCATGCATTTTAATAAATTATGGTACCTAGTTGTGTGTTAGTGACTGTTGTGATTGAATGGTTGGTTGTGTTGGAACTTGTACTAAACGCTACGCCGTGCATATACAGAGGAGACTCTGTCCGTTTGCAGAGAGATTCTGTATATGCGGCGGGTCTGGGCATGCGCCGGGGAATAAAGGTTTTCTTTTATCAAAAAAAAAAAAAAAAAAAAATGCACGACTTTTGCAAACCGTTTCCGCTAAAATAAACCCCCGGGGCGTGACAACATGTGAGGCAAGTGCGCACATAATCTTCGACATCCTCCCCCATCTTCGGCCAATAGTAAGCCCTCTCCATTAGGGCCAGGGTTCGTTGTACGCCTGGGTGGCCTGCCCACAGAGTGTCATGACACTCGCGGAGCAGCTTCTCCTCAGATTGTCCGCCCGAGGGACGTACACTCGATCTCCCTTAGTTTTGATGAGGCCGTCCTGGACCCAGAATCTTCGTGCCTTCCCATTGTCTATCAGCTGCTTCAAGGTCACCGCCAAGGGATCTTTCTTCAATCCTCTGCGGATCCGCTCTTGCAACGTCGCCTGTACTTGGCTTGCCCTCTCATTCGAAATTGCCTTGAGAGCGGCAAGTTCAGCTCTACGGCTCAGAGCGTCGGCCACTTGGTTGCATCGTCCCGGCTTGTATTGCAACACCATATCGAACTCTGCCAGGAAGTCTTGCCATCGCGCTTGCTTTGGGGTGAGCACCTTCTGGGTTTGGAAATAACTCAGAGCAACATTGTCCGTTCGGACCACAAACCGCGAGCCCAGGAGATAATGCCTCCACACCCGAAGACAGTGCACCATTGCCGTCATCTCCTTTTCGTGGACTGCATATCGCCGTTCCGTGTCGTTCAGCTTTCGGCTCTCGAATGCCACAGGATGGCCTTCTTGGACAAGTACGCCTCCAATGGCGAAATCCGAGGCGTCAGTGTGGACTTCAAACGGGAGTGAGTGGTCAGGTAGACTAAGTACGGGCCCCTCCATCACAGCTGCCTTCAAATCGTCGAAGGCTCTCTGGCAATCCTCCGACCACTTCCAAGGTCGGTCCTTACGAAGCAAGTCCGTTAGCGGCACCGCCCTTCGCGAGTAACTAGCGATGAACCGCCTATAGTAGTTGACAAGCCCAAGGAACGACCGCAGTTCAGTCACTTTAGTCGGCGCTCTCCATTCTTTAATGGCACGAATTTTCTCCTCATCCATACTTATGCAACCATCGCCCACCCGATGGCCCAAAAACATAATCTCCTGTTGAGCAAAATAGCACTTCTCCTTCTTCACAAAAAGAGAGTGCTCTTTCAAGGTTTCGAAAACAGTCCGAAGGTGCTCCACATGCTCCTCCAGTGTCTGGCTGTAGACGACGATGTCATCCAGGTATATCACCACGAACTTCTCCAGATAGTCGTGGAAGAGTTGGTTCATCAGGGTGCAGAAGGTGGCTGGGGCATTCGTTAGGCCAAACGGCATCACCAAGAATTCGAACGCCCCATACCTCGTAACGCATGTTGTCTTCGCCTCATCCCCTTCTGCAATCCGAACCTGCCAGTAGCCAGACCGCAAATCGAGCTTGGAGAAGTACCGCGCCTTCCCCAACTGATCAAACAAGTCCGCGATGAGTGGGATCGGGTACTTGTTCTTGATTGTCACCTTATTCAGAGCCCGGTAATCCACGCATAGTCGTAAGCTTCCATCTTGTTTCTTCTGGAAGAGTACCGGGGCCCCAAATGGTGCCTTCGAGCTGCAGATGAGTCCACCTGCGAGCAGCTCGTCAAGTTGCTTCCGAAGTTCCGCCAACTCCGGAGGGGACATACGGTAGGGAGAGCGAGCTGGAGGCCTCGTGCCTGGCTCGAGCTCAATCCGATGGTCCACCGCACGTTTGGGAGGTAGAGATTTCGGCAATTTCGGGGGCATAACATCTTTGAATTCCTCCAGAAGCTTCGCCACTTGTGGTGGCCATGATGTTTCACCCTCCTCTATGGTCTCCAGCTTCATAGCCGCCACGAATGTCAGGTCACCTTTCCTCACACCTCTCTTCAACTGGAGTGCTGAGATCTGCTTGGCGTCCGCCGTCTTCCGCCTTATCGGAACAACACATGGAGAGTCGCTCCCCATTAGGCATAGGGTGTCCAGGAAGGGCATTGGCACCCCTCTAGACGTTTGCAAAAACTCCATGCCCAGAATAACTTGGAAGTCATCCAGTGGCACTGACATAAGGTTGGCCCGACCCGACCACAACCCAATCTCTATCAACACCTCCTTCGCAACGCCCGCAACTGGTTGGGCTTTTGAGTTCACCGCCTTCATGCGGCTTCCATCCCTGCTTAGGGTAAGCCCGATCCGCTCGGCTTCACCCGTCGCAATGAAGTTGTGGGTGGCCCCCGTGTCCACCATGGCCCTAATCACTTTGCCATTGAGCTTAATGTCCACGTACATCAGCTCACTTGTTCTGCTCTCTCTTGGGACGGAGGTCTTTACCTTCGGCATGGGGGTTTTGCCTTTCTCCCCCACTTGACCCTTGAGGGCATTAAGCAATCGAAGCGCCCCCATTTGGATGCCGTCGGCCTCCTCCGCCTCTTCGGGCTCTTCGTCGAAGTCGGAATCCCTCGCCTGCACTGCATTGAGAGACTTCCTCTGAGGGCATGCCTTGACGAAGTGAGGACCTCCACAAAGAAAACAACCTTCTTCGGAAGGCTTAGACGTCTTCGGGCCCTTCGTGTTGGGTTATATGTAATGGATCTAAATAGGAGAAAAAACACCTAGAGGGGGGTGAATAGGTGTAAACAATAAACACTCAAAAAATTATTGCGCAATAAAACCCAATGCGGAAATAAAAAATAACACGCAAGATTTTTACGTGGAAAAACTCCAAGCCGGAGTAAAAAACCACGGGACCGATAACACGGCGAAATCCACTAGAATTAAAACACGTACAACGTGATATAACGTACTCACAGACGACTCAACCTTTTACCATACGCTCCTAGTAGATCTTCTCCGCTCGCTCCACGACGCTTCTCGAATCCACGATCTGCGCCCAACGCTGAATCCACAGCGTCCAACGTCGAGTCCACGACGTCCAACCGAATCCACGGTCTTCACCCAGTAGCACGCTTCGAATCCACGAACGTACCTCGCTCCGAATCCACGAGAGCGGTTGCACCTTGAATCCACAAGGCCACGCGAGTCCACGCGCCGATTTAGGGTAAATCGTTGTTTTTGGGTGGTGATGATCCGCCGAATACTTAGATTAGAAATAGATCGGAAATACCATCTAAGTATTCATTGATTTGATTCTACTCAAAATCTGAGTTAGGAAAACCTAGAATCAAATCAATCAATATAGATGAAGAAACATAGAATTAAATCTATTGATTTCCTTTCTTCTCTATATGTGGATTTTTCCTTTTCGGTCGTATTTTTCGGATACCCTAGAAAATGAATAAAGGGTCTATTTATAGGTTAGAAACCATTGGAAGAAGATAAGGATCAAAAACAACCTTTTCTGAAAATTTTCAGGACGGCGATCCGGATCGGATTTACTGTGATCCGGATCGTCGTAACGAGAAAGACAATTCCAGAAAACCAAGGGTTCGGGATCCGGATCGAAGTGCCTGATCCGGATCGTTCATACAGTTTCACCAAACACCAACTTTCGGGATCCGGATTGCAAAGCCTGATCCGGATCGTTCACACAACAGGTAAAACCAGTGTTCGGGATCCGGATCAAGGAAGGCTGCGATCCGGATTGAATTTGTGTATGAACAAACACCCTTCGGGATCCGGATTGCAAGCCTGATCCGGATCCTGAACATGTCCCATGTCCAGTTTTTGATTTTTATGCAATAAAAAATTCTTCCAAGTGTTTCTACACTATAAGAAGTATTCGGATCACCAAAAATCTTTAGTTAAACATACCTGATCCTTTTGAATTCTTCTTTCTTGAGATTGAGGTATATGATCCAAAGTTCTTTCATCTTCAATCTTCAAGACTTAACACTTTCACGAAATACGCCAACTCAAATTCCGTAACAATCTCCCCCTTTGGCGGTTTCGTGACAAAACACAAATCCACAAAGGAAAATTCAAAAAGGATATTTTTGTTGCTATCACCATACAACAAAAATTTACAATGGAGATCCAAAAATTTAAATACATGAGATAAACTCCTAAAACAGACTCTAGACTTAGACATCTGTACTCTCTGCAAAAGAAATCATTCTTGACAAAAAGAATCGTTAGATACCTCAAGAATTGAAGCATACAAAACCTAGCAGAGATAGAGTTTATACTCATCATGACATTTAGTGATTTAGATATGTAATAAGATCAGAATCAAACATTGACATATCTTCTAAGCAATAAGATTCCAAATGTCATAACTTTGCTTTGTTAGTAATCAAACAACTTGTTAGTAATAATACATGTCCAAATAGTTAGTCAAATAGTTAGTAGGGACATGCAACAAATCACAAGATAACCAGAAGTTGTGATACTTACCTTTCACCAAAGTCAAAGTTTGTTCAAAATTCTCACACATAGTTTTCTCTCTCTCTCCCCCTTTTTGTCACAAACAAAGCCAAAATTACCAAAGTTTAAGGAGAGTTAAAAAGTTCAAAATCTAGAAAAACCTGAGAACTAAAACTAAAGCAAAGTGAGAACAAAACTAAATCCTAAAAACTGAAATCCTAAAAAGGTAAAAGCCTGCACAAAAAGAAATGTTTAATGCACAAATTAGTCATCGGAGTCTGATTCCTCAGACGCACTACATTCCATCTTAGTAAACATTTTCTTGATCAATTTTTTCATCGAGTTTACCCTCTTTGTCAATGTAATGTGTGATGCAGTGATGATCTCTAGTTCCTCAGACATTCGCTTTTGTTCTTTGCTTATCTGCTCTTGTTGAAAGGATAGCCGCTGTTGTTGCTTAAAAATTGAAGTTACCGTTGCTTCATCATCCGCGCCGGGTGCTTGTTGAGACGGTGAGGCAGAGGTGCCGACACAAGGTTTCTTTCCAGTGGAGTGTGTCGGAGTAACATGTGGTAATTTGTGAAGTGACTTCACAATCGTTGACTCATCTATCATCCCCCAACAGTGTTGATATGATGTCGAGCTTATATCAATTTCAAATCTTTGCAAAATCCTCATGATGATTAAAGGAAAAGGAAGTCACTCAGAAGGATGAGGATGCACAACATATCTTGACATTCTATTCCAAATTATGTAGGGGATGTTCATATTCAACCCTACAGCCTCAGAGGGATGACCTATGAGATATAAGAACAGCAATCTCTCCCATCTCACTACCTTGGTCTGCATGTTAGGTAGAATGTTGTAACACGTGATGAAATTATGAAATCGGTACTCCAGTCGAAGATGTTTGGATTTTACACTTTTACCATCAACTGATTCAGTTCCTTCCAAACAAATTTCTCTTATCACAGTTTGCCACAAGTCATTCGTCAAACTTCTTCCGGTCAAATAGTTGATCCCTGATGTGTCGGATTCCATTCCAAGAACTTCGCCGATTAACTGCGGAGTGATCTTCAGCTTCATTCCTTGGATGTTTGTATAGAAATGCATTGAGCCAGGTTCATCTTCTTGAAGATGTCTTGCATTCGTGTAAAAAGTTCTTACACGATACAAACAATACCCAAGTAATTCGGGGAATTGACAGACTTGGATGAGATTAGCTTGCTCAATTAAAGTTCCAAACTCTGGTGAGTGATTTCGGAGAGCTTCAATGTTGACATGTCGTTCACCGATACATTCACGGTGTTCAAAAGCTCGAAGGCGATCAATGCTGACGAACACTCCTTCCACGCGAGGCGGGGAGTCACGAACCGTTGGCTTGCTAGTATTAGCATGTCGTGCTTGTCCAAAGCGTCTAGCAAGTCGTTTCCTTTTTACCGAGATGGTCGGTGACATCATAGGCGCTTTTCCTGTGTCAATGGGTGCCTTTCCTTTTGATCCATTGGATGCCTTTTGTTCAGGTTTAACGGGCATTGATTCATCATCATCCGTTAACTTGTCCCAGTCTACTTCATCATTATTTGCTTCAGTTTCCGAATCACTAATTAGGTGAAATTCACCTTTTCGTTGAAGTTTCTTGGCTCTTTTCAGTTTGTTGGTTGCTCGAGTATGTACCATTGTGACTAACAGCAAGATGATCCATGAGAAATCCATTGCTGTGCGTGCTTTAAGAAGATTGAAATCCTGTGACCAACTCAAGAACACGAAAATTTTTAGTTTTCAAAATTTGGAAAAATTGTACCCAAACAATCATAATCATGTAGAGAAGCCAAGAATCAAATTAGTTTTGCAAAAAGAATTTTAAAAATAGATCAATTGCATGATTTTCAAAAATTCCTATTATATGCCCTAAAACCGAATTTTTAGAAATCGAAGCCCAAAAATTCGTTTATCTTGAGAAAAACTAGCATATAATCAAAACTAATCTACCCAGAGTTCTTATTTCAAAAGAAATTTGACCAAAAACCATTCACAAACGAAAAAGTTCCATGATTTCTACTCACGTTTTGAGCAAACAAGGAAAAACAGTGAAAAACCGAGATTTTGATCAATAAAACTTACTTGGAATCGAAGAACTTTGAGTTTGAAAGCTCCAAGAAGGAAGAAATCTAGAGAGAGAAACTCTAGAGGCTTAAGAACAAAAGATTGTAGCAAAAGAAATCAAAACCCTCTTGTTCTTATTAAAACCCTAGCCGTGATCCGGATCGGATCGTGAATGTGATCCGGATCGGCTACCCGCAGGAAAAAGCCTGCATTCGGGATCCGGATCACTTAGTCCGATCCGGATCGGCTTCAACTTTTTCTCCAGAAAAATTCAGAAAAATTCCATAAAATCCAGAAAAAGTATGTAAGCACTTTAGCATATCAACTTTAAACAAAAATCATCGTTTCATACAACAAGAAATAGATTATACCAAATCTATCAAAAATACTCAAAAATGAAACGAAAATTTATGGAAATTAAAACTCTTAAAGTTGAACAACTTCAATCACATCTAATCTGATCTTATGCGTAATGCCTTTATCAAATCATCAATTTGGTAAAGAAAATGAAATACCAAGATCAATAGATGTTTGAAATCCCAGATAAGTTAGATAATATATCTAGACAATCTGTTGAAGGAGTGGCTCTTTGCGCATCTTTTATCAAAAATCCCACCTTATACCAACCTTGAAATTTGACAGAGTCAAGTATTTCAATATGCATTTCATCAACATTTTTTTCAAACAAAAATTTGCTTGGCATTCATGGGGTATCTTTTTCCTCCATGTGGTGGTAGTTTTCACACTCCTCATTGGGATGTAACTCTTTCCACATCTTTTGAGCATTTTACTTTTCTTTGACTCCCCCTCAATTGGCTATCAATTATTTAATATATAAGGTATTCAACCAAAAATTGATCTCGCATTCATACTCGACTAAGCAATCAAATAAGATAATGACTATACCAAGAGATCATTGAGAGAGAAATTGACTTTGATCACTTAAAAGATGACTTAATTAACATAAATGATCATTGCAACATTGAAATATTATGATATCAAAAGCATAATAAATTTCTAAATGCGTGAAAGGATGCAATTAAAGTCAATTATGATCAATGCTCAATTAATGTCCTATGTACAAAACATAGATAATGAACAAAACAAAAACAAAAACAAAACCTAACCTAAGCAAAGTTTCAAAAAGAGGTTATTTCAAGGAAAGCATTCCAATTGCTTTACGCAAATGAATAAAACATTTTTGATCCAAAGGTTTTATTAGAATGTCAGCTAATTGATCCTCAGTTGAAATATATGAAAGTTGAAGAATATTTGATTCAACTAGCTCTCTAAGAAAATGATATCTAAGTTCAATATGTTTTGTTCTTGAGTGCAACACAGGGTTTTTTGAAATGTTTATAGCACTGGTGTTGTCACAAAGAATTGTTACCGAAGTTGCTGAAATCCGGAAGTCGCTCAACACGCTTTTCATCCATATCAATTAGGTTGAACAACTACCTGCTGAAATATACTCTGCTTCGGCAGTCGAGAGTGCTATTGTCACGCCCCGGGTGTAAACCAGAACCCGGGCCCGTCCACAGATCCGCCGTGCATGCGGTATTTCCCACATACACGAAGCGTCGGTAACCTGCTCAGATAAGAAAATATAATAAAAGAGCATAATAATCAGAGCTAAATAAAACTACTGTATCTCAGACAGATGCTGGAAGTAAAAGGTACAACAGTAAAATAAAATACAGATGTCTCTCCCAGCTCACAACTATAATACAAACAGCTGGCGGAAGCCAGTCCCCAAAAAGAAATAAGTAAAAGCTGTCTGAGAAGTCCTGGTACCCAAAAATCTCCAGCTACAACCCTCGGGTGGCTCTCTATCTAGTCCGCGATGCGCTTACCTCGATCAGTTGCTGACGGCCCAGCAACTCCCACAGAGGACTCTGCAAAACAAAGGAAGGGAAGAAACAAGAAAAGACAATGGGGGTAAGTACTACTATAAACAGTAGCCTCCCCTAGTGGGTAAAGCCTCAGCTCAGATATGCCCACCAGGTGATCAGAGGCAAAAAGGGAAAGGAAAAGAAAGGAGATGCAGATAAATAAAGCGACTGATAAAGTGCTATCCCTAATATGCCTCTACATGACCAACCAATAAGGATGGAGAAAGTGATGCATCAGAATCAAGAAGCCTGTCATAATGACCCAATCTGACAGCCAGTGAACACTGGCACTGCCTGCTCTGCTGTCGAACTCAAGAAACCAGCATGGTGCCCGGCGCTCACACCGTGGAAAGCCTACTCCGGAGTGGCACTCGAGGGGAGCGACCCACACGAGGAAAGCGTCACCGGAATAACCGCGCCGGTGAAATAAGTATCACTGTATCAAGTATCACTGTATCAAGTATCACTGTACCACTGTCTCATAATAGCAGGACTGGATCGAGACTCAAGGAAGTGGGAAAAACCCTCCACTAAAGATAGCCCGATCCCCAAAACACCCAATCTGATGCAATAGTAACAATCCGGTCAACCACCCAAGATCCGTGGTCGCCGCAACACCCTGTCATAAACCCAACCTGTCCCAAATCCCCAATACCTGCCTACACTGTCCAACATACGCTCGAACCTGAGCGACTAAGCCGCAAGTGTCAACAATGGAAGAAGAAAAGAGCAAAAGCATGGTTTCTCCTAAGTCAAGTCCCAAAATAGTGTAGCAGTAAAAGATGACAATAATTATGTGACCAATTTAATCATGCCGTGTTCCAATATTTCGTCCAATTTCCAAGTATATACAGTTTGAAGTGACATAAGCTAGGGTGACCGTCTCACATGAACAAACATCAGTTTTGCAGTCCTCTATTTCTATTTGTCTCCAAGTATACATTCCAGAATCAATAAGCGATTAAATCGAGTGATTAATCTAACAATAATTTATTAGAGATCTGATAACCAATAATCAATTTCCTAGAGCATGCAAGTCTACCAATCAACACATTTAGCATTGTCATAGCAAGGGTACTCTGATATTCCTAGTGGGCATACAAAGAGAGGAGTACAACAACCACCCACCTGAAGCGCAACTGTCCAAACTCGTACAGTCAGAAAATACCAAAATTCCAAATCCTTGCCTCCACAATTTCAGCACACCCGAAATAATCCTGGTACAGTACAAAGCTCACTAATTACACTTAGACTCCCAATTAAAGCACTAATAAACACATACAACCTCGAATTCTGAACTGCTAAATTATCACCTGCAGAAATTGCCCAGAAAATTCCAATAAAAATATCACGGCGATCCTCGCGTCGATAGCTTCGCAACGGTACCTTGCACGCCCAAATCCGAGTTCTGTACAGTCAAGATAAAAATTCGGCAAGGGGCACTCTCATACTAAAATCTGTATTAAGGACAGATTACTGTTCACTGAGAAAACAGTAATTCTCACCTCGAAATAAAATTCACAAAAATCCAATAAAAATACGAGCGCGTTCCTTGCGATCCGTAGATGAAAAAGTTGTATAAGCTCGTTTCCGTCGGACGCTCGTGCGCAAAGATATGGCCGAAACACTCCGCTGCTGTCAAGTAATTCCATACAGAAAGAGGGGTCACTTGTTGCCTCGAAATCCGTGCCAAAACCTCGAAACGGGAAAGCGCGACCAAAACGAAAGATGAAGTCCTACCTCTTAGGAGTCTACTGGTCCAAGAATCGCAGGAAAATGATGTCGGGGTAGCCCAGGAGAGCAAAAATACGATCGCTGCGCCGAAGAAGAACACTAGAAAGCAACGTCGCGCCGCACCGTAAAATGGGGAACCTCGGGATTCGTGCCTCCAAAACTCTTGAAATTTGGCAGGGAGATCAAGGACTTGGAGATGAAGATTTTTGCTTAAGGGTGCTCAGGCTGAAGATGAACAGGTTGGGAGAAAAAAGGGAAAGAAGGCAGCTCGGGTTGGGGGTTTATATAGGCTGAAAAGAACAAATCAAATAATTCCCAACATGTCCCCACTTTCGGGCGCTCGCCAGATTCCGGGCTGCTACAGTAACGGGCCGGCCCAGGATTTCCGGGCGCGCACAGTGCGGCCCGGCCCACCGCACAGTCCAGTCCACAACACTCCCGGACCCCGCTGCACCCGGAGCACCTGCGCCAACCAAACCTCGCCACGTGTCCACCCGGTCCACCGTGCACCCGGCCCAAACTCCGTGGACCGCGTCTGCTGCGCCGGCCAACCGGAAGGCGCCACGTGGGCCGCCTCCGGTGCACGACCCCCGCGGTGGACCGCGCTCCTGCCCGCGCCCTCAGCCGCCTGCCCGCGCCCTCAGCCGCGCTGCCCGCGGCGGCGCCGCCGCCCGCCGACGCTGCCCGCCGCCGCCGGCCGCCGCCGGCGATCGCCGGCGACACTGTTCCGGCGTGAACAGTACCCGCAAGCTCCAAATTAACAAGCAAATAGCCCATCTTGACCGTTTTCGCGCGCTGATTCCAAAAACGAGGTCCATTTTGCCAAATTCCGCCTCCAAAATTTGCCGGAGGCTCCCGCAAGCGCCAAAAACTGTCAAAACTTCCGGGAGTCCGCTTTTGGACATCCGGACACAGAATAGGGCAAACAAAAAGCCAATCTCAAGTGTTTTTCCGCGCTGAATCCAAATCCATCCTCCGTTTGGCCTAAATCCTTTTCTAAAATTCGGCAAAAGCAACCGAAGGCCAAAACAGCTAACCAAAGCTCACAGGGTCCATCTGTGGCATCCCTTCGATGCACTATGGGCCAGATACACCATCAACAGGTGTCTAAACAGTGGATTCACGGGAAAAAGCTGCATGGGGTTCAGGGATCCTACAGCTATGCAGTTTTGCTTTTTACTGTGCCATGCAACAAGACAATGGCCAAGATAAAAACATGCACCACTCGTGCTTTTCCGATCATCCACTGATCCTGCCCAATCGGCATCTGAGTATCCAACAATGTCCAAACTTGTTCCCATAGGATACCAAATTCCGAAATTTATTGTACCTTTGATGTATCGGATGATCCGTTTCACCGCTTTCAGGTGAACCTCCTTCGGTGCTGATTGATATCTCGCGCAAATCCCAACACTGAAGGATATATCCGGGCGACTAGCCGTGAGATAAAGTAGACTTCCAATCATACTGCGATACAGTTTCTCGTCTACATTCTCACTATTTGATTCACTTCCAAGTCCCTTATGGCTAGTTCCCATTGGAGTTGGAAAATCCTTAGAATTTTCTAAATCAAACTTTTTGACCAACTCCATTGCATACTTGGATTGACACAAGTGAATGCCTTCATCGTTTTGTTTGATTTGTAATCCAAGAAAATAAGTCAATTCGCCCATCATGGACATCTCAAATTCGCTTTTCATGGTCTCCGCGAATTTGGAAGCATCATTATCTCTCGTTGCACCAAATACAATGTCATCGACATAGATTTGTGCTACAATGAAATTGTTTTGATAATGCTTCACAAAGAGAGTCCTGTCAGCTCCCCCTCGAGTATAGCCCTTCTCCAAAAGGTGCTTTGTCAACCTTTCGTACCATGCTCGCGGTGCTTGTTTCAGACCGTAAAGAGCCTTTTTCAGTCGAAAAACATGGTTAGGTAGTTTATGGTCCACAAAACCTTTCGGTTGAGCCACATAAACTTCCTCATTTAAAAAACCATTTAAAAATGCGCTCTTAACGTCCATTTGAAATAATTTGATTTTAAAATGACAAGCTATCGCAAATAAGATACGAATGGACTCGAGTCTAGCTACAGGGGCGAAAGTTTCATCAAAGTCTATACCTTCTACTTGAGAGTAGCCTTGAGCAACTAACCTTGCTTTGTTCCTGATGATAGTACCATTCTCATTTTTCTTGTTCTTGAAAATCCATTTGGTACCTATCACATTGTGTTGCTTCGGAGGCTTCGTTAATTCCCAGACTTTGTTTCGCTCAAATTGATGGAGCTCTTCCTGCATTGCTTCAATCCAGTAGTCATCCTGAAGAGCTTCATCAACATTCTTTGGTTCGATTAAAGATACGTAGCAAGCGAATCTGCAAACCAATTGTCTCCGAGTTCTAACTCCTTCTTGTGGGTCTCCAATGATGTTCGATTCAGGATGATCCTTGGAGATGCGTAACGTTTGAGGTAACGGAGTAGTCGGAGGTACATGAGATGATTCCTGCACATCAGATAAACTTGAAGAACCGTTAGATGCATCATTATTATCGAAAGAATTGTTAGAAGAAGATGCATTGGCAGGTGTATCATCATCAAGAGAGATATCGAGGGTAGATTTTTCAGATGAAAAGTGAAAAGCTTCATCTACTTTAACATTTATCGATTCTACGATCGTCTTAGATTCTAAGTTAAAAACTCGATATGCTCTGCTGTTTGTAGAATAACCCAAGAAAATCCCTTCGTCACTTCGAGAGTCAAATTTTCCAAGATTCTCGCGGTCACGCAAAATAAAACACCGACTCCCAAAGATACGAAAATATTTGATATTTGGTTTTCTACAAAACCATAGTTCATATGGTGTATTTAAAGTCCCCGGGCGCAAATACACGCGATTAATTACATAGACAGCAGTGTTCACAGCTTCAGCCCAAAAATATAACGGTAAGTTCCGGCTATGAAGCATAACACGTGCCATCTCCTGTACGACCCTGTTTTTGCGCTCGACTACACCATTCTGTTGAGGTGTATAGGGTGCCGAGAATTCATGTTTAATGCCGTTTGAAGTGCAAAAATCAATGAATTTAGAATTTATGAATTCTCCACCTCTATCACTTCTAACACGGGTAATCTTTTCATTCTTTTCAATCATAATACGATGGCAAATCTCGTGAAAAGAATCAAAAGTATCAGCTTTCTCTTTTAAAAATGCTACCCAAGAATATCTAGAGAAATCATCAACCAATAAGAAAATATACCATTTACCTCCCAAGGATGGTTGACGAGTTGGCCCCATTAAGTCCATGTGCAAAAGTTCCAAAGGCCGTTTTGTACCTATGTGGTTCAAGTTCTTGTGTGCAGTCCTAGACTGTTTTCCCTTTTGGCAACCGCCACACACAATGTTTTGTTCAAAAGAAAGTTTAGGAACCCCCTTGACCACATCTTTGTTTGAAATTCTAGCAAGTTCCTTAAAGTTCATGTGACCTAGCCTTTCATGCCAAAGTGTTTCATTTTTCAAAGAAGCTAGGTTACACTTTTCAGAAATTTTATGAGGAACTACATAACAATTGTTTTCTGATCTAACCCCCTTTAAAAAGAAAACATGGTTCTTGTCAGTTACAGTACATTCATCAGATGAAAAATTAACTGAATAACCATTGTCACAAAGTTGACTTATGCTTATGAGGTTAGTCTTAAGGCCATTAACAAATAACACATTATTTAGAACCGGGCCATCTGGAATAGCTATAGTTCCTTTTCCAACAATTTTGGAAGACCGACCGTCTCCGAAAACAACAAGTCCTCCGGAGATTTTCTCAAAGGTTTGAAAATAGTTTTTGTCACCGGTCATGTGACGGGAACACCCGCTATCCAGATACCAAGACGAACTATCATATGCATGCAAGGAGATATTAGTAACGAGACAAGGAAAAATTTCACCTTTGCGCACCCAAACCTTTTTGGAATGCGTCGGTAATGGTCGTGAAGTTACTCGCCTAGGTGAAAGCGTCTTGTTTGAAGTATTGCTGCTCCTTGATGATGTCGTCTTGAGCGGTGAACTACCAAGGCTCTTTTCCTTTGAAAAGTTTGCATTCGATTTCTGAGGAATCACCTTTTTGGTAGTCATTGCAAGAAGTGCTTGAGTTGAGCGTTTGGCTCCCATCTTGCAATTTCTCCTTATGTGCCCTGAAAAGCCACAACGAAAACATACCTTAGTTCTTGACGATCCCGAGGAGGATGAAGTAGGCTTGTTGTCGTTGCTTGTCTTGAATTCCAGTGTCGGAGGAGGAGGTACCGACTGAGGCACAAAAACTGTCCCACTCGAACTTGGACTGTCTCCAGTTTGAGTGTATCCGAGGCCGAACCGATTTGTTTGACCAAGACCAAGAAGTCTATCCAACTTACTCCTTCCTGAAGAGAATCGCTTTAAATCATCCTTTAGTTGGAGAATGGTCTTTGTCATTTCCATTTTATCCTGTTGAGCCTCGTCGTAGAGCTTTGAGAAATAATTCGCTTTATCCACCAATTTCTCATGTTCTTTCTCAAAAAGCTCATTTTTCTCTTGAAGGGAAACATTTGCTTTGACTAAGTTATCCCTTTCCACTTCAAGAGCGTTTGAGAGTGAAGATGCTCTTTTTGCTTCTTCTTCAAGATCCTGCAATCTCCCTCTCAAACTCCGGTTTTGCTTTGCCAGTTTCTTTGAATCCCTCAAAAGCTTATGGTAGGCAAGAGCAAAATCTTCACCTTCAGAATTGCTCGATTCGTTGTCCGTAGCGTTCTTCTCAGCTTCGGAGGAGTTGGACAAAGAATCAGAGGTACTTACCATCAAGCACATGAAGGGTGAAGAGGTGGACGCGTGGAACGCCGTTGCGCTATCTTCTTCATCACTTGAGGATGACTCATTTGACGTGGAGTTGTCATCCCAAGTGACGACTTGCATCGCTTTCTTCTTTGCCGGATTCTTGTTGGGACACTCCGTTGCAATATGGCCGTAGCCTCGACATTTGAAGCATTGTACTTGTCCCTCCGAACTTTTCTTATCCTTTGAGAAGTTTTCTTGCTTTCTTGACTTGTAGCTTGAAGAACTCTTGCCTTTCTTCAACTTTCCGAAGGATGGAGTTTTGCCTGAATTACCCCTTCGAAAGTTGCGGCGAAACTTCCTTGTCAAGAGAGCGAGCTGCTTCTCAAAGTCCTCCATAGATAGGTTCTCGTCATCGTCTGAGGAGGATGAATCCGCGTCTTCTTCCTTTGTTGTTTTCAACGCATAACCTGAAGACTTAGAAGAGGATGCCTTTCCCGAAGAATAGTTAGTAGGAAATGTCATTTCATAAGTTTGTAATGAACCAACTATTCCCGCTCTGATACCACTTGTTGGGTTATATGTAATGAATCTAAATAGGGGAAAAAACACCTAGAGGGGGGTGAATAGGTGTAAACAATAAACACTCAAAAAATCATTGCGCAATAAAATCCAATGCGGAAATAAAAAATAACACGCAAGATTTTTACGTGGAAAAACTCCAAGCCGGAGTAAAAAACCACGGGACCGATAACACGGCGAAATCCACTAGAATTAAAACACGTACAAGGTGATATAACGTACTCACAAACGACTCAACCTTTTACCATACGCTCCTAGTAGATCTTCTCCGCTTGCTCCACGACGCTTCTCGAATCCACGATCTGCGCCCAACGCTGAATCCACAGCGTCCAACGTCGAGTCCACGACGTCCAACCGAATCCACGGTCTTCACCCAGTAGCACGCTTCGAATCCACGAACGTACCTCGCTCCAAATCCACGAGAGTAGTTGCACCTTGAATCCACAAGGCCACGCGAGTCCACGCGCCGATTTAGGGTAAATCGTTGTTTTTGGGTGGTGATGATCCGCCGAATACTTAGATTAGAAATAGATCGGAAATACCATCTAAGTATTCATTGATTTGATTCTACTCAAAATCTGAGTTAGGAAAACCTAGAATCAAATCAATCAATATAGATGAAGAAACATAGAATTAAATCTATTGATTTCCTTTCTTCTCTATATGTGGATTTTTCCTTTTCGGTCGTATTTTTCGGATACCCTAAAAATGAATCAAAGGGTCTATATATAGGTTAGAGACCATTGGAAGAAGATAAGGATCAAAAACCAACCGTTTCTGGAAATTTTCAGGACGGCGATCCGGATCGGATTTACTGTGATCCGGATCGTCGTAACGAGATTGACAATTCCAGAAAACCAAGGGTTCGGGATCCGGATCGAAGTGCCTGATCCGGATCGTTCATACAAATTCACCAAACACCAACTTTCGGGATCCGGATTGAAAAGCTTGATCCGGATTGTTCACACAACATGGTAGAACCAGTGTTCGGGATCCGGATCAAGGAAGGCTGCGATCCGGATTGAATTTGCCAATGAACAAATACCCTTCGGGATCCGGATTGCACTGCCTGATCCGGATCCTGAACATGTCCTATGTCCAGTTTTTGATTTTTATGCAGTAAAAAATTCTTCCAAGTGTTTCTACACTATAAGAAGTATTCGGATCACCAAAAATCTTTAGTTAAACATACCTGATCCTTTTGAATTCTTCTTTCTTGAGATTGAGGTATATGATCCAAACTTCTTTCATCTTCAATCTTCAAGACTTAACACTTTCCACGAAATACGCCAACTCAAATTCCGTAACACTTCGGTCCAGCCCCTCTTCGCTCCGCGGGCGCCGCCCCTTTTCCCTTCGTTTTATAGTTTTTGGAGGCATTGCCCGTGGGTTTCTTCTTCGGGTGCTCGGTTGCCGAATAGTCCGTCAGTCGCTCTGCCGCCCCCTGGGCCGCAGCCAAGTCTTGGATATTTTGTCGGCGGAGTTCCGCCTGAGCCCACGGCTTCAACCCTTCCAGGAAGTGGAAGAGCTTGTCTTTCTCTGACATGTCACGAATGTCGAGCATCAAGGCGGAGAACTGCTTCACGTACTCTCGAATCGACCCTGATTGCGTGAGTCTTCGCAAGGCCCGCCGCGCGATGAATTCGACATTCTCCGGCAGGAACTGAACCTTCAACTCTCTCTTTAGGTCCTCCCAAGTGGCAATGGTGCATCGTCCCGCTTGGATGTCCTCGTAGCGGGTCCTCCACCAAAGCTTGGCGTCCCCGTCGAGGTACATCGTTGCGAACGTCACCTTCGTTTCTTCACTTTCCGGGCGGACGGCACGGAAGTATTGCTCCATGTCGAAGAGAAAGTTCTCGAGTTCCTTCACATCACGAGCTCCACGGAAGGAGCGCGGTTCTGGCACGCGAACCCGCCCCGTAGGCCCCTCGCCATGGGTTGCGGTTGGAGCGTTGCCCACTGCCCTTGTCAACACGCTGACCCGTGTGAACAATTCGGTGGATTGCTCCTTTAGGTGCATGACCGCGTCCTTCGTGTTCTCCTGCAGTTGGTCCAATTGCTCGACGACTTGGGCCAGCGTCTTCTCGATCGCGACGATTCGATCCTCGTGCGCGAACGTCCTCGACACTCGTTCGTCAATCCGAGCAACCTGCAGTTCCAAGTCGGCCAATCGTTCCCGGTTACTCCGATGCCTTTCAGATTCACCTTGGTCTTCGTTGTCCACCGCCGCGATTCGTTCCACCGTCGCGGCTCGTTCCACCGTCGCTGTTTGTTGGGTTGCCGTGCTCATCTCCGCAGGATGGGATTTGCCTCGCGCCATGCCGTCTCGGTCGAATCCCGGGCTCTGATACCACTTGTCACGGGGTTAGAATCGCTTGACGAAACCCGTGCGGCGCTCGTCCGTCACCTGCACGAACGAGCCAGCCAAAACCGTCCCGAGGCACAACTCCGCGAGTTGAATCGAGCGAGAATCGAGAGAAAGGCAAGCAAAGGTCCTGTAAGTAAGCACAAACAACCGATATTTTATTGATTAGCGAAAATGGATTACAACGAAGAGGGACACGACTCGACTTGGTCGGGCACCGGCCGTTGAGGCAAAATGAACACCAATGACACTCCCACTTTCAGGCGGAGCCGGCTCACTTAATGCACATCAATCAAACCATCCCGTACTACCCTATAGGGGCATCCACCCCTTTGGCACCCCGGGGGTACAAAGGTGCTCACCGGGGGGTACGTTTTTGAGCGGCGCACATCCATAGGAAAATAGGCCTCCGGCCCATGCCCGACACGCATCCGGCTCAACCCGGCGCATAAGCGGCCATAGTTAGCGAAAGGCCTATGCCCCTTTGGATGTGTAGCACAAGTGAACCCACGGGTGCCAATCGGATGCCCATTTACAAGTAAATGCCCAACCCAAAAAAAGGAAAATCCTATGTCGACGCCGTGTCCGACAACATTTACAGACTCGATGCATTATTGACAAGGTCAGGCCCGTTGGTGGTTGGAAGAGGGGCCTGACAGCACGCTGCACGCGGCGCTCATGCGCGCCCGCGCAGCAGTCCGCGCCGGCCGCGCGCGCATCCTTGCGCGCCCGCGCGGCCTCCCCCTAGCAGCAGCCGCCCACAAAACAGCAACAAAACAAAAGAACCAACTCTCTACAAAAACAAACTGCACAAACCTGACGGAGCTCGACGCGTGCGCTCCGCTCGCCCACATGGCTCCTTTGGCTACTAGCAGCCGGTTCCCGCCAACAACTCTCATTCAAACCTCTCTTTTTTTTCCATCTTTTTTTTCTTCACTTTCTTCATGCCCTTCCTCTTCTTTCTTCCATTTTTCTCCCTTCTCCACTTCCTCTGTTTCATCCTCAATCCTCTACTTCAAACAGGGGAGGATGGTGTGATGACGTGGAGCTCTTAATTAGGAGGTGCCTAATTAATATAAGGAGAGGGGGGGTGTAATGACATGGTGTTTTGTAATATTTAACCCTCCTTCTATTTTAAGTGTTCTTTTAGTACTCCGGGAATATTACTTTTGGTTTGTCGGTCGGTGTGTGTGGTGCTTGTATTTTTCTGCGAAAGAGTGCGAAAAAATAATGACCGACGGTGCGATCGGATCGGAAATCCGATGCCGGGAACCCCCGGAACGGGATTTTTAGTGATGCGGTGATTAGTCGTGCATCGAAATCCGTGCAAAATATCTTGCACCCGTTTGGGATAATGGGGGTTATCCCGTGTGGATGATTAATTAATTAATTAATTAATTAATTAATTAATTATCCGGTGACGAAAAAAGAGATTTTTCTCTACGTACGATTTGGAAAAATAACAGAAAATAAGGAAAAAATAAATAAATAGATAACATAAGTATTTTTCCTCCCCCTCGTTAAGAAAAGAAAAGGGAGAATTCTAAACCCTAGCCGTAAGAGCGGAAAGAAAAGAAAGAAAAGAAGAAAGGCGAAACCCTAACCGGAAGAAAGGAAAAGGGAGAAGGCGGCGGATCCGATCACCCCGAAGCACGTACCGGAACCAAGAACGTGATCGGTCCTACCCCGTCGATTAATCCGGTCCAGGTGTGCAGCGGGAAGGTGTCTGAGACTCGTAGTACCCCGTTTCTCCCGCGACCAGGTGGGTTCTTTTGCATCAAGTGCTGTAAGTGCATTGAGTGCAACATATCACTAAAGTATCTATTGCTAACCGGTTAATAAAGTAGATGAGTGGTGCTAATGTTTTAATCCTTCGCATTTTCTAATAATCAATCCACGCCGATTTCGGCATCCCTGCTTTGAATCCTGCACGTACACCGGCGGAATAGGCCCCCGCATTGGTGTACTTTTCCGGAGAAGTGGTCTGTAGGACCCGTGTGCCCCACGTGTGTTGTTTGGGGACCTTATCACGATGGCCAAACGTGTCGCTCACGCATCGTGAGAGGGTTAGAGCTTCAAATGTCCCGTGGGGAGTTTCGTCGACTACCCTGACGGGACGGTGTGAACTAAAGTAAATAAAGTATTTAAACTAACTTGCAGGGCGTCGGGTAGCGAAGGTTCCGGTGCGGTGTAACTCTTTTTAAGCTCTTATTTAATTTTGTTAAAGCATCTACTTTATTTGTCACTGACTTTACCCACTCCATGACAGGTCCTAATAGGTGTGTATATCGGGACGGTGGTGAGGTGCCGCAGACTTAGCGTGGCCGATTGAGGCCCTTGGTTGAAACTTTTAGTTTGGTTATCTCTCTCTTTTTTCTCTTTTCGTTATTTTGTGTGGTTGTGGATCATGCTGGATATGTGGACATGTAATTAACTTTTTGGATTTGGTTATGTTTTATGTTAACTGTGCGGCTGTTTTACGACGTAAAAGGATTTCGAAAACGCTTTTCAAAAATAGGGTGTCGTGTGGACACCATTTTGAAAACCCTGGGAACTTATCCTTTCAAAACAGTGTAGCCGCCTGCATGTGAATGTTAGATGTTTTTAAAGACTTGGGTGTCGAGTGGACACCGTTTGCGAACTTCTAGGTTCTTTCCAATGTTGTTGAATGCGGATACTTGTTGTACTTAGTCACTGTGACTGTGTGATCAATGCCGTGCAATGTTATTATCATGAATGTAGTCGAGACGCCGTGCACTTACAAAGGAGACTCTGTCCGTTTGAAGAGTGAATTTGTATGTGTGGCGGGTCTGGCACGCACCGGTAGGCGGGGCCGTTGATTAATTGGTTTCAAACAAAAAAATAAACACGTTTTTTCGCTTATCCTGAGGCCTCCGGGGCGTGACAGAGGGGTGGGGTAGGTGACAGCATTTAAAGCTCCAATCCAAAATATCCCAATTCACTTTTTAAAACCAAACCTCATTAATCCACTTCTTTCATTTCCTTCTCTACAACATATGCAACACCCAAATTAATCAACTAAATAATTTAATTAATTAATTAATCCATCAAAAGCTTCCCGTCAACTCACTTTTTGCCCTCGGGGCCTCCGCACCGGTCCGAAACCTCCCGAACTCCGCTGTAATCTGAAAATACACGTCCAAAGCTTTTTCTCCTAAAAAAAACTCAACCGTTGAGTCGGGGTGCTCAATCCAAAAACCGGCTCCCAAATTGCCAGTTCCGACTCACTTTTCGCTTTCGGATCCTCCGCGTCAGTCCGGAACCTCCCGAACTTCGCTGTAATCAGAAAATACACCAGTTCCCAGTGTTCCCAAATTTTCTGTACACCACGGTTGAGTCGGGCTTTCCCAAAAATTAGACCTCAATCGGCGCACAATGCGCGGAAAAACCCCGAATCAAGCTGGGGCTTCCGCGTAGATCCGAATCAACCCGACATTATCTGTAAACACACAAGCAACATGCCCGAGGCAATTCCTCCGCACCACGCCATCTTGCGAGGTCGGCGCGCCATCCGAAAACTCGGTATTCTACACTCTTAGTGAAAGTGTAGACGAGAAGCTTTATCGCAGTATGATTGGAAGTCTACTCTACCTCACGGCTAGTCGCCCAGACATATCCTTTAGTGTTGGGATCTGCGCGAGATATCAGTCAGCACCAAAAGAGGTTCACTTGAAAGCGGTGAAAAGGATTATCCGGTACGTCAAAGGAACCGTAAATTTCGGAATTTGGTATCCTATGGGAACATCTCTTGACATTATAGGATATTCAGATGCCGATTGGATAGGATATGTGGATGATCGGAAAAGCACGAGTGGTGCATATTTTTATCTTGGCCATTGCCTTGTTGCGTGGCATAGTAAAAAGCAAAACTGCATTGCACTCTCTACTGCCGAAGCAGAATATATTTCAGCGGGTAGTTGTTCAACCCAACTCATTTGGATGAAAAGCGTGTTGATCAACTTCCGAATTTCAGCAACTTCGGTAATAATTCTTTGTGACAACACTAGTGCTATAAATATTTCTAAAAATCCTGTGTTGCACTCAAGAACAAAACACATTGAACTTAGATATCATTTTCTAAGAGAGCTAGTTGAGTCAAATATTCTTCAAATTTCCTACATTTCAACTGAAGATCAATTAGCTGACATTTTAACAAAACCTTTGGATCAAAAACGATTTATTCATTTGCATAAGGCAATAGGAATGCTTTTCTTGAAATAACTTCTTTTTGAAACCATTGCTTAGGTTAGGTTTTGTTTTGTGTTTTTGTTCCTTATCTATGTTTGTACATAGAACATTAATTGAGCATTAGTTTAATTGACTTTAACTACATCCTTCCATTTATTTAGAAATTTATTATGCTTTGGATATCATAATAATTCATTTGATGCAATGATCATTTATGTCAATTATGTCATCTTTATTTTGATCAAAGTCAATTTCTCTCTCAAATGATCTCTTGGTATAGTTTTTATCTTATTTGACAATTGAGTCGAGTATGAAATCGAGATCAAGTTTTGGTTGAATACCTTATATCTTAAATAATTGATAGCAAATTGAGGGGGAGTTCATTTAAATTGTTATGATCAAAAGATGTGGAAAGAGTTACATCCCAATGAGGAGTGTGAAAACTACCACCACATGGAGGAAAGAGCTATCACCTCGGTCGTCCGAGTACTGTGTGCAGCTACCACATGTATACCAAGCATGGTTTTTCAAGTTGATTAGATAAAATGCTTTCTGGAATACTTGACTCTGTCAAATTTCAAGGTTGGTATAAGGTGGGGATTTTAATGAAAGATGCTCATAGAGCCACTCCTTACAATAAATTGACTAGATATATTATCTAACTTATCTGGGATTTCAAACATCTATTGATCTTGGTGTTTCATTTTCTTTACCAAATTGATGATTTGATAAACGCGTTACTCATAAGATCGTGATAGATGTCATTGAACTTGTTCAACTTTAAGGAATTTAATTTTTATAAATTTTCGTTTCATTATTTGAATATTTTTGATAGATTTAGCATAATCTATTTCTCTTGACATGAAACGATAATTTTTGTTTAAAGTTGATACACAAAAGTGCTTACATACTTTTTCTGGATTTTCTGGAATTTTTCTGAATTTTTCTAAAGAAAAAGTTTGGAGCCGATCCGGACTGGAACTTTCTGTTCCGGATCCCGAACGCAGATAATCTCTGCGGGTAGCCGATCCGGACTGCATTCCTGAACTGTTCCGGACCACGGCTAGGGTTTATATGAAACAAAAGGGTGATTTTATTTCACCTCAAGCTTTTGTTTCCAAGTCTCCAGAGTTTCTCTCTCTAAACTTAAACCGATTTGGAGTCTTTCAAACTCGAGTTCTTCGAATCAAAGTGAGTTTTTATGATCAAAACTTCAGTTTTTCACAGACTTTCTCTATTTTGCTCAAAACATGTATGAAATCTTGTATCTTTTTCGTTTGAGATTGGTTTTTGGTCAAATTTCTTTTGAAATAAGAACTCTGAGTAGATTAGTTTTGTTTATATGCTTGATTTTCTCTTGATTAACGAATTTTTAGGCTTCGATTTTTGAAAATTCGGTTTTAGGAAATATAATGAGAATTTTTGAAAATTATGGAATTGATCTCTTTTTAAAATTCTTTTTGCAAAACTAATTGGATTCCTAGTCTCTCTACATGATAATGATTGTTTAGGTACAATTTTTCAAATTTTTGAAAATAAACAATTTTTTTTCGTGTTCTTGAGTTGTTGTTCGCAGGATTCTCTCTGTGAGGACCTGGTTTCCCCGCGGGGGAGTTTTCTGGTTGTTTGGCAGCTTTCGAAGGCTTGTGTGGTGTGTTGGTGGTGTTTGTGCGCAATTTCGACACAAGTGGAGGACTTCGGGCTTAATTATGGATCACGGGAGTTTTTGGTGGACCCGTCGAGTGTTTAGAAGTGATTTCGCGCGATGCGGATGTCGAATTTGGACTCAGGGCGAAGTTTGGATAAAAGATCACCTCTCCAGATGCCTTCGGGAGTTTTTAGAGTTGGAATTTGGCAAACCGGATTTTTGATATAGACCCGGCGCGAAAATCAGATCAAGTGGGCTTTCCGGGGGCCTTCGGCAAAATTTCGGTTGAGAATTTGGAGAAACGGACATCGAATTTGGATTCAGCGCGCGAAAACGATGAAAATGGACTATTTATTTGTATTTTTCGGAGCCCGGATGTCGCGCACGATTTTCGAGGCAGCTTGGTACTGTTCCGGCCGCCGGCGGGAGGCGGCGGCGGCGGCGGGCAGCGGCGTGCAGCGGCGGAGCGCGGCGGTGCTGGCGCGCGGGCAGGTGCGCGGTCCACCGCGGAGGCGTGCACCGGGCATGGGCCACGTGGCCGCTCCCGGTTGGCCGGCGCAGAAGGCGCGGTCCACAGGGAAAAGGCGCGGTGTACGGTGGACCGGAGGGTGACACGTGGCGGCGTGTGGTTGGTCCGGTGTTGCACGCTCGGTCCACGGAGCTGGCTGGAGGCACCTCGGGACGCGTGCCCGATAGAGTGCGCAGGCGGCGCTGGCGCGCGCACGTGGGCGCGTCAGGCGCACGTTGACCGGGGAGCTGCCACGTTTCAACCTCTCAGTGGGCCACGTGTCGCCCGCTGGGTGGCCCTGCACGGCTGTCCGCTGTGATGTGGGCGACGTGGAGGCCCGTGGGAGATTCGGGCCTGCACAGTGTTGGGCCGGGCCCAACACTGTAGCAGCCCGAATCTTTCGGGCGCCCGGAAATCCGGACTTTTTCGGTATTTCTTGATTTGTTTCCTGCAGCCTATTTAAAGGCCCGAGCTCCCTTCCTCTTCATTCTTTTGGCACTTCAGAGCTTCAAACCGACGGGAGGTCCTCAGCAAAGTTGTTCCTCTCGCAGTGTAGCTTCCATCTGCAAAGTTTGGGAATTTTTGGGGGCACGCTTTTCGAGATTCTCATTTTCTTGGCGCGGCGCGATGCTCTTTCTTCGGTGCTTCTTCCGTCGCTCTTCAGTGTACGAGCTCCCCCGGCCTACTCCGACCATCGTTTTGAGCGATTTCTTCGCTGCTGGATTCGTAACAGGTGAGGCTACGATTTTGGCTTTCACGCACATTTTCAGATTTCGCGTTTTTCAAGGTGTTTTCTCGTGCTTATTGGGACCCTTCTTGCTGTGAGATTTTGGAGAGGGCAGCAGCTTCTTTTGAGGAGATCTTCGCGCAAAAATCTCGGATCAGGACGTGCTTGTAGACTTTTTTCATCTACTCGACGCAAGGATCATCGTGGTATTTTTTTTGGAATTTTCTGAGATCTTCCCGGAGGTATACATCTTCCTTTTTATCTGTGCAAGATTTTACAGTTATGTGGTTGTATGTTTTCGCGCGCCCATTTTGTGGAATTTATATCTTGGCCTACGGGACTCCGATTTGGGCGTGCAGGTACTTGTTTCGAAGCTATCGCCGCGTAGAACGCAGGGATATTTTATTTGGAATTTATTGAGCACTTTCAGCAGGTGAAATTTTGACTTCTTCGCAGCTGAAAATTCAGCGTGTGTTTTTGGGCAGATTTTGGGATTTAAGTGTAACTGTAGCCTTTTATTGTACCCAGGAGGGATTGAGGACTGTATCGGACCTGTTGGACGTAAGAGTTGCTGTTCTATTGGTTTTCTCAGCTGTGTGACCCCGGACAGATAGCATCTTCAGGTGGGTGGCTTTGCTTTCAGGATCTATGGACTGTGCTCTAATTCTATTGTCATAGAATCATGCATGATAGTGTTTGGACTGGGTAGAAGGTGAATGTTAGTATTCTTGTAATTATCTGATGATCTTTTCTGCTTTCTTCTACCTGTTAAATATTTGTTCTCTTGGAACTTGACCTAGCACCCCCGTCATATGTTGCATGTGTAACCAGACCAGTAGAAAACCCTCACTTGGGCTAGGGTTATTTATGTTTAGACCTCCACACTGTTCTTTCATTCCTGGACTTAGTGTTATCCTCGCCCGGGTAGTGGGCCGAGCGGTCGGGACTTCTTTATAGTGTGGGTTGCATTTGCACTCGTGCTTGGGAGCAGAGTGGAGTCTGGTTGTTGTTGTGGGTCGCTTATCTGTGCCGGGAGCCGTTTGGGTAAACAGTAGTCCCGGGAGGTCTTGTATCCCTGTTGTGCTGTCGGCACTGTGTTAGTGGCAGTCGTGTGCTTGTATTAGCTGGACCTAAAACCCAGAACCTTTTTGACATACACATGATTTTTAGTTTAGCTATGTTTTTCTTCCAAGCTTCGAAGGGCCGCTGAAGTCTGTTCTTGTTTGATTGGACAAAGGCATCAGCCCTTCGGGGTTTGGGTAAAACACTTATTTTCTAACTGTTTTTCTAAAAAGAACTAAAATCATTAAATATGGATTTCTTCCAAATCAAAATGGTTTTCAATAACAAATGTCACCTGTTTCCTGTAATCTCCCCACTCGATAGGATTCGAGTGGTCTGGGTTCTAGGGGCCGTTCCTTTGTCGGGACGGAAGCCGCGGGGGCCGAGCCTGGAACCTGTTCTTGTTGATAGGATTGTAGGCATAGGTCTCCCGGGACTTTCGGGCCCTAGTTGGTGTCTTCTGCGTGTTGTACCGTGGTTGTTGTGTCCCCGAACTATAAGGGGCCGGGAACTTCGATAGGCGGAGCCTAGATTCTGTTCTTGTTTGATAGGGTTCTAAGCACCGGCCTACCGGGTTTTGCGAACCCTTATGGTGTCGGTCTTTCCCGTGAGTTAGTGTTCTGTGGTGGGTCGATCCTGGCTGTGGAGTATCTCCAGCCAGTGTGTTTTGTGCTGTGAGTTGTTGGTGAGGCTTGTGTCTCGTGTTTCGCGTGAGCTGATCAGCTGAGTCGTCGAGAGTGCTCCGACTGTTGTGCAGAGGTGTGAGGATTGAGTCTTTCCGTTCATTGCCGTTGAGCGTGGATTTTTGACTATAGCCTTGCAGTGCCACTTTGAGCTCGACAGAGTGCGGGATACCCTCTTCCCGGTGGGGTCGCTCCCTCG
>CM054930.1:19462178-19538071 GCA_029168755.2 Tillandsia fasciculata
AAATCGGAAATAGTTGGATTTTGGAATCATTTTATTTTTTAAAGATCTCCCACTCTGGCACATGCACAGACCCACCACATATACAAGATCTCTCTGTACAAACGGACAGAGTCTCCCCTGTATATGCACGGCGTCGCAATCACATATACATCAACCACAACCATTTCAAATCACATATACATCAACCACAACCATTTTACATACACAGGATGCAGATAATTAGGTAAACATTTCTAACATTCATACAGAAAAACAACGCCCACTCGACGCATCTTAAATTTGAAAGGATAAATCCATAAGATTTAAAAACAGTGCCCACATGACACAGTTTTATAAAACTGTTTTCGAAAAACCTTTTATTATTTTAAAAGCCCGCGTCCACACAACGCATCAGAAAACCATAAACCGCATCAGAAAACCATAAACCGAAAGCATAGTTTCAAAGAGTGTAAAAACATAAGTCCGTACCAACATCCACACCATCCACAATATATCCATATCCATATCCACATGCAAAATACTGACCAATATAAATAACCAACAAAGGAAGAAAAGAGTGTCACCAGTCTGTAGAAAGGTCTATCACTCCCTAGTCATGCCCTTACCTCGGTCCTGATCCCCACCCCCGACCGAACCTGTCACACAGTGGGAGTCAGTGACACGAACCATAGTAAGGAAATAAAAAGAGCTACACAATGACTGTAAACAAAGATACAGTAATATGAAAGGACATCAAACCGTATATCAAAATACTCGAACACTGTACACTACCAGTTAATCCACAAATAGGAGAAACATCACTGTCACCAAAACGTAGCCGCCATATCGGTCCACCGACCTCAGGCACTGTCACAATCCCGCTCAATAAGCCGGTGCAACAAACCCCAACCGCAATAGCCGCAATACTGCAATGTTCGCAGGGGTCCCCTCACGCAATCGCCGCATAGGGATCACGGGTCAATCAGACCACCTCTATGGAAAAGTACATCCATGCGGTGGCCAAACCGCTGGTGTGCGTGAAAAGTACCAAGAGCATGACGATCTCATAATCAAACCAAAGTCCTCTCCTAACGACGATCAGTCGCCCAAGTGATGTATACAAAAAGCCGACCCAAAGGTCAAATATAATACTAACAGATAATTTACCAAACATGTCTATGTCCTATTACAATATGACATTGTTTAACCACCGAAAAGTACACTTTTCTCGCTTATGCTGCCAGACGGTCGGATAAGCCACACAATGTTCGTATTTAGTGCACACCCTTCGGTAAAGAGATTTATAATAGTACACTATGGCGTCACAATAACCGTGACTGACAACCCCTCTACTGACACACATTAGTCATAAGGAAAACAATAAAGAAGAAGAAGGGCAAGGTCGAATGTTATCAATTTGACAGCGTTCCCGACATATCCACCTCTACCAGAAAGTCAACCTGAGCACGTGACTCCTCTAAGAACTCCTGTGAAACATCCGGACCTATCCGAAGTCCACAAATAACAATTTCTACTTTTACATTAACTGGTCATTTAGTGGTCCCGACCACTCTGCCAAAATTTTCTTTGTTCCAATTTCCTGGAACCACCTTCCGAATTCCGAGTAGTCGCACCGATCATTTCATCGATCATGAATACGCCCCGAATGACCATTCCGTCGTTTGGGGAAGGACAAACCGTCCACTAAGTTTTTACCGCGACATTCACTCATCCGGAGGTCAAAATACATGTTATAACACCCATAATATTTCTTGACATAAGAAACCACGCAAAAACATCTGAACATGCAACAAAGGGGTTCCATGGGTGTACCCACCTAAATCGGCGAACCATCAACTCTCACGATGCCCCCGATCAAAGACAACCTGCAAAAAGGTCTACTGAGTCAAAACTAGACTCAACAATTCGAGATCACCCATCTCTCTAATCCAAAATTAAAGGAAGGATCGATTCTTAAACTGGCTCTCGGAACCCACCGGAAAATCCCCCGGAACTGTCCTGAAACCTCCAAACTAATACGGAAAATCCCAAACAGTTTAAAAGATGACCCACTGTCCCAAAATACACCAAACAGGTGCCCGGATAGCAAACGCTACCCAACGAGAGAAACCGTGTAAAAACACAAAACTATGCGAAAAGGGGTTTTACAAGTGTACCGTAATCAACAGACGATGCCTCGGCGGTCATGGAAAAGACCGACACGAAAAATGATGTACCACTGCCCCGGAACACCGAATCGATGAATCCTCATGTCAAGAACCCCTCCGGTAGCGAAAACCACCCTCCGACGCACTTCGACGACACCCGGCGGCAACCCGACGACGAACGGAAAGTTGAACGGCGATCCGAGCCCCTACCGTCGCAACGACAAAGATCGCGACGAAAAATGACGAGGCGGGCCCACGAACGATGATGAAACAAACTCCGCCAAGAAAACAGCCCGACCGAACGTTGATGGCGCCTCGGACCACGCGGCGCAGCCGAGCGGCACAAGCGGCAGAGGAACAGCCGAGCGGCGCGGCTGCGCTAGGGCACGCATAGCGCGCGGGCAGGGACATAATGGTGATCAGCAAGGGCGCGCGCGGCGGCACGGCTGGCAGCGCGCGAGCAGGGACATAACGGCGAACGGGCACGGCTGGCAGTGCGGGCGGCGCGCGCAGGCCGCAGAGCGGCTGCAGCGGTGCGCGGCCGAGCGGCTGGCAAGGCAGTGTGGCGCGGGCAGTGACCTTGCCCCGCGCCGACCAAATCGCTGCTATGGCGTAGACGCTGCGACTCCGATCTCCCGTGACGGTGACGATTTCAACTCCGATCTCCGACGTGCGCCAACGAGGAAGAAGACGATGTATTAGCTTGAGAAACGAAAATAGGGTTTTCTTTTCTCACGTTGCGAGAATCTTAAATCCCCATAAAATTTATAAGGATTTTTTCACCTGATTTCCTCGAAAAGCGTGCCAAAGATCCGAACATCCTAAAACTGTTTGCATGGATTCCGATGCACTGTTAAGCTTTAACGGGTACCGAAAATCCCCACACAAACTTCCGGACCTGATAACTTAAAAGTGACATTCCGGGAGACCCGCAAGTCGGATTCATGATCCGATCGCACCGTTGTTCTCCGTTTGACGACGCCGACAGAGTGACGACCTTCCCCTCCGAAGATCTCGCCCAAAAATCAGCCCGACCAAACTACGCCTACCCGTCAAAATCCCCTTTTTCATGTTTTTTGGTGCATCCCGCACTCCGGATTTAAAAACGGACTTGACTAATCCCTTAAGCCACATTTCACCAATAACCCGGTGAAAGCCATTCCGAGGGATAAAACCTCAAATAGCTAACAACAACACCCTCTTTAAATTTCGGAAAAGACCACTTTTATTCAAATAACCGAAATTTAATACAATTTCGAAATTAAAAAATTGCTGTTATTACAGCAGAAATAGTCTTGACTCTCCTGTTCGCGTGTATAGTGGAGATTGTGTGACCTATAATAGTGAGGAAGGGGCTTGGGACTTGCATTGATACTGTTTTCCAAAATTATCAATATCATTGGAGACAACCCAAAATAGTCTTAACACTTACGCATTTGGATGATCCTGTATCCTGGGTTGATGAAACTCAGGATTAATGCTGATGTGATTAATTTTCTTTGTTTATGGACAAAACCGATTATATTTTATACTTCTGCATAACATAGTATGTTTATTTCTTTATGTTCTCTAATTATCGAAAGTACTATTTATATATTTTGTCACGTTTAGTAATGTACATATATTTGGAATAATTTTCTAGTATCGTATTCTGTGTGTCATATCCTACAAAACTTAGAGTTTGTTGTATTTGGTGAATCCATGCCATGTCATACCCTGTATTCATGTCTGTCCAATATAGTACTTAAAACCATTATAGCCCATGGGGGTGTCACGCTCAGAAGCAATTTTAAAGCGGAAAAAGACAATTTACGAAAGCATTTTTTTTTTTTTTTAAAACCCCGCTCTGGCACGTGCACTGACCCGCCAGATATATAGAATCTCTATGTATAAACGGATAGAGTCTCCCCTGTATATGCACGGCGTCGACATTGTACATACACATACATCAACCACATCTACCATTTGATTAACAAATAAACAGAGTGCGGAAAGTAAAGATACAACTATACCATTCATGAAAACAACGAACACCACATTAAAATTTTGAAAGGATAAATCCACAGCGTTTTGGAAAACCATGCCCACACGACACATAATTTTGAAAACCATTTTCACAAATCTTTTTTATTTGAAAACCGCGTCCACACGACGCGAATATAAACCACATGCACTATAACCAAAAATCCACGATATATGATCGTACCAATAAAGAAAAAGAACCGTCTCAACATCCACAACAACTATGCGAAAAGGGGGTTTTATAGGTGTACCGTGAGTGACAGAATGTGCACTGGTGGCTACGGGAATTTTTGGGATAGAAAACGACGTACTGCTGTCCAAAAGATCCAATCCGGACAGCTACCGCGTCAAAAAGTCTCTCCGTCGACAAAACCGGCTTTCGTTGCGATTCGCCCGCTCCTGACGGCGACCCGACGACCAGCGGAGCGGCGGACGGTGATCCAAGCCCTCACCGTCGCCTCGACGAAGATCGCGACGAAAATGGCTAAGCGAAACCACCTGGAGCCACGGACGACGATGAAACCAGGAATCCGTCAAATCGGGCTTGACGACCTGGTTGACGGTGGCGCGGTGTGCGAATGACCAAGCGACGCGACGCGCGGGTGACCAGCGCGGGTGGTGCGGGGGTTGGCCAAGAGGCGCAGCGCGCGGCTGTCCGAGCAGTGCTGGCGCGCTTTCCACAGGCGAGTGCTGCGTGGCTGACCAAAGCAGCTAGGGCGGCGCGGCCGCAAGATGCGCGGCCGCGGGTTGCAGGCGTGCGGCGGCGTGGACCGCAAACGTGCAGTGCGGTGCGAGCGGCCACAGGCGAGCGGGGTAGCGGCGGCGCGCAAACCGCAGGCACGCTCCGCGGGCACACAGCGGCAGTGGCGGTGCGCGCGGCTAGCGCGCGAGCGCAAGCGCACGCGGCGCGGCGGCGGTGCGGCTTGCGAAGGACGAGGCGTGCGGCAGCGATGGAGATCGAGCCCCGGGATCTTGCGACGGCCACGAAAGCCCTGATCGTCTTCTCCGGCACCGACGACAGCGGTTTGGCTCCGATCTTTTACGGCGCACGGACGAGGAAGAAGGCGAAACCTTGGAAGACGGAAATTAGGGTTTCTTTTCTCTTACGTTCCGAGAACCCCAAATCCCCACAAGATATAAATAAAGGATTCCGCCAACTTCGCGGAGCCCGGTTGTCCCACCTGAACTCGTTATCAAACGGGTCCCATTCCGCTTTCCTCGAAAGGCGTGGTAAAAGCCAAAATGTTCCGTAACACCCGTTTCACGGATCCTGATGCGCCAAATACCCTAACGGGTACCGAAAATACCAATAATCGGTTTTTGAATCCGTTTTCTCGAAAAAGTGCATTTCCGGGAGATCCGGATATCGGATTTGAGATCCGATCGCACCGCCGTTCTCCGTTTGACGATGCCGATAGAGTGACGATCTTCTTTTCCAAAGATCTCAGAACTTTTTACGGAGAAAACTCGCTTTTTCGTCAAACTCCGTTTTTCACGCTTTTCGGTGCAACCAGCACAGCGAATTTGAAAACGGACTTGACCACTCCCTTTATCAACGATTCACCAACAATCCGGTGGAAGAGACCCCGAGGATTTAATCCTCAAAAAGCTGAAAACAACACCCTCTTTAAATTTTGAAAAATGCCAATTCATTCAAATAGCCGAATTCAATACAAATTCCGAAATTTAAAGTACTGTTATTACAGGGGTCTCATGGTTTGCATGCTGTGATTTTGTTGTAGGATAGATAAACTAGATTAGTGTAAGAATTTCAAGTGTTTAGCTTGACATAAGTTTAGTTCTAATAGATATATCTTTGTTGCTGTTGAATTCCTCTTATTCCAAGGATTCAAAGGGGGTTGCTAGGGTGTTTTTATTGAATATTTTGGAGATTGTCTTTACAATAAAAACTACGAAAGAGCACCTGTCTGTGCTCTGCCGTGTATGCTCTGACTCCAAGTTGACCATTCCTGTATGCTTTTTCTTTTAAGAAGACTGAAAAGGAAGTGTTATTGTATCATTGTACCAAACCTCTGTTTTTTCCAATATGGATAAATTAGGCTGGTTTGGTAGTATGTTTGAAGAGTGAAATTGCAGATTCACAAGATAAAAGGTAGTGCACTATAAAGTAAAACTTAACAAAATATTAGCTTGCTTTGCAATTCACCTTTATCATGTACTTTTAGTTTGCTATTTTGTTTTGTAGGAGTAAAGTTATATCTCAAACCTTCTTTACCCTTATACTTCAAACAAATGGTGGCTTAAAAGTGAGAGAGGAAAAAAAGTTAGGATTTTCATTTTCAACTTTTCTGGTTATAATCTTCTTCATTGGAAGATCTTTTCTACTTTGCTTGTTCTTGGGGTACACTTTTAAATTTTTTGGATGCATGTTTTTATGAAACTTGAATTTCCCTAGAGTCTCATGGATGAGATAAGGTTACCCTGCTTGATACAAATTTAGTATCCCAAGAATTTAGATAAGCCTAATTTTGCATGATCGGCATTTTGCAAGCAGAAAATCAATGTAAAACAAGATAGGAAGAGGGAAAAATATAGATAAAAAGAGAAAGATGGGAAAATAATAGAGGAAAAGAAGTGATAGAAGTCGATATGCTGTCTGGTCAGGTTGTGTCATGCTCCTCAGACTCAGAACCAGTAAGGTCCATTGATAGGCTATTAGGCAAGCTTTAACAATATTTGCTTATATAGCTTGCATCTAATAGTTAATTAAGATGGTGGATAAATATTTTTGGTTTTTTTCTTTCTTTTTTTACTTTTTGTGTGCCATTCAGGACCCAGCTGTTGGTGGAAAGGCAAATGGACAATCTAGTTACGGTGGAGGTCCATTCTTTCAAACAGTAAGTCCTTCCGACAGTTTTAGAATTAACTACATTTCTGCTATGTGACTTTTTGTTCAAATGCAAATAATGGCTCCTTTCATGTTCAAATTTTTTGTTATTGCTTTTTTTATTACCTTCTTTTGGTTGACGGGTAGCCTACATTTGTTCTGATGTACAGCACCCAGTAAGTGTTCCTCCTACTTCAAATTCTCAGCTCTCACCTCTTCCACCCGAGCCGGTTGACTTCTACAACGACTATGGTCCCACGATTGACATCCCTCTTGATACTTCAATGGTTGGTAGAGATGCATTAAACAGTACTAGTAGGGTAGCTAATAATTTAACTTGAAGTAATGTTGTCCAAGACTACAGCTTGTCTGGCCTTCAGTTTCCCTTTTTTTTTTTTTTGAGATATTAAGATATAAAAACCTGCATAAATAAACCTTTTGGAAAATCTGAATTTTCATTTGTTCGCTTAAAAATGTTGATTTCTTATATTCATACCTGTATATGTACACAAAATATCCCTTTTTGAAAAACTCACTGAAGTCCAAAACCAATTTGCCCCCACAAATTGGATGATTCCCCAACTTACTATCAGTGCAGTTTTATACAAAAATTGAGATTTTGTAAGGGTATATATTTATATAGATTATTTCGCAATAGTATATATGAAACGCCTCTTTTTTGCTACGTCAATGGATATATGTAAGGGTATAAAGTATAAATGTAAGGATATACATTTATATAGATTATTTTGCAAGAGTATTTATGAAACACCTCTTTGTGCTATGTCAATGGATTTCGATCTGTTGGTTTCATAGTGTTGATGGCCTAAGCCATCACTATTTGTTATTTTTGAATCTTCTTTTTGGTCCTATGGCAGCACACTTTTATGAAGAATTCGCCTATAGGCAATCTTATGTGCAGGTAATTAGTACTGTATTTTACAGTTCCTTATTTGTACTCTTCTTTTCATATATCAATCATAGGATGTAAAGAAAAAGGAGAAGGAACTTCAAGCTAAGGAGGCTGAACTAAAGAAGAGAGAAAGGGTACGTTCTAGTTGTTATATTAATAAATGCAAGTTTTTGCATGATCTTGTTAATACATTACTGTTAGATAACATCAGAAGTTTCCTTTTTGAAGCTCTTTGTGCTTTTACATTAGCTATGAATAAGTCAAAATTAAACTTACATGACTTTCTGTCTTCTTATGGAAGAGTTTACTTGTATTGACTCTCTGTGTTATACAAGTATTTCTCTAAATTTGTCCTATACAATGATTACTTATGATTTTATCTCTATGTACTATTTAGGAACTTAAAAGGAGGGAAGAGGCTGCAGCTCGAGGTATGGTTTCATCATTAAGTTGTTATCTGTTACCATCTAGCATTATCCTGGAGCTGGTGTTTTGCTAGCCTGAGTGTTGGCATGGATGTCCAAAAAATTGTAGTGAAGTTTTACAATTGTCTGGATGAGAGGTGCTACTGAAGTAAAAAAAAAAAAAAATCAGAAATGCTCTTTGTTAAAGATGGTCAATATTTTATGTCTCTAAAAGAATAATTTGGTGCACGAATAAAAGAGGAAATTAAATCAGGAGTAGTGAGAATAAGGCATAATGTTTCTAGATTAATAAACAATATTAACCTAGATATGGCAAAAGGCCTGGAGTGAGGTTTTGTGAGTGTTCCTTCTGTTTACTCCTAATTGTGTGCTTGATTTTTTGGTAATTAGTGAAATTCTAGTGCTTTAACTCTTTGGAAGTGAAAGTTATTTAACTTCCATGTATTATGAAATCATCTTGCATTCTTTCTTCACAGCTGGGATTGTTATAGAGGAGAGGAATTGGCCACCATTTTTCCCCATTATTCATCATGATATTGCAAAGGAGATACCCATCTATGTGCAAAGGATGCAGTACTTCGCCTTTGCATCATTGTTAGGTACATCTTACCTTTTGTTGGTTTAGCTTCATCCTTTCTCGTTCAACTTTTTTTTCGTTGTTTCCTTGATAAACATTTTGAATATCTTACTTGTTAAGCTTAAAATATAAACAATGATGATCAGGGATGACATTGTGTCTCAGTTTGATATGTTTTTGAACTTTTTCTTTACACTTTTTCCCCATTTGTGGTGGTGCGGTTTGGTATACCCCGTCCATACTGGAATTATTGGATACTATAGTTAGATGCTTCAGGCTTGGACACACTATTGATGGCTTGAACCTTCAGAGCTGCAGGCACCTCATGCAAAATTGCTGAAAATCTGTGCTTTAGAGTCATCATTCTTGAAACTCTCTTGATGACTTGTAGTTGCTACCAATTCACTTTAATTTGGCTCATATCGTTTAGTGAATGGATGTTTAACGCTGTATTTAGTTCTCCAACGTAATTTGTATCATGACAAACAAAACTTGGTCTCCCAGTAAGTTGATGAGAAGATGTTTCTGTTTTCTGCATAATAGCCTTCTCTTTTTGTACAAACACAAGAACATATCATGGATATAGTGGTTTACTTTTAAGTTTTAACATATTGTAGTCTTCCCTTTGTTTATAAACATGATAATATGGATATCTTCATGGTTAGGAGTACCAAATATGAAGTTTTGGAGGGCATGCAAGATTGGTCTACTAAATTGCCACAATTTTACTTCAGTTTCACAAAAGCAGCATGTAACTATTTGCTTTTTGTATGTCGTGAAGGATTGGTTGGATGCCTTGTTTGGAATATTATAGCAGTTACAGCAGCTTGGATAAAGGGGGAAGGTATGTTTGAAGACTTTCTCATGTCCTATACTGTAAAATCTTAGCTTCTTTATTGTCGTGAATATATTGTCCTTGTATGTCCAGGTGTAACGATCTGGTTCCTAGCTATCATATATTTCATAGCAGGTTGCCCAGGCAGTTATTTGTTATGGTATCGACCTCTTTACCGTGCCATGAGGTGCTGCACTTTGGCTAATATCCGTTTATACAGTTTTGCCTAATTCTTTGGTGTGACTAAACTCAACATTTGCATTCTTTTTATGACAAATCTTACAGGTCCGAAAGTGCTTTGAAGTTTGGATGGTTCTTTCTGTTTTACTTGGCAAGTTCTATCAACGTTCAATATAGACTGTTGCATTCTTTTTTATACTGAGGCAGTCTCTAGATTTCTCTGATGCTTTTTTAGTTTAAATAAATTAGTTCATGCCTCACGAATTATTTCTTAAATAGGTTCACATTGGTTTCTGTATCTATTCAGCTGTTGCTCCTCCAATCCCTTTCAAAGGAAAATCATTAACGTAAGTTTTTTTTTATTTATTTATTCTTCTTTAACGTGTAGTACTTTGTCGGCAAGATGAGGAGAAACTGTTTTATTTTAAGGTGAACTTCTTGTGGGGGAATATTTCCTTGGCAGGCCTATACAATGTAGCATTCAAAAAAAAAAAAAATCTTCTCTGTTGGGTTGTACAATGCCCTTATTTCTGAAAATGAATATATATATATATATATATATATATATATATATATATATATATATATATATATAGTTCGGCTACTATGCTATCGATATCACCAAGTACTTGGTGCTATCAAGTTTTCCGCCGTTAGATCTACCCTTTTAACTATTTTCAACCCTTAGATCTACTATTCCACCAACCACCCACTAAATCCTAGGGGACTATTATCATCTTAACCGCACATCTTTTCATCCAACGGCCGAAAACTTAATAGCACCAATGACTTGGTGCTATTAATAACATAGTAATCTAGTTCTACATATATATATATATATATATATAGAGAGAGAGAGAGAGAGAGAGAGAGAGAGAGAGAGTAGAGCTTATATGCTTTTAAAAACACAAGCCCATCCATGCTTGTGAATTTTTTACTATTGGATTTGTATTGGGATTTGTGTTTTTTACTTTTTCTTTCTCTCTTTAGTTGACTTTACAATAGCACAAATTTCAATACAAATCCAGTAGTAAAAAATTCACAAGCATAAATTAGCTAGTACTTTTAAAAGTATATAAGCTCTACTCTCTCTCTCTCTCTCTCTCTCTCTCTCTCTCTCTCTCTCTCTCTATATATATATATATATATATATATATATATATATATGTAGTATAGATGGGCTTCATTTCTGAGTGTAATATGGATTGATTGGAAGTTTGTTGCAACTGGCATATTACATAGAGTTGGATGGTAACGCCTTTCTTCTGGGCAGGGTTAATTTTATAGAAGTGTTTTCCAAAAGTGAGCTTACCATATTGCTTGATTGGGTGCAGAGTGAGAGTTGCTTTAGTTACTCTTTTCACATATTTTCAAAAGCTAGACTCAGAAATCTGAAGTGCAATGGAGGATAGAATCTCTTTCTTTTATGTCTTATATTGTTGACAAAACAGAAAAAAATAGAGTTTATTTGGTAGAGAAATTTTCTTAAGAAACCTGTTCCAGTTCAATGAAATGGCCATTTTGTGTGACTTATTATCCAGACAGTCCCGATTTTCCTATATATGTCATCTGAAGGAGCTTTTCACTTTTTGATGATTTATTTTTCTTTTCTTTTTTTGTTACTGTCTGCAGGGGAATTTTGTCGGCAATTGACGTCATTGGCGACAGTGTTATAGTCGGGGTAAGTTTAGGCTACATGAATGTGCTAAACCTTGATAGTTGTTCTTTATGAGGATGATTTTATTTTGGGTACAAGATATGATTTGCTTCAACTGGGAATAATTCAGAATTAGTATTGTTTATCAGATAAGATAATTTCTATAACTGATACCATGAAATTATAAGTCAGCTACACGAGGGTAAACTGTATGCAGCTCATATGAAGCAGCAACAACCATGAGTTTGGTGTTTGGTGTGACGCCCTAATAGTTGCATACTGTATGGGAAAGAGATTGTGTGTAGGTATAGAAGGACCAAGGACTGATATTATTAACTTGGGCTTTAGAATTTCGGGCCGGTGGATTGGACTCAAAAAATTGCTAGTACTAGTGGGCTCTACATGTTAGCTTCAATACCTATTGAATTTTTTATTTTATTTTATTTTTTTTTCTGATTCCTATCCTATTTTACTTTCAGATCTTCTACTTCATTGGATGCGGCTTATTTTGCATTGAATCACTCCTCAGCATCTGGGTCATGCAGGTTGGACTATTATTTTTTTTTTTTGAGAGAAAGATAGCATGCTACCCGCTTCGTTTATTTTGAAATAAATTTAGCTGGAAATGTGAAGCAACTAGGCTTCGAACTCAGGACCTCGAATATCAATCATCAAGTCCTTTGCCACTTGCGCTAGGGACGGTTGATCAGATTGGACTTATTAGATAACGCCTTTTCAATGGTTGTTCTCAGTACTTTAACTAGTAAAATGGTTTAGCTATATGATAGCTTTTAATGGGGTTTAATATTTAAAAGAGCTCATTGATTAGGTTAATTTAAACTTTGACTTTTCCATGCTTAATTATCAACATGGAAACACTGAATTTTAACTAATGAAAATAAAAAATAGCTCAGTTATACATAAGGCTTGGTAAAAGTTTTTCTCAAAAGCTGCAATTTCAAGTTAATAAAATTTTGAAAATGAAATAATTATCATTGTGATTTTCTCATCATTTTATGTACAGCAAGTATTAATGTACTTCCGAGGAAGTGGAAAGGCTGCAGAGATGAAGCGGGAGGCAGCGCGTGGTGCCATGCGGGCTGCATTTTGATCCTCTGAGCACTTTGCAGGAAAATGGAAAATTTGTTCTTGGAAAAGATAAAACATTCCATGGTTTACTATAATCCATGCCTATAGTTATTCAGGTCATCTGTTTAATAGTTTTAGTTGGTATTTGATCTAGCTTGGAGTTTAACATATGTAAATATAGAGATTTCCTAATTTCTTTTTGAATAATTAAATGAAATAGCCTGTTCATCCTTGTATTTTGCTTACACTTCTCTTTTTTGCTTCTTTTTGGTGGTTTATGGATAGACATTCAGATAGATTTATTGTAATCTTCCACGTATACTTAGATTTTATGAAAGAAGTCTGTGAAGTACAACTTGTTATTTTATTGGTTAGTTAAGCTGTCTGTTATGTAGCAATAATAATTGGGTTTTTTTTTAATTATTTGCGGAGGAGCGCATCCAGTGACGGCCTGTTCACAGTGGTAAGATCACTGTTTCAAGTGCGGGAAGTAAGGACATTTCACATCAGGTTGTCCATTGGGCCAGGAGTCGTCTTCTTCGGCAGCATCAACACTACCACCACAGCGACAGGGCCGAGGGAGGCCATCCACAGGGCAGGCAGAATGCCCTCAGACCCCTCGATGGGAGAAGAGGGTACCACAGCCACAGGTGCAGCAGCCATAGGTGGGAGGGAGGATCTACTCCATGGCACCTTCAGGTACGGAACCACTGGCGGATGTGGTTGCAGGTATGGTCACTATTTTTAGCATTCGTGCTAGGACACTTTTCGGTACCGGTGCATCTCATTCGTATATTTCTCGTACCTTTGCCCATTCTCATGCTTTGGAAGAGAGGGCCCTTCCTTGTGTGTTATTTGTGTTGACTCCAGGGCCTTCTTTGTAGGCCAATACCTTTGTACCTTCGGGCCCGGTGGTTTTGGGCGATCGTGTGTATCCGATTGATCTTGTGGTTATCCCGATTCGAGAGTTTGATGTGGTTTTGGGCATGGATTGGTTGACTCGTCACTTTGCGGTTATTGACTGTGAGAGAAGGGAGGTGTGGTTGCAGGAACTTGGATACCCTGGACTCATTTTTCAGGCGTGCAAGAGCACGTACTTTGCAACTATCATCTCCGCCGCACGGGCAAGGAATTTGATTCAAGGTGGTTGTTCGGCATATTTGGCTTCAATGGATTTGATCACACGACCTACACCGTCAGTTTTGGACATACCAGTGGTTAGCGAGTTTCAAGATGTCTTTCCAAAGGAGTTACCCGGGATGCCACCTGAGAGGAAGATTGAGTTTACTATTGAATTGATTCTCGGCACTCAACCTATCTCGAAGACACCTTATCGTATGGCTATTGCAGAATTAAAAGAGCTCAAGGCGCAGTTGGAAGATTTGTTGGCTAAGAATTTTGTGAGGCAAAGTGTTTTGCCTTGGGGAGCTCCGGTTTTATTTGTAAGGAAAAAGGATGGCAGTTTGAGGTTGTGCATAGATTACCGGGAATTGAATAAAGTCACTATTAAGAATAAGCATCCTTTACCCCGAATTGATGATTTATTTGATCAATTGCAAGGTGCTACTGTTTTCTCAAAAATTGACTTGCAATCTGGATACCATCAACTTAGGGTTGGGCATCCCGCGTGGCAGCAGGGCCGCGCGGCGCGGTGTCTGCAGCAATGCCCGCGCGGTTCCGTCCCTCGCGGCGGCGGCGGCGGTTCGCTCGGGCGCTGCGGCGGCGACGCGACGGCGACGAAACCACGACGCCTACGACAACGACGAAAACACGAAAATTAAAGCCGCATACCTTGATCTACCGAAGAAGACGACCCGATCCCGTTCTTTGCAGTGGTGGGATACCGGATCCGCCCTCCGATGACGGTGATGTCTCATTCCCGGCTTTTGGCACGTTGATCGAATAAGGTGGAAGGTCCGCTCTCTTTTCTCTCTTTTCTATCTCCGAACTAGGGTTTCGTTTGGTCTTCGGTACGCACAAGAGGGAAGGGTTAGAGGAGGTGGTCTTTTAAAACTAGGGTTTCTTTTTTTTCGGTAAACGGGGTATAATTATATCTTACTATTAATTTATTTCTTTAATTTTTCTTTTTCATATGTACGTATAAAGGAAAAATCCCCATGTCCGGTATTCTAAGGATATTTTTAATTTTAGTTACAAGAGATAAAATCACCACCTCCTCGAAAAGCGTGCCAACTCTTAGCACGGATTTCGGTGCGCACTATGGATACCGCGACCTTCAAATTCCCATTCCGGGAGATTCGTAAGTCAGATTTCAGATCCGATCGCAGTGCCGTTCACCGTTTTTCGGGCTCTATCATAGAAAAATATCCGCATGTGTGAGGATCCGAATTTCCGCAAGAGGATCTCTGTTGGATCAGCAGAGCTTCTGCAGTGGGTTTGGCAGCTTCTGGGGCCTGTACTGTGTGTTGGAGGTGTTTGTGCACCAATTGGACGCAAGTGACGGACTTCGGGCTTAAATGGATCACGTGGGTGATCGGTTGACTCCGTCGGATCTTTAGAAGTGGTTTCGCGCGAAACGGATATTAAAATTGGGCTCAGCGCGAAGTTTGGACAAAGAACACCTTTCCGGATGCCTTCGACAATTTTTAGAGTTGGAATTTGGCAAAACGGGCAGCGGATTTGGACTCAGCGTGCGAAAACGATGAAATTTGGCTACTTGATTTTTTGCGCCACAGGTTACTGTTCATGCCGGAATAGTAACTCCGGCAACCGGCGGGCAGCGGCGGTGGCGGCGGGCAGCGGCGGAGCGCGGCGGACGGGCTCGGGCAGGTGGCGGAGCGGCCGCGGGCAGCGCGCGGGCAGGCGCCCAGCGCGCGGGCAGGCGTGCGGGCAGGCCCGCAGTCCACGGGCCGGCGTGCACCGGAGGGGCAGACACGTGGTGTGTTTGGATTGGACGGTTCTGTGGGCGCGGTTCACGGAGTGGAGCGGGGTGTACGGTGGACCGGGCGGGGCCACGTGGCGACCGTTGGTTGGCCGGTCCACGTGCGCCCGGTCCACGAAAATAGTGAGGCGGCCTCGGGATGCGGGCCTGGCAGGGGGCGCAGGCGGCGGGCGCGGCGCGCACATGGGGCTGTCGGCGCGCTGACCCGCGTTTTCCCGCGCGTGGGGGTGCCACGCGTCGGCAGATCGGTGGGCCACGTGGCGCCTGGCTGGTGGCGCGTTTGGCTGTCCCCTGTTCGGCATGACGTGGCGGCACCAGGTGGTTTCGGGCTGTGGTCGGACGGGCCGGTGCGACCTGCTTTGCGGCGCCCGAAAATTTTCGGGCGCCCGAAAGCAAGGACACATCGGTCATTTTGGGATTTGTTTTTCCTAGCCTATATATAGGCCGAGTTCATCAGCAGAGAACTCTTTTCCTGCTCCTCTTCTCTCAGTGCAACCTTCACGAGATTTCCTCCTCTCCCAGAGCTGGTTCCATCTGCAGATTTTCAGATTTTTCGACAGCACGCATCCCGAGGTTTCTATTTTTACGGCGCGGCGCGACGCTCGTTCATTTGTGGTCTCCTTCGTCGCGGTTTGGGTGCGAGGACTCCCCCGGCTTACTCCGAACACCGTTTTCGCCGATTTTTGCGCCGTTGGCTTCACGACAGGTAGGGCTACGATCTTCGTGATTTGAGTTTTCCCTCATTTCGAATTTTTCTTGGAGTTTCCCGAGCTTTCTTTTGACCCATTTTCTTGGGCGAAGTTTTGGACAGCGCCACAGTGTTTCTGCGATAACTTCGCGCACAGGCGTCGGATCGAGCCGTGCCAGGAGGCGTTTTTCATCTGCACAACGCAAGGAACACCCTCAAATTTTTTGGAAATTTTCTGAATATTTTTCGAAGGTGAAAAATCTCTTTTTCCAGAGATAAGTGCTACAGATTTTATACAGGATTATTTTTGAGAGGGTCACCTTGTCGGATTTTTATCTTGATGCCCGAAGCTCGGATTTGAACATGTAGGTACTCGTTTCGACCGGTTCGTCGCGAGGATCGTGACAGTATTTTTTTTGAAATTTTTCGAGCATTTCTCGCAGGTGAAAACAGGGAAACATTGGACTATTTTGTTTGGACAGATTTTGTTGGAGCTTTGTGTGGTTTAATTGTATGTTTTGGGGTAATTGTTGTGCAGTGTTTGTGACGGTCGACTGACTTGGGCGAGGACTTCACTTTTGGACTTGGAATTAGCGATCGAGGTGAGTGGTTGTTGTTTACCTCTATTTTGACATGCTCACTAGGTTTATTAGAGTGATCTCCTTATGTTAGGATTATTGATTAACAAGTGGGGATAGAACTTATGCATGCTTGTTTGGACATATGGTTGGCTATGTTAGCGGTTAACTTTGCATGTGGAATTGAATCTTAAATTGGGATAATTAATTACCTTGATGGTTGGCACCATTTGAGGATTTTATGACATGCATAGGTGGATAGTAATGCTTTATTATGGAACATGGATTATAGACATGTGTGGTTGGATAATATTTTAGCATTATGGTTATATCTATGCGGAGCTATTAATTGTGACACATGTGGAACCACTATTGGTCACCTTTTCTTTTATCTTCCTTGAGGACATATGCATGCTTGTATGGACATCTAGATAGGCCATTTCTTATCGCTACACTATCATGTTGGAACTTGACTTAGGAGAAACCATGTTTGCTTCTTTTCTCCTTTTCGTTAGTTAGGTGGTCTTTGTTGCTCGGGTTTGAGCAGGGGTTTGGGATAGTGTAGCCGGGGCCTGGATTGTGGATTGTGGGTTATTCCGACGACCGCGGATATTGGGCGGTTGACCGGAGGTCGGTTGTTAGACCTGATTGTGGATTGTGAGGTATTGCGGCGATCGCGGATTTTGGGCGATTGACCGGATGTTCATTTATGCATCAGATTGGGGATCAGTGTTCTTTTAGTGGGAGGGTGTGTTCCACTGTGGCTTTATAGTTGTGATCCAGTCCTGCTTTTGATACTTATCACACCGGCGCGGTTATTGTCCGGTGATGCTTTCCTCGTGTGGGTCGCTCCCCTCGAGTTCCCCTCCGGAGGCCGGGGCCAGACAGTTATTGACGGTTTTGCTATCACATTGGCGCGACTTATTTACCCGATGATGATGGCGGCAGCAGGAGTTTTGCTATCACATCGGCGCGGCTTACTTGCCCGATGATGAGGGCGGTACAGATTGGGTTCATCTGGGACGGTTGGTTACTGTTGCATACGGTTATCCCAGTCTAGGACTGCACTTTAGAGGCATAGTAGTGGTAGTTTCATTTCTTCAGCAGTCATCATTGCTTACCACACTTCTTTCCTTTTTGCCTCTGGTAGACCTAGTGGGTGTGTCAGAGTTTGAGGTTTTACCCACTAGGGGAGGCTACTGGTTTACTAGTAGTTCTTACCCCCATTCTTCTTTCCTCTTTTTCTTCTCCTTTGTTTTGCAGTGTCTTCTGCGGGTGCTGCTGGGCTTTCAGCGGCGGGTCGAGGAGAGAGGACAGCTGAGCAGATAGATCTCGAGGTAGGATGAGCGAGTTAGCTGGACTGTTGGTGTACCCATGTTTCCTCAGACGGTTGTACTTTTACATTTGGGACTGGCTTTTGCCAGCAGGTTGCATTTATTTTGGTGAGCTGGGAGAGACTGATGTATCATTTATACAGATGTATTGTATTTTATTTCCAGCTTCAGTCTGAGATGTATTAGTTTTAGTTCAGCTCTGTTTTTATTGCTCTTTTATTATTATCTCTTATATCTGAGCAGGTTTGGCGCTTCGTGTACGCGGGAAATACCATGTGCACGGCGGATCTGTAGACGGGCCCGGGTTTCGGTTTACACCCGGGGCGTGACAGATTAGTTGGTATCAGAGCTTAGGGATAGGTCAGTTGGGACTTAGGAAACCCTAGGCTTTTGGGCGGACCCTAGGATGTTAGTGCGTGAGAGACACGACATTTTGCGAAAGTCAGTGATTTATTTATTTGACTCTTCCTGTGAGGGAAGAGGGATCGACATATCCTATTTTTGTGGGACAGTTATGTTGGCTGCAGACAACATAAAGTTACAAAAATAGGGGGATGTCTTTGACTTTCGCTACATTGGGTCGAGTGTTTGGGGTGTACTGATTTGCGGTTTTGTCGTTGTGAGCGGTGTCTCCCCGACGTTGGGCCCTGACCCGGGTGCACCTTGGTGCGACAGTTGGGTCTGAGCTGGTTGTTTCGGGCCGGATACCCAGATTGGAGTCTGAGAGCTCCGGACTCGAAAGGTAGGAGTGTTGGAGGCAGTTCAGCGGTGCAATGACACAGTTGTCGGAGCAGTGACACAGTTGTCGGAGCAGCGCAATGGCACAGTTGTCGAAGCAGCGCAGTGGCACAGTTGTCGGAGTAGCGAGTAGCCCCCTCCGTCCCGACGTTTAGTGCTGGGGCACCGAGGCAGGGTGGATAGTTGACAGCGGGAAAGCTGTGGGATTGCTTTGATCGAGTGAGCTAGTTTTGGCAGATGAGTCATTCCGATTCGTGGGATTGAGTAGGGAACCTTTGGAGGCAGGGTCGTGTTCGGTGGGGATGGAGAGAGTACTTGAAAGCCTTTTTGTCAAGAGTTAGCGTAGTTGCTGAATTGCACGCTCCATGTGTAGAGGGACGGGGCGCATAGGATATGTGTGTCTGAGAGTGGATTGCGCCAGGATACCTTGTTACTCGTTGGGTCCCTCCATTACGGATTAGGGATGCCTCATTGGAGTAGGCGCCGGGTATGGAGCGTGGCATTGTAGTTCCTTTGGATTGGGATCTGCCGCCTGAGGCGAGTTCTGATTGAGGCGCTTGGCGCCGGGTGATGGAGGACAGATCAATCGGATGAGGCATTCCCGATTTTTTTTCCAGGATAGTGGATTTTCGAGACTGTCAGAGCACATAGGTTACAGCGGTCGGTGTGGTGGTAGGTTTGAGTTGTTCCGGGCTCTTGGGTTCGTATCTTTTGATACGGGAGTATTCCCTTATTGGTGGGTAATGCTTTTGCTTCATTGCTTGGGTTAAGGGTAGGAGGGTCACCACGTGCACGGGAGGCTTATTTTCCCGATCGCGCTCGGCACGTGGAGGAGAGTTGTTGGTCCTGCCCGGTGTAGCTTGAGTCCTGGATTTTGCCGGCAGACCTGATGGTCTTGGCTCAGCTGCGGGACGTTGCTGTGGTACTTGTTGGGCTGGCTGGTTCGGTTTTCTTTCGCGGCGGTTGATTATGCCGCGAGGACAGTTTTCTTGGGGAGCCAGGCCCGGAGGTATTTGTGTACCTGGGTTGCTTGAGGGTTATCTTCGCCTCTATGGTTTTGACTTTGTGAGCGAGGCGGATGTTTTGCAGTGGATGAGTAGCCTTTTTGGCTGGTATGGTTGAGGGACCTACGGCGACGCCGGGGCTCGGGGATACCCCTTTGGTTGAGAGTTCCCAGCTGTTCTCCTATCGGAGTTGTCTAGCATGTCACTAGTTTGGGAGTTGAGGACACAACTCCGAGATTCGATGGATAGGGAATTCTGTCAGACCAAGTGTGTCACCTTTGGGGGCGCCGGTGCTATTCTAGTTGTGGAAGGTTGGTTCACTTCGGCTTTGCGTGGATCCCCGAAAATTAGATGAAGTGACCATCTAGAGCTAGCACCCTTGTCGAGCATGGAGGCTTTAATTTACCAGTTGTAAGGGTCCCGGGTCTTCCTGAAGGTTGATTTGCAATCTGGTTTTCTCGACTTGTAGTAACCATGATTTTAAAATCCAAATTTAGGATTAAAATAATTTCCAGAATTATTTAAATGGGTAATTAGTGGTGCAATAGTGACCCAAAAATATCGACTTTTGATCGAGATCTGATCTGGAAAATCCGAGATCGCCATTGCGATCGTCTCGTCGAAACATAGAAGTTTCATATTCATATATTTTCGATCCGATGGTCGGATTTTCCAGAAATCAGAAAAGAAGCGGGTGGGCCCCACAACTTAAGTGAATAGTAAACACTATATTTTTAAATCCCTTTAGATCACTAACGGCCAAACTACTATTTAAGATTTTAATATAGGAGTATGAGTAATGAGTTCTAGCTAATATCGAAGCTCTGAGCGCGTTGGCACTGTCGGATTTTGCGTTTGACGCTCCGAGTGCATCGGGATGCGTGCAGCACACCGCAAAACGTCGAACTTTATGGCCCGAGATTTCATATGATCACCAAATTAGACAAATGGATAGCCTATTTCGAAGGTCTCGACGAGCCGGACGTCGTGGCGAAGTCGGTTTCGTATTTCGGCGAACGGATTTTCTCGAAATGCGTGAAAAGTGCCGAAAAAGCTATATTTTTATACTAAACTTGTGTTTTCTTGAACCAAAGTGTTAGGGACTTTAACATGAGGTGCTTGGGTGCAATTTGCACCCACTAAGAAGTGCTCGGAGCAATGGGGATCAAGTGTGAATCGGGTTTAGGCTAATTGCCTAAGGAATCTAGTATTAAATGTAGATGGCCTTTGGTATCCTTGGGGATGAGTACGAGGGGTCTAGGTTGGATTTCGAAGCATCACAAGAATCTTTGAACTCCTCTGAACAAGTCCCGAGTGCTGGGTTGTTGTGGACACAAACCCCATTGAGTGCAATCCAAGAGAGAGGGAGAGAGTGAAGAGGTTGGAACCAACTTTAACCAAAGGAGTTTCTGAGTGCCTGGGGTGTTCCCTCGTGACTGTAAGAGCACCTTGGTGGTGGCCGTGGCCGCGCAAAGGAGGAGGAGAGAAACCGGCTTCATCCTCTCTTCATCGACTCCGGCCAAGGTAAGATCATCTTAACCTCGGTTTGTTTGAGCCCGAGACCTCTAGAAGTAGTTAATATAGGTCCCTAGCATTCTCCCTACCAAGCCCCAAGGCCCCATGCACGTTGCATGGCCGGCGGGAGCAAGCTTTTGCCGGAAATGTAAGTAAGCTCCGCCGCGGTCATTCTCTACAACCAATGGACCAAAACGGGTCAAAATTGGTATGCAAGGACTGTAGGAACCATAGATAAATTCTGAAAAGTTTGAGCAATTTTGGTAGAGTAAATTTGGAGAAAATTGATGCCCTAGTTTTTGCGGTTTTATGCTTTCGGCCGAGCTTGTTGCTCCGGCGCCGGCGAGTCTCCCCGCCTCCGGCCAAGTGGTCGGGAAGCTTCCTGGGAGTGAGGGGGTTTCATCCATGCCCTTGCATGGCAACCATGCAGTGCGGTTGAAGCGCGGCTAAGATGGGTTTGAAATGGGATCAAATCTCGGCCGCCGGTGTTCCGGCCAACTCCGGCCGGGGAGGGTTGGTTGGGAAGCTTTGTATGGACCAGAGGAACCTTCTATCCAAGTTTGAAGGCTTCTTATAGCCTCGATAAAAATCTGCCATTAACGGGGTGAAGCTCCAAAACGGAGCTTTGCTCCCCGCCGCCGCCGCCGCACCCCGTCGCCGGAAATGGGCTCAGGTGAGTTTGGGATGTGTTTTAGCATCCATTTGGCCGATTGGTTGAGCCTTGGAGCCTCTAGTTGGATGGTCACGAAATTCAAGGTTTAAGCTTCTTCTTCAACCTCGGTCTCCGGCCAATCCATTCATGCAAGTATGGCCCAAACTTGCAGGAAATGTAGAGCAATCTATTTAGAACATTTCCTTCCAAGTTTGGAAGCTTTTGGTGCAGTATTTGCAGAAAACCAACTCGAGTTTGGGCTTGTGTGTTTGTGTGTGAAATTGTGCACACCAACTGTTTGTGTTAATGTCACAAAGAAAATAAAGATGGAATTAGGCTTCACTCTAAATATGAAAGTTATTCCAGATTGTCCCCTGAGCTTGATGCTCACCTCAGATCAAAATGATTCTGTGTGGAATAAAAGTTGGAGCAAAGTGAACTTGTATGTTTGCGAGATGATGGATCTCTGTGATCCAGCAGACCTGGGCTGCAACCAGTGCAAGCCCTGGCATCTTAACATGGTTTAGAGCAATATTGGTATACAAACTTTAGTTGTTTGAGGTTTAGAACAAAAGTTATAGTGCAATCAACATAAAACAGAAATGTTTGAACAAAACCTTGTTCTAGGCTGTTTGCGAAGCCGCGACAGTGTGCCCTAGGCTAATTTGGGGTCACTGGACGCAATGCTCGCGTTAGAATTTCTGTTTGAAGTCCCGAAGAAATAAAATGGCATTTAGGCTATGTTAGTGCATGTTTTATGGGCCAAAGTTTGCCTCGGGACTCGTGCTGCCACAAATAGGTGAGCACGGTGTCCAGCAAGACATAAGTAACCTGCTGGAAGTGACGGAATGTTAAAATGAATCTCCAGTAAAAAGAACGGGCAAAAACAGTGCCCAAATTGGCACTAAAAGAGTGAATTTGAAAACCCTAGGGGCCTAGATGCAAAAGTCACCTCATATATTGGTTAGTAAACTGTTTTAGTGGTTCCTAAGCTTTTCGTTAGGAATCCAACGGCTCCCGTTAAGCGGAAATCGGAATTCGGTTCGAAAATCGGCAAAATCGTCGATTTCTCGGTATCCGGGTGACAATCGCGCAATTCAAGGAATTGCGGCGGTTTCACCAGGGCGACTGTTGAGTCCCAGTAGAATCTGGTTGAGCCAGCGACCAAGTAGACAGCCCGAGTCTCCCGGAAATCCAAAAGGGAATTCCCGGGAGGGGCAATTTGGTAATTTCACCAAATAATAAATATAAGTTGAAGTGGACCAATAAATTGTCAAATTTGGAAAATAGGAAATTAAAAAGGGGTTAAGTCAAAGATAACCAGGTTTTTAAATTGGAATTTGCAAAAGTTAAACTAAAAGGGTTAAATAAGATTTTCTGAACAATATATTTGATTCAGGTGTTCCAGTAGCTCTGATCTTCGAGTTAGTTGCAGATCCGGTCTGTTCGCCTGCGTTTTGACAGGTGGGTTATGTTCGGTCCGGATTTTATCAGTTCAGCCCTCTGGGGTGCGAGACTGGTTGGACCCCTGTTTTTGGTAGCTTAACTTAATCTCTTTGAGCCTGCTTTTCTTTGATTATATTATATCTGCTATCTACCTGATCTATGCCTGTTATCTGTTCTATTCTGCCTTACATGATTATTCATAGTGCCTCTGGTATTTATATCTTATCTTGGAACATTTCCATGTTTGATTGGTGAGCCTGCTTGTCCTGTCGATCAAATGATACACTGCTGAACACATAGATTTAATTAACTGATGCTTTTACCGAGCTTCGTAGGGTCGCCGGAGTCTGTTCTTGTTTGATAGGACAAAGGCATTGCTCTGCGAGGTTTGGAAACCCAAGCTTCGTAGCATAGCCGGAGTCTGTTCTTGTCTGATAGGACGAGGGCAATGCTCTTCGGGGTTTGGACTTTTCAAAACAGTTTTCTAAGAAAAAAAAATATGTGTTTAAGTTTTGTATCATTTGGTTGGTTTGTGTGAGTGAGTTGAGTTTATCTGTGAGCTTATGATTAGCTGAGATTTGCCTTGATTTGCATATGAGTTGAGATTTATTGTTTAGTTGCTGATTATCCCTGCATGAGAGTTGAGATTCAGTTGATCTTGTCATTGCATCCCAGTGGGGATTTCCCGGCTTGTAGCCGATTACCCGGTCAGTGGACCGTGAGCTTGAGCATAGCATTATGATTTGCCACGCACTGCTGTTCTTCACGAACATTGCCGGGGTCGCTCCCCGTTGAGATTGTTCTTTACCGGTAAAGTGGTCTAGAGGATGGACCCGTGAGCCTTTGCATCGGGAGGCAGAGCCTCTGCGCGTGCAGGTTATGTCAGCCAGTTATAGTGCGGTTCGATGAGACCAATAGTGGCATTAGCCTGAGGTTCGATGTGACCAGCTGTGGCATTAACCTGAGGTCTTGTGAAGGCCAATATGGTAGCTTGTGATTGGGTCTTTGTGTTTTCATTTATTTGATGCATGTGTTGTTAAGTTACTTTAACATACTTCCTTGATTCTTTGATCTGGCTTCTAGTTATCTATCTTTATATGATTCTATGTGATGCCTTTGATTATAGCTTCATTGTTATATTTCTGATTGTCCTAACTCAGTGATGCTTTTGATTATAATTCCTTGGTTATATTTCCGATTGACCTAACTCATGATTGATTCTATCCTCAAGGTGATAACAGTATTATGGTTACATTGAGTATATACCTGAATATCCTAGATCATGATTTTGCCATCCTTAAAGATAGTTCCATGATCATATATCTGCTGATCCCCATGATTACATATCTGTTATATTAACTGTGATAATTGCTTATCCTAACTGTGATTAGATATCTGCTGATCTTCATGATTACATATCTGTTATCTTAACCGCAATCATATATCTGCTGTTCTTCATGTTATCCCCATGAGTTGATATCTATTGATTTCATGATTATATATCTTTGTTGATTTCCATGTTGCCTATCTGATTATTCTAACCCTGATTATTACTATCCTCTAGTATTGTATACCAGTAGGTACGATCTGCTATTTCTCGGCTCGTCGTGCCCACTGGGATACACTCCGGTGTGTCTCACACCCTCGGGTGACTGTTTTTCAGGTCGAGCGGGTGTTGAGATGTCGGGACGAATTGGAGAGGTATCGAGATAGATGTTCGACCCTGGACAGCCGTGTACTTAGTTAAAGAGTTTAAAGTTGAAAGATTTTGTAATTTGGGAAAAAGAGTTGTAATTTGTAAAGTTATTGTAAAAGTAAATTTGTATTATTGTTAGTACGTAGTTAGTACTCTGATGTTATTGCCAAGCTAGCCGTGCATATATAGGAAAGGCTCAATCCCAAAGGGGGATTGAGACTCTTCTATATATGTGGCGGTCTGTCATTGCCCTGGCTGTTTTTGCAACTCTGATTTAGAAAAAAAAAAAAATTTACACTGGATTTTTAAACTCGGGGCGTGACAGATTAGATGGTATCAGAGCAATAGGAATACGATGTCTAGGTTTGGCTAGGAACGAACCCTAGGATGACTCGTATCACGTGAGAGCGCTGGGTTTTGGTACAGTAAGGTTTGGAACTTAGATGTGTTTCGTGTTCACGTTTCGGGATTGTTATTAGTGCAGGAGTAGTCGCGGTCATGGTTTTGACCGTGGGCTTGACGTTTCAGTGGAGCCTGAGGGCTCAGATCAGTTACAGTGTATGTGGTTGAAGGATTGACCACCGTTTGTCAAAGGTTGAACAAGTTATTGACCTTTCAGTATCCTCGTGTCGTAATTCAGTGGCCTATATGTCAATTCTAATGAGATGCTAGTGAACATTGGAATATGATTCCAGTTTCTTGTGAATAGTCAGGGTGACATTGATGACCTCGAAATGGTAGTGACCTCTGGTAGAGGTCATGACATCGGCATAGAGGCTGGAATTGGAGGTATGTGATGTACCTTCAGATGTGAGTTGTGTCCCCAACAAGTTGTTGGCGACAGATCTATGGTATTTCGCCTTTCTTTTGGTAAGCACGTTGGCGGCCGACAACGTACTTTCGAAAGAATTGAGAAATACTCTGCCCTGTGATAGGGTATATTAGATTGGGTCTAAAATAGTAGCCTTGGAGTTGTTGAAACCTCGTGATTAGGAATAACTATATTGAACCTATTAGTGATTAATTAGCGTTTTAGTTGGATTAAGTTTCGGGGACGAAACTTCTTAGAAGTTGTGGGTGATGTAGTAACCATGATTTTAAAATCCAAATTTAGGATTAAAATAATTTCCAGAATTATTTAAATGGGTAATTAGTGGTGCAATAGTGGCCCAAAAATATCGACTTTTGATCGGGATCTGATCTGGAAAATCCGAGATAGCCATTGCGATCGTCTCGTCGAAACATAGAAGTTTCATATTCATATGTTTTCGATCCGATGGTCGGATTTTCCAGAAATCAGAAAAGAAGCGGGTGGGCCCCACAACTTAAGTGAATAGTAAACACTATATTTTTAAATCCCTTTAGATCACTAACGGCCAAACTACTATTTAAGATTTTAATATAGGAGTATGAGTAATGAGTTCTAGCTAATTTCGACGCTCTGAGCGCGTTGGCACTGTCAGATTTTGCGTTTGACGCTCCGAGTGCATCGGGATGCGTGCAGCACACCGCAAAACGTCGAACTTTATGGCCCGAGATTTCATATGATCACCAAATTAGACAAATGGGTAGCCTATTTCGAAGGTCTCGACGAGCCGGACGTCGTGGCGAAGTCGGTTTCACATTTCGGCGAACGGATTTTCTCGAAATGCGTGAAAAGCGCCGAAAAAGCTATATTTTTATACTAAACTTGTGTTTTCTTGAACCAAAGTGTTAGGGACTTTAACATGAGGTGCTTGGGTGCAATTTGCACCCACTAAGAAGTGCTCGGAGCAATGGGGATCAAGTGTGAATCGGGTTTAGGCTAATTGCCCAAGGAATCTAGTATTAAATGTAGATGGCCTTTGGTATCCTTGGGGATGAGTACGAGGGGTCTAGGTTGGATTTCGAAGCATCACAAGAATCTTTGAACTCCTCTGAACAAGTCCCGAGTGCTGGGTTGTTGTGGACACAAACCCCATTGAGTGCAATCCGAGAGAGAGGGAGAGAGTGAAGAGGTTGGAACCAACTTTAACCAAAGGAGTTTCTGAGTGCCTGGGGTGTTCCCTCGTGACTGTAAGAGCACCTTGGTGGTGGCCGTGGCCGCGCAAAGGAGGAGGAGAGAAACCGGCTTCATCCTCTCTTCATCGACTTCGGCCAAGGTAAGATCATCTTAACCTCGGTTTGTTTGAGCCCGAGACCTCTAGAAGTAGTTAATATAGGTCCCTAGCATTCTCCCTACCAAGCCCCAAGGCCCCATGCACGTTGCATGGCCGGCGGGAGCAAGCTTTTGCCGGAAATGTAAGTAAGCTCCGCCGCGGTCATTCTCTACAACCAATGGACCAAAACGGGTCAAAATTGGTATGCAAGGACTGTAGGAACCATAGATAAATTCTGAAAAGTTTGAGCAATTTTGGTAGAGTAAATTTGGAGAAAATTGATGCCCTAGTTTTTGCGGTTTTATGCTTTCGGCCGAGCTTGTTGCTCCGGCGCCGGCGAGTCTCCCCGCCTCCGGCCAAGTGGTCGGGAAGCTTCCTGGGAGTGAGGGGGTTTCATCCATGCCCTTGCATGGCAACCATGCAGCGCGGTTGAAGCGCGGCTAAGATGGGTTTGAAATGGGATCAAATCTCGGCCGCCGGTGTTCCGGCCAACTCCGGCCGGGGAGGGTTGGTTGGGAAGCTTTGTATGGACCAGAGGAACCTTCTATCCAAGTTTGAAGGCTTCTTATAGCCTCGGTAAAAATCTGCCATTAACGGGGTGAAGCTCCAAAACGGAGCTTTGCTCCCCGCCGCCGCCGCCGCACCCCGTCGCCGGAAATGGGCTCAGGTGAGTTTGGGATGTGTTTTAGCATCCATTTGGCCGATTGGTTGAGCCTTGGAGCCTCTAGTTGGATGGTCACGAAATTCAAGGTTTAAGCTTCTTCTTCAACCTCGGTCTCCGGCCAATCCATTCATGCAAGTATGGCCCAAACTTGCAGGAAATGTAGAGCAATCTATTTAGAACATTTCCTTCCAAGTTTGGAAGCTTTTGGTGCAGTATTTGCAGAAAACCAACTCGAGTTTGGGCTTGTGTGTTTGTGTGTGAAATTGTGCACACCAACTGTTTGTGTTAATGTCACAAAGAAAATAAAGATGGAATTAGGCTTCACTCTAAATATGAAAGTTATTCCAGATTGTCCCCTGAGCTTGATGCTCACCTCAGATCAAAATGATTCTGTGTGGAATAAAAGTTGGAGCAAAGTGAACTTGTATGTTTGCGAGATGATGGATCTCTGTGATCCAGCAGACCTGGGCTGCAACCAGTGCAAGCCCTGGCATCTTAACATGGTTTAGAGCAATATTGGTATACAAACTTTAGTTGTTTGAGGTTTAGAACAAAAGTTATAGTGCAATCAACATAAAACAGAAATGTTTGAACAAAACCTTGTTCTAGGCTGTTTGCGAAGCCGCGACAGTGTGCCCTAGGCTAATTTGGGGTCACTGGACGCAATGCTCGCGTTAGAATTTCTGTTTGAAGTCCCGAAGAAATAAAATGGCATTTAGGCTATGTTAGTGCATGTTTTATGGGCCAAAGTTTGCCTCGGGACTCGTGCTGCCACAAATAGGTGAGCACGGTGTCCAGCAAGACATAAGTAACCTGCTGGAAGTGACGGAATGTTAAAATGAATCTCCAGTAAAAAGAACGGGCAAAAACAGTGCCCAAATTGGCACTAAAAGAGTGAATTTGAAAACCCTAGGGGCCTAGATGCAAAAGTCACCTCATATATTGGTTAGTAAACTGTTTTAGTGGTTCCTAAGCTTTTCGTTAGGAATCCAACGGCTCCCGTTAAGCGGAAATCGGAATTCGGTTCGAAAATCGGCAAAATCGTCGATTTCTCGATATCCGGGTGACAATCGCGCAATTCAAGGAATTGCGGCGGTTTCACCAGGGCGACTGTTGAGTCCCAGTAGAATCTGGTTGAGCCAGCGACCAAGTAGACAGCCCGAGTCTCCCGGAAATCCAAAAGGGAATTCCCGGGAGGGGCAATTTGGTAATTTCACCAAATAATAAATATAAGTTGAAGTGGACCAATAAATTGTCAAATTTGGAAAATAGGAAATTAAAAAGGGGTTAAGTCAAAGATAACTAGGTTTTTAAATTGGAATTTGCAAAAGTTAAACTAAAAGGGTTAAATAAGATTTTCTGAACAATATATTTGATTCAGGTGTTCCAGTAGCTCTGATCTTCGAGTTAGTTGCAGATCCGGTCTGTTCGCCTGCGTTATGATGGGTTATGTTCGGTCCGGATTTTATCAGTTCAGCCCTCTGGGGTGCGAGACTGGTTGGACCCCTGTTTTTGGTAGCTTAACTTAATCTCTTTGAGCCTGCTTTTCTTTGATTATATTATATCTGCTATCTACCTGATCTATGCCTGTTATCTGTTCTATTCTGCCTTACATGATTATTCATAGTGCCTCTGGTATTTATATCTTATCTTGGAACATTTCCATGTTTGATTGGTGAGCCTGCTTGTCCTGTCGATCAAATGATACACTGCTGAACACATAGATTTAATTAACTGATGCTTTTACCGAGCTTCGTAGGGTCGCCGGAGTCTGTTCTTGTTTGATAGGACAAAGGCATTGCTCTGCGAGGTTTGGAAACCCAAGCTTCGTAGCATAGCCGGAGTCTGTTCTTGTCTGATAGGACGAGGGCAATGCTCTTCGGGGTTTGGACTTTTCAAAACAGTTTTCTAAAAAAAAAAAATATGTGTTTAAGTTTTGTATCATTTGGTTGGTTTGTGTGAGTGAGTTGAGTTTATCTGTGAGCTTATGATTAGCTGAGATTTGCCTTGATTTGCATATGAGTTGAGATTTATTGTTTAGTTGCTGATTATCCCTGCATGAGAGTTGAGATTCAGTTGATCTTGTCATTGCATCCCAGTGGGGATTTCCCGGCTTGTAGCCGATTACCCGGTCAGTGGACCGTGAGCTTGAGCATAGCATTATGATTTGCCACGCACTGCTGTTCTTCACGAACATTGCCGGGGTCGCTCCCCGTTGAGATTGTTCTTTACCGGTAAAGTGGTCTAGAGGATGGACCCGTGAGCCTTTGCATCGGGAGGCAGAGCCTCTGCGCGTGCAGGTTATGTCAGCCAGTTATAGTGCGGTTCGATGAGACCAATAGTGGCATTAGCCTGAGGTTCGATGTGACCAGCTGTGGCATTAACCTGAGGTCTTGTGAAGGCCAATATGGTAGCTTGTGATTGGGTCTTTGTGTTTTCATTTATTTGATGCATGTGTTGTTAAGTTACTTTAACATACTTCCTTGATTCTTTGATCTGGCTTCTAGTTATCTATCTTTATATGATTCTATGTGATGCCTTTGATTATAGCTTCATTGTTATATTTCTGATTGTCCTAACTCAGTGATGCTTTTGATTATAATTCCTTGGTTATATTTCCGATTGACCTAACTCATGATTGATTCTATCCTCAAGGTGATAACAGTATTATGGTTACATTGAGTATATACCTGAATATCCTAGATCATGATTTTGCCATCCTTAAAGATAGTTCCATGATCATATATCTGCTGATCCCCATGATTACATATCTGTTATATTAACTGTGATAATTGCTTATCCTAACTGTGATTAGATATCTGCTGATCTTCATGATTACATATCTGTTATCTTAACCGCAATCATATATCTGCTGTTCTTCATGTTATCCCCATGAGTTGATATCTATTGATTTCATGATTATATATCTTTGTTGATTTCCATGTTGCCTATCTGATTATTCTAACCCTGATTATTACTATCCTCTAGTATTGTATACCAGTAGGTACGATCTGCTATTTCTCGGCTCGTCGTGCCCACTGGGATACACTCCGGTGTGTCTCACACCCTCGGGTGACTGTTTTTCAGGTCGAGCGGGTGTTGAGATGTCGGGACGAATTGGAGAGGTATCGAGATAGATGTTCGACCCTGGACAGCCGTGTACTTAGTTAAAGAGTTTAAAGTTGAAAGATTTTGTAATTTGGGAAAAAGAGTTGTAATTTGTAAAGTTATTGTAAAAGTAAATTTGTATTATTGTTAGTACGTAGTTAGTACTCTGATGTTATTGCCAAGCTAGCCGTGCATATATAGGAAAGGCTCAATCCCAAAGGGGGATTGAGACTCTTCTATATATGTGGCGGTCTGTCATTGCCCTGGCTGTTTTTGCAACTCTGATTTAGAAAAAAAAAAAAATTTACACTGGATTTTTAAACTCGGGGCGTGACAGATTAGATGGTATCAGAGCAATAGGAATACGATGTCTAGGTTTGGCTAGGAACGAACCCTAGGATGACTCGTATCACGTGAGAGCGCTGGGTTTTGGTACAGTAAGGTTTGGAACTTAGATGTGTTTCGTGTTCACGTTTCGGGATTGTTATTAGTGCAGGAGTAGTCGCGGTCATGGTTTTGACCGTGGGCTTGACGTTTCAGTGGAGCCTGAGGGCTCAGATCAGTTACAGTGTATGTGGTTGAAGGATTGACCACCGTTTGTCAAAGGTTGAACAAGTTATTGACCTTTCAGTATCCTCGTGTCGTAATTCAGTGGCCTATATGTCAATTCTAATGAGATGCTAGTGAACATTGGAATATGATTCCAGTTTCTTGTGAATAGTCAGGGTGACATTGATGACCTCGAAATGGTAGTGACCTCTGGTAGAGGTCATGACATCGGCATAGAGGCTGGAATGGAGGTATGTGATGTACCTTCAGATGTGAGTTGTGTCCCCAACAAGTTGTTGGCGACAGATCTATGGTATTTCGCCTTTCTTTTGGTAAGCACGTTGGCGGCCGACAACGTACTTTCGAAAGAATTGAGAAATACTCTGCCCTGTGATAGGGTATATTAGATTGGGTCTAAAATAGTAGCCTTGGAGTTGTTGAAACCTCGTGATTAGGAATAACTATATTGAACCTATTAGTGATTAATTAGCGTTTTAGTTGGATTAAGTTTCGGGGACGAAACTTCTTAGAAGTTGTGGGTGATGTAGTAACCATGATTTTAAAATCCAAATTTAGGATTAAAATAATTTCCAGAATTATTTAAATGGGTAATTAGTGGTGCAATAGTGGCCCAAAAATATCGACTTTTGATCGGGATCTGATCTGGAAAATCCGAGATAGCCATTGCGATCGTCTCGTCGAAACATAGAAGTTTCATATTCATATGTTTTCGATCCGATGGTCGGATTTTCCAGAAATCAGAAAAGAAGCGGGTGGGCCCCACAACTTAAGTGAATAGTAAACACTATATTTTTAAATCCCTTTAGATCACTAACGGCCAAACTACTATTTAAGATTTTAATATAGGAGTATGAGTAATGAGTTCTAGCTAATTTCGACGCTCTGAGCGCGTTGGCACTGTCAGATTTTGCGTTTGACGCTCCGAGTGCATCGGGATGCGTGCAGCACACCGCAAAACGTCGAACTTTATGGCCCGAGATTTCATATGATCACCAAATTAGACAAATGGGTAGCCTATTTCGAAGGTCTCGACGAGCCGGACGTCGTGGCGAAGTCGGTTTCACATTTCGGCGAACGGATTTTCTCGAAATGCGTGAAAAGCGCCGAAAAAGCTATATTTTTATACTAAACTTGTGTTTTCTTGAACCAAAGTGTTAGGGACTTTAACATGAGGTGCTTGGGTGCAATTTGCACCCACTAAGAAGTGCTCGGAGCAATGGGGATCAAGTGTGAATCGGGTTTAGGCTAATTGCCCAAGGAATCTAGTATTAAATGTAGATGGCCTTTGGTATCCTTGGGGATGAGTACGAGGGGTCTAGGTTGGATTTCGAAGCATCACAAGAATCTTTGAACTCCTCTGAACAAGTCCCGAGTGCTGGGTTGTTGTGGACACAAACCCCATTGAGTGCAATCCGAGAGAGAGGGAGAGAGTGAAGAGGTTGGAACCAACTTTAACCAAAGGAGTTTCTGAGTGCCTGGGGTGTTCCCTCGTGACTGTAAGAGCACCTTGGTGGTGGCCGCGGCCGCGCAAAGGAGGAGGAGAGAAACCGGCTTCATCCTCTCTTCATCGACTTCGGCCAAGGTAAGATCATCTTAACCTCGGTTTGTTTGAGCCCGAGACCTCTAGAAGTAGTTAATATAGGTCCCTAGCATTCTCCCTACCAAGCCCCAAGGCCCCATGCACGTTGCATGGCCGGCGGGAGCAAGCTTTTGCCGGAAATGTAAGTAAGCTCCGCCGCGGTCATTCTCTACAACCAATGGACCAAAACGGTCAAAATTGGTATGCAAGGACTGTAGGAACCATAGATAAATTCTGAAAAGTTTGAGCAATTTTGGTAGAGTAAATTTGGAGAAAATTGATGCCCTAGTTTTTGCGGTTTTATGCTTTCGGCCGAGCTTGTTGCTCCGGCGCCGGCGAGTCTCCCCGCCTCCGGCCAAGTGGTCGGGAAGCTTCCTGGGAGTGAGGGGGTTTCATCCATGCCCTTGCATGGCAACCATGCAGCGCGGTTGAAGCGCGGCTAAGATGGGTTTGAAATGGGATCAAATCTCGGCCGCCGGTGTTCCGGCCAACTCCGGCCGGGGAGGGTTGGTTGGGAAGCTTTGTATGGACCAGAGGAACCTTCTATCCAAGTTTGAAGGCTTCTTATAGCCTCGGTAAAAATCTGCCATTAACGGGGTGAAGCTCCAAAACGGAGCTTTGCTCCCCGCCGCCGCCGCCGCACCCCGTCGCCGGAAATGGGCTCAGGTGAGTTTGGGATGTGTTTTAGCATCCATTTGGCCGATTGGTTGAGCCTTGGAGCCTCTAGTTGGATGGTCACGAAATTCAAGGTTTAAGCTTCTTCTTCAACCTCGGTCTCCGGCCAATCCATTCATGCAAGTATGGCCCAAACTTGCAGGAAATGTAGAGCAATCTATTTAGAACATTTCCTTCCAAGTTTGGAAGCTTTTGGTGCAGTATTTGCAGAAAACCAACTCGAGTTTGGGCTTGTGTGTTTGTGTGTGAAATTGTGCACACCAACTGTTTGTGTTAATGTCACAAAGAAAATAAAGATGGAATTAGGCTTCACTCTAAATATGAAAGTTATTCCAGATTGTCCCCTGAGCTTGATGCTCACCTCAGATCAAAATGATTCTGTGTGGAATAAAAGTTGGAGCAAAGTGAACTTGTATGTTTGCGGATGATGGATCTCTGTGATCCAGCAGACCTGGGCTGCAACCAGTGCAAGCCCTGGCATCTTAACATGGTTTAGAGCAATATTGGTATACAAACTTTAGTTGTTTGAGGTTTAGAACAAAAGTTATAGTGCAATCAACATAAAACAGAAATGTTTGAACAAAACCTTGTTCTAGGCTGTTTGCGAAGCCGCGACAGTGTGCCCTAGGCTAATTTGGGGTCACTGGACGCAATGCTCGCGTTAGAATTTCTGTTTGAAGTCCCGAAGAAATAAAATGGCATTTAGGCTATGTTAGTGCATGTTTTATGGGCCAAAGTTTGCCTCGGGACTCGTGCTGCCACAAATAGGTGAGCACGGTGTCCAGCAAGACATAAGTAACATGCTGGAAGTGACGGAATGTTAAAATGAATCTCCAGTAAAAAGAACGGGCAAAAACAGTGCCCAAATTGGCACTAAAAGAGTGAATTTGAAAACCCTAGGGGCCTAGATGCAAAAGTCACCTCATATATTGGTTAGTAAACTGTTTTAGTGGTTCCTAAGCTTTTCGTTAGGAATCCAACGGCTCCCGTTAAGCGGAAATCGGAATTCGGTTCGAAAATCGGCAAAATCGTCGATTTCTCGGTATCCGGGTGACAATCGCGCAATTCAAGGAATTGCGGCGGTTTCACCAGGGCGACTGTTGAGTCCCAGTAGAATCTGGTTGAGCCAGCGACCAAGTAGACAGCCCGAGTCTCCCGGAAATCCAAAAGGGAATTCCCGGGAGGGGCAATTTGGTAATTTCACCAAATAATAAATATAAGTTGAAGTGGACCAATAAATTGTCAAATTTGGAAAATAGGAAATTAAAAAGGGGTTAAGTCAAAGATAACCAGGTTTTTAAATTGGAATTTGCAAAAGTTAAACTAAAAGGGTTAAATAAGATTTTCTGAACAATATATTTGATTCAGGTGTTCCAGTAGCTCTGATCTTCGAGTTAGTTGCAGATCCGGTCTGTTCGCCTGCGTTTTGACAGGTGGGTTATGTTCGGTCCGGATTTTATCAGTTCGGCCCTCTGGGGTGCGATACTGGTTGGACCCCTGTTTTTGGTAGCTTAACTTAATCTCTTTGAGCCTGCTTTTCTTTGATTATATTATATCTGCTATCTACCTGATCTATGCCTGTTATCTGTTCTATTCTGCCTTACATGATTATTCATAGTGCCTCTGGTATTTATATCTTATCTTGGAACATTTTCATGTTTGATTGGTGAGCCTGCTTGTCCTGTCGATCAAATGATACACTGCTGAACACATAGATTTAATTAACTGATGCTTTTACCGAGCTTCGTAGGGTCGCCGGAGTCTGTTCTTGTTTGATAGGACAAAGGCATTGCTCTGCGAGGTTTGGAAACCCAAGCTTCGTAGCATAGCCGGAGTCTGTTCTTGTCTGATAGGACGAGGGCAATGCTCTTCGGGGTTTGGACTTTTCAAAATAGTTTTCTAAAAAAAAAAAATATGTGTTTAAGTTTTGTATCATTTGGTTGGTTTGTGTGAGTGAGTTGAGTTTATCTGTGAGCTTATGATTAGCTGAGATTTGCCTTGATTTGCATATGAGTTGAGATTTATTGTTTAGTTGCTGATTATCCCTGCATGAGAGTTGAGATTCAGTTGATCTTGTCATTGCATCCCAGTGGGGATTTTCCGGCTTGTAGCCGATTACCCGGTCAGTGGACCGTGAGCTTGAGCATAGCATTATGATTTGCCACGCACTGCTGTTCTTCACGAACATTGCCGGGGTCGCTCCCCGTTGAGATTGTTCTTTACCGGTAAAGTGGTCTAGAGGATGGACCCGTGAGCCTTTGCATCGGGAGGCAGAGCCTCTGCGCGTGCAGGTTATGTCAGCCAGTTATAGTGCGGTTCGATGAGACCAATAGTGGCATTAGCCTGAGGTTCGATGTGACCAGCTGTGGCATTAACCTGAGGTCTTGTGAAGGCCAATATGGTAGCTTGTGATTGGGTCTTTGTGTTTTCATTTATTTGATGCATGTGTTGTTAAGTTACTTTAACATACTTCCTTGATTCTTTGATCTGGCTTCTAGTTATCTATTTATATGATTCTATGTGATGCCTTTGATTATAGCTTCATTGTTATATTTCTGATTGTCCTAACTCAGTGATGCTTTTGATTATAATTCCTTGGTTATATTTCCGATTGACCTAACTCATGATTGATTCTATCCTCAAGGTGATAACAGTATTATGGTTACATTGAGTATATACCTGAATATCCTAGATCATGATTTTGCCATCCTTAAAGATAGTTCCATGATCATATATCTGCTGATCCCCATGATTACATATCTGTTATATTAACTGTGATAATTGCTTATCCTAACTGTGATTAGATATCTGCTGATCTTCATGATTACATATCTGTTATCTTAACCGCAATCATATATCTGCTGTTCTTCATGTTATCCCCATGAGTTGATATCTATTGATTTCATGATTATATATCTTTGTTGATTTCCATGTTGCCTATCTGATTATTCTAACCCTGATTATTACTATCCTCTAGTATTGTATACCAGTAGGTACGATCTGCTATTTCTCGGCTCGTCGTGCCCACTGGGATACACTCCGGTGTGTCTCACACCCTCGGGTGACTGTTTTTCAGGTCGAGCGGGTGTTGAGATGTCGGGACGAATTGGAGAGGTATCGAGATAGATGTTCGACCCTGGACAGCCGTGTACTTAGTTAAAGAGTTTAAAGTTGAAAGATTTTGTAATTTGGGAAAAAGAGTTGTAATTTGTAAAGTTATTGTAAAAGTAAATTTGTATTATTGTTAGTACGTAGTTAGTACTCTGATGTTATTGCCAAGCTAGCCGTGCATATATAGGAAAGGCTCAATCCCAAAGGGGGATTGAGACTCTTCTATATATGTGGCGGTCTGTCATTGCCCTGGCTGTTTTTGCAACTCTGATTTAGAAAAAAAAAAAAATTTACACTGGATTTTTAAACTCGGGGCGTGACAGATTAGATGGTATCAGAGCAATAGGAATACGATGTCTAGGTTTGGCTAGGAACGAACCCTAGGATGACTCGTATCACGTGAGAGCGCTGGGTTTTGGTACAGTAAGGTTTGGAACTTAGATGTGTTTCGTGTTCACGTTTCGGGATTGTTATTAGTGCAGGAGTAGTCGCGGTCATGGTTTTGACCGTGGGCTTGACGTTTCAGTGGAGCCTGAGGGCTCAGATCAGTTACAGTGTATGTGGTTGAAGGATTGACCACCGTTTGTCAAAGGTTGAACAAGTTATGACCTTTCAGTATCCTCGTGTCGTAATTCAGTGGCCTATATGTCAATTCTAATGAGATGCTAGTGAACATTGGAATATGATTCCAGTTCTTGTGAATAGTCAGGGTGACATTGATGACCTCGAAATGGTAGTGACCTCTGGTAGAGGTCATGACATCGGCATAGAGGCTGAATTGGAGGTATGTGATGTACCTTCAGATGTGAGTTGTGTCCCCAACAAGTTGTTGGCGACAGATCTATGGTATTTCGCCTTTCTTTTGGTAAGCACGTTGGCGGCCGACAACGTACTTTCGAAAGAATTGAGAAATACTCTGCCCTGTGATAGGGTATATTAGATTGGGTCTAAAATAGTAGCCTTGGAGTTGTTGAAACCTCGTGATTAGGAATAACTATATTGAACCTATAGTGATTAATTAGCGTTTAGTTGGATTAAGTTTCGGGGACGAAACTTCTTAGAAGTTGTGGGTGATGTAGTAACCATGATTTTAAAATCCAAATTTAGGATTAAAATAATTTCCAGAATTATTTAAATGGGTAATTAGTGGTGCAATAGTGGCCCAAAAATATCGACTTTTGATCGGGATCTGATCTGAAAAATCCGAGATAGCCATTGCGATCGTCTCGTCGAAACATAGAAGTTTCATATTCATATGTTTTCGATCCGATGGTCGGATTTTCCAGAAATCAGAAAAGAAAGCGGGTGGGCCCCACAACTTAAGTGAATAGTAAACACTATATTTTTAAATCCCTTTAGATCACTAACGGCCAAACTACTATTTAAGATTTTAATATAGGAGTATGAGTAATGAGTTCTAGCTAATTTCGACGCTCTGAGCGCGTTGGCACTGTCAGATTTTGCGTTTGACGCTCCGAGTGCATCGGGATGCGTGCAGCACACCGCAAAACGTCGAACTTTATGGCCCGAGATTTCATATGATCACCAAATTAGACAAATGGGTAGCCTATTTCGAAGGTCTCGACGAGCCGGACGTCGTGGCGAAGTCGGTTTCACATTTCGGCGAACGGATTTTCCGAAATGCGTGAAAAGCACCGAAAAAGCTATATTTTTATACTAAACTTGTGTTTTCTTGAACCAAAGTGTTAGGGACTTTAACATGAGGTGCTTGGGTGCAATTTGCACCCACTAAGAAGTGCTCGGAGCAATGGGGATCAAGTGTGAATCGGGTTTAGGCTAATTGCCCAAGGAATCTAGTATTAAATGTAGATGGCCTTTGGTATCCTTGGGGATGAGTACGAGGGGTCTAGGTTGGATTTCGAAGCATCACAAGAATCTTTGAACTCCTCTAAACAAGTCCCGAGTGCTGGGTTGTTGTGGACACAAACCCCATTGAGTGCAATCCGAGAGAGAGGGAGAGAGTGAAGAGGTTGGAACCAACTTTAAACAAAAGGAGTTTCTGAGTGCCTGGGGTGTTCCCTCGTGACTGTAAGAGCACCTTGGTGGTGGCCGCGGCCGCGCGAAAAGGAGGAGGAGAGAAACCGGCTCATCCTCTCTTCATCGACTTCGGCCAAGGTAAGATCATCTTAACCTCGGTTTGTTTGAGCCCGAGACCTCTAGAAGTAGTTAATATAGGTCCTAGCATTCTCCCTACCAAGCCCCAAGGCCCCATGCACGTTGCATGGCCGGCGGGAGCAAGCTTTTGCCGGAAATGTAAGTAAGCTCCGCCGCGGTCATTCTCTACAACCAATGGACCAAAACTGGTCAAAATTGGTATGCAAGGACTGTAGGAACCATAGATAAATTCTGAAAGTTTGAGCAATTTTGGTAGAGTAAATTTGGAGAAAATTGATGCCCTAGTTTTTGCGGTTTTTTTGCTTCGGCCGAAGCTTGTTGCTCCGGCGCCGGCGAGTCTCCCGCCTCCGGCCAAGTGGTCGGGAGCTTCCTGGGAGGTGAGGGGGTTTCATCCATGCCCTTGCATGGCAACCATGCAGCGCGGTTGAAGCGCGGCTAAGATGGGTTTGAAATGGGATCAAATCTCGGCCGCCGGTGTTCCGGCCAACTCCGGCCGGGGAGGGTTGGTTGGGAAGCTTTGTATGGACCAGAGGAACCTTCTATCCAAGTTTGAAGGCTTCTTATAGCCTCGGTAAAAATCTGCCATTAACGGGGTGAAGCTCCAAAACGGAGCTTTGCTCCCCGCCGCCGCCGCCGCACCCCGTCGCCGGAAATGGGCTCAGGTGAGTTTGGGATGTGTTTTAGCATCCATTGGGCCGATTGGTTGAGCCTTGGAGCCTCTAGTTGGATGGTCACGAAATTCAAGGTTTAAGCTTCTTCTTCAACCTCGGTCTCCGGCCAATCCATTCATGCAAGTATTGCCCAACTTGCAGGAAATGTAGAGCAATCTATTTAGAACATTTCCTTCCAAGTTGGAAGCTTTTGGTGCAGTATTTGCAGAAAACCCTCGAGTTGGGCTTGTGTGTTTGTGTGTGAAATTGTGCACACCAACTGTTTGTGTTAATGTCACAAAGAAAATAAAGATGGAATTAGGCTTCACTCTAAATATGAAAGTTATTCCAGATTGTCCCCTGAGCTTGATGTCACCTCAGATCAAAATGATTCCGTGGTGGAAATAAAAGTTGGAGCAAAGTGAACTTGTATGTTTGCGAGATGATGGATCTCTGTGATCAGCAGACCTGGGCTTCAACCAGTGCAAGCCCTGGCATCTTAAACTGGTTTAGAGCAATATTGGTATACAAACTGGTTGTTTGAGGTTTAGAACAAAAGTTATAGTGCAATCAACATAAAACAGAAATGTTTGAACAAAAACCTTGTCTAGGCTGTTTGCGAAGCCGCGACAGTGTGCCCTAGGCTAATTTGGGGTCACTGGACGCAATGCTCGCGTTAGAATTTCTGTTTGAAGTTCCCGAAGAAATAAAATGGCATTTAGGCTATGTTAGTGCATGTTTTATGGGCCAAAGTTGCCTCTTGGACTCGTGCTGTGCCACAAATAGGTGAGCACCGTGTTCCACAGACATAAGTAACATGCTGGAAGTGACGGAATGTTAAATGAATCTCAGTAAAAAGAACGGGCAAAAAAACATTGCCCAAATTGCACTAAAAGAGTGAATTTGAAAACCGTTGGGGCTCTAGATGCAAAAGTCACCTCATATATTGGTTAGTAAACTGTTTTTCGTGGTTCCTAAGCTTTTAGTTAGGGAATCCAACAGCTTCCGTTGAGCGCTGAAATCGAAATTCGGTTCGAAAATCGGCCAAAATCGTCGATTTCTCCTGGTATCGGGTGACAATCGCGCCTTCAAGGAATTGCGGCGGTTCACCAGGTCCCTGTTGAGTCCCGGGAGAATCTGGTTGAGCCAGCTCCAGTTGACGCCCAGGTCCCGTGAAATCAAGCTAATTCCCGGTGTTACGGAATTTGAGTTGGCGTATTTCGTGAATAGTTTAAGTCTTGAAGATTGAAGATGAAGAAACTTTGGATCATATACCTCAATCTCAAGAAAGAAGAATTCAAAAGGATCAGGTACGTTTAACTAAATAATTTGTGATGATCCGAATACTTCTTATAGTGTAGAAACACCTGGAAGAGGTTTTAACTGCATATTCATCAAAAACTGGACATGGGACATGTTCAGGATCCGGATCATGTCGTTTCAATCCGGATCCCGAAGGGTGTTCGTTCATACACTAGTTCAATCCGGATCATGGCATTTGATGATCCGGATCCCGAACATGAGTTTTACCTGTTGGCTTGAACGATCCGGATCGGAATCTCAATCCGGATCCCGAACACATTGTTCTGGTAAAACTGTATGAACGATCCGGATCGTAGATTATGATCCGGATCCCGAACAGGCGGTTTTCTGGAAATTGCTCTCTACGCGTCTGCGATCCGGATCGTGACTTGCGCAATCCGGATCGCCGTCGTAAAACTTTCCAGAAAAGTTTGTTTTTGATCCGAATATTCTTCCTAGGGTTTCTAACCTATAAATAGCCCTTCCCTTTTCATTTCTAGGGCATCCACACATCGGAAAAAGAGCCGTCATTTTCAAATATCATTTTATACGGCCTTAGATCCACATATAGAGAAGAACGGAAATCATTAGATCTATTTAATGGTTCTTCATCTATATTGATTAGTTTGATTCTAGGTTTTCATACTCATATCTTGAGTTGAATCAAACTAATGAATACTTAGATGGTATTTCCGATCTACTCTTGATCTAAGTATTCGGCGGATCATCACCACCCAAACAAACAACGATTTACCCCAAATCGGCGCGTGGACTCGCGTGGCCTTGTGGATTCAAGGTGTTATCGCTCTCGTGGATTCGGAGCGAGGTGCGTTCGTGGATTCGAAGCGTACCATTGGGTGAAGACCGTGGATTCGGTCGGACGTCGTGGACTCGACGTTGGACGCTGTGGATTCAGCGTTGGGCGGGATCGTGGATTCGAGAAGCGTCGTGGAGCGAGCGGAGAAGATCGACTAGGGGCGTATGGTAAAAGGTTGAGTCGTCTGTGAGTACGTTATATCACCTTGTACGTGTGTTAACTCTAGTGGATTTCGCCGTGTTATCGGTCCCGTGGTTTTTTACTCCGGTTTGGAGTTTTCCACGTAAAAATCTTGTGTGTTCTTTTATTTTTCCGCATTGGGTTTTATCGCACAATGATTTTTTGAGTGTTTATTGTTTACACCTATTCACCCCCCTCTAGGTGTTTTTTCCCCTATTTAGATCCTTATTAACCTAAACCCAACAAGTGGTATCAGAGCGGGAATAGGGTTGTAAACAATGGTTGAAGGTGGAAACATCAATCGACCCCCTTTCTTTGATGGAACTAATTATGCGTACTGGAAAGTACGGATGAAAGCTTTCTTAATTTCCATCGACGAAAGGGTGTGGCAATCAATTGAATTAGGATGGTCTAATCCAACTGAAATTTTAGATGATGTTCGCACCTTAAAACCTAGGTCGAAATGGACCAAGGAAGAGATAGACTTATCTTCTTACAATGGCAAAGGGATTAATGCTCTATTTAATGCTTTGTCACAAACTGAGTTCTCTCGCGTCTCGGCATGTGAGACTGCGAAAGAAATCTGGGATGTTCTTCAAGTTACGCATGAGGGAACTAACCTAGTGAAGATTCAGAAACTGCAAATGCTTACGAGCAAGTTTGACTCTATCTCTATGGCAGAGAATGAATCCTTCACTGACTATTACACACGATTGCAAGACATCGTGAACTCATGTGCTAACTTGGGAGAGAAGATTCCAGAATTTAAAGTTGTAAGAAAAATTCTAAGAACTCTTCCTGAACGATTTCGCCCGAAGGTTGCAGCCATTGAAACAATTAAACACCCGGACGAAATGCGTGTAGAAGAATTAGTAGGTGCTTTACAAACTTATGAAATGACTTTTCCTACTAACTATTCTTCTGGAAAGGCATCCTCTTCTAAGTCTTCAGGTTACGCATTGAAATCAACTAAAGAAGAAGACGCGGATTCATCCTCCTCGGACGACGACGAGAACATTTCTATGGAGGACTTTGAGAAGCAGCTCGCTCTCTTGACAAGGAAGTTTCGCCGCAACTTTCGAAGGGGAAATTCAAGCAAAACTCCATCCTTCGGAAAGTCGAAGAAAGGCAAGGGATTTCAAGTACAAGTCAAGAAGCCAAGAGAACTTCTCAAAGGATAAGAAAAGTTCTGAGGGACAAGTTCAGTGTTTCAAATGTCGAGGCTACGGCCACATAGCAACTGAATGTCCCAACAAGAATCCGGCTAAGAAGAAAGCGATGCAAGCAGTCACTTGGGATGACAACTCCACGTCAAATGAGTCATCGTCAAGTGATGAAGAAGACAACGCGACAGCTTTCCACGCGTCCACCAAACCTTCATCCTTCATGTGCTTAATGGCAAGTACATCCGACTCACTGTCCAACTCCACTGTGGAAAAGATTGCAACGGACGATGAGTCAGATAATTCGGAAGGTGAAGATTTTGTTTTAGCCTACCATCAACTTTTGAGGGATTCAAAGAAACTGGCTAAACAAAACAAGGGGTTGAAAGAGAGATTACTGGATCTTGAAGTTGAATTAAAAAGAGTAACCTCTATCTCAACCGATCTTGAAGCGGAAAGGGACGATCTGATTAAGACAAATGTTTCCCTTCAAGAGTCCAATGAGCATTTCGAGAAGAGTTATGTAGACATGGTGAACAAAGCGAATTACTTCTTGAAGCTCTACGGCGAGGCCCGACAGGAAAAATCTGAAATGACAGAGACCATACGCCAACTAAAGGATGACTTACAGAGATTTACTTCTGGAAGGAGTAAGTTGGACAGACTCCTTGGTCTCGGTCAAAGAAACAAGTTCGGCCTCGGATACACTCAAACTGGAGACATTCCAAGTTCGAGTGGTACGGTATTTGTGCCTTCGTCGGTATCTCCTCCTCCGACACCGGTGTTCACGCCAAGCAACGACAACGAACCTACTACATCATCTTCGGAATCGACAAGAACCAAGGTATGTTTTCGTTGTGGCATTTCAGGGCACATCAGAAGAAACTGCAAGACTGGAGCCAAACGCACACCTCAAGAACATCTTGCAGCAACTACCAAAAGGGCTATTCCTCGAAAAACCACTCCAACCAAATTGACGGAAAAGAGCCTTGGTAGTACATCGCTCAAGACGACATCATCAAGGAGCAGCAATTCTTCAAGCAAGACGCCCTCACCTAGGAAATCAACTCCACGAGCACTACAGTCGCATACCAAAAAGGTTTGGGTGCGCAAAGGTGAGATCTTTCCCTGTCTTGCTACCACTGTTTCCTTGCATGCATATGATAGTTCGTCTTGGTATTTGGATAGCGGGTGTTCCCGACATATGACCGGCGATAAAAACTGTTTTCAAACTTTTGAGAAAAACTCCGGAGGACTTGTTGTTTTCGGAGATGGTCGGTCTTCCAAAATTGTTGGAAAGGGAACAGTAGCTATTCCAGATGGCCCGGTTCTAGATAATGTATTATTTGTTCATGGCCTTAAGACTAACCTCATAAGCATAAGTCAACTGTGTGATAGTGGTTATTCAGTTAATTTTTCATCTGATAAATGCACTGTAACTGACTTGAACCATGCTTTCTTTTTAAAGGGGGTTAGATCAGAAAATAATTGTTATGTAGTTCCTTCTAAAATTTCTGAAAAATGTAACCTAGCATCTTTGAAAAATGAAACACTTTGGCATGAAAGGCTAGGTCACATAAACTTTAAGGAACTTTCTAGAATTTCAAATAAAGATGTGGTCAAAGGGGTTCCGAAACTTTCTTTTGAACAAAACCTTGTGTGTGGCGGTTGCCAAAAGGGAAAACAGTCTAGGACTGCACACAAGAATTTGAACCACATAGGTACAAAACGGCCTTTGGAACTTTTGCATATGGACTTAATGGGGCCAACTCGTCAACCATCTCTTGGAGGTAAATGGTATATTTTTTTGTTGGTTGATGACTTTTCTAGATATACTTGGGTAGCCTTTCTAAAGGAAAAAGCTGATACCTTTGATTCTTTTCTCGAAATCTGCAATCGTATTATGATAGAAAAGAATGAAAGGATTACTCGAGTGAGGAGTGATAGAGGTGGTGAATTCATAAATTCTAAATTCATTGATTTTTGTGTTTCTAATGGCATTAAACATGAATTCTCCGCACCTTACACACCTCAACAAAATGGTGTAGTCGAGCGCAAAAACAGGGTCGTACAGGAGATGGCTCGTGTTATGCTTCATAGCCGGAACTTACCTTTATACTTTTGGGCTGAAGCGGTGAACACGGCTGTCTATGTTATCAATCGAGTGTATTTGCGCCCGGGGACTTTTAATACACCATATGAACTTTGGTTTTGTAGAAAACCTAACATCAAATATTTTCGCATTTTCGGGAGTCGGTGTTTTATTTTACGTGATCGTGAAAACTTGGAAAATTTGACTCTCGAAGTGACGAAGGGATTTTCTTAGGTTATTCTACAAACAGCAGAGCATATCGAGTTTTTAACTTAGAATCTAAGACGATCGTAGAATCGATAAATGTTAAGGTAGATGAAGCTTTTCACTTTGAATCTGAAAAATCTACCCTCGATATCTCTCTTGATGATGATACACCTGCTAATGCATCTTCTTCTAACAATTCTTTCGATAATAATATTGATGCATCTAACGGTTCTTCAAGCTCATGTGATGTGCAGGAATCATCTCGTGTACCTCCGCCTACTCCTCTACCTCAGACGTTACGCATCTCCAAGGATCACCCTGAGTCGAACATAATTGGAGATCCACAAGAAGGAGTTAGAACACGGAGACAATTGGTTTGCGGATTTGCATGCTATGTATCTCAAATCGAACCAAGGAATGTTGATGAAGCTCTCCAAGATGATTATTGGATTAAAGCAATGCAGGAAGAGCTCCATCAATTCGAGCGAAACAAAGTCTGGGAACTGACGAAGCCTCCGAAGCAACACAATGTGATAGGTACCAAATGGATCTTCAAGAACAAGAAAAACGAAGAAGGTACTATCATCCGGAACAAAGCAAGGTTAGTTGCTCAAGGCTATTCTCAAGTAGAAGGTATAGACTTTGATGAAACCTTCGCCCCTGTAGCTAGACTCGAGTCCATTCGTATACTGTTTGCGATTGCTTGTCATTTTAAAATCAAATTATTTCAAATGGACGTTAAGAGCGCCTTTTTAAATGGATTTTTAAATGAGGAAGTTTATGTAGCTCAACCGAAAGGTTTTGTGGATCATAAACTACCTAACCATGTTTTTCGACTGAAAAAGGCTCTTTACGGTCTGAAACAAGCACCGCGAGCATGGTACGAAAGGTTGACAAAGCACCTTTTGGAAAAGGGCTACACTCGAGGGGGAGCTGACAGGACTCTCTTTGTGAAGCATTATCAAAACAATTTCATAGTTGCTCAAATCTATGTTGATGACATTGTTTTTGGAGCAACAAGAGATAATGATGCTTCTAAATTCGCGGAGACCATGGAAAGCGAATTTGAGATGTCCATGATGGGCGAGTTGAATTATTTTCTTGGATTACAAGTTAAGCAGAACGATGAAGGAATTCACTTGTGTCAATCCAAGTATGCACTGGAGTTGGTCAAAAAGTTTGACCTTGAAAATTCGAAAGATTTTCCAACTCCAATGGGAACTAGCCATAAGGGACTTGGAAGTGAATCACAATGTGAGAATGTAGACGAGAAACTGTACCGCAGTATGATTGGAAGTCTACTATATCTCACGGCTAGTCGCCCGGATATATCCTTCAGTGTTGGGATTTGTGCGAGATATCAATCAGCACCGAAGGAGGTTCACCTGAAAGCGGTGAAACGGATCATCCGGTATATCAAAGGTACAATCAGTTTCGGAATTTGGTATCCTATGGGAACGACTTTGGATATTGTTGGATACTCAGATGCCGATTGGGCTGGATCTGTGGATGACCGAAAAAGCACGAGTGGTGCATGCTTCTATCTAGGCCACTGCCTTGTTGCATGGCACAGTAAGAAACAGAACTGCATAGCACTCTCGACTGCCGAAGCGGAGTACATTTCTGCAGGAAGTTGCTCAACCCAATTGATTTGGATGAAGAGCGTGTTGAGTGATTTCCGAATTTCAACATCTTCGGTAACCATTTTATGTGACAACACTAGTGCCATTAACATTTCTAAAAACCCTGTGTTGCACTCTAGAACAAAACATATTGAACTTAGATATCATTTTCTTAGAGAGCTAGTTGAATCAAACATTCTTCAACTGTCATATATTTCAACTGAAGATCAATTAGCTGACATCTTGACAAAACCTTTGGATCAAAAACGTTTTATTCACTTGCGTAAAGCAATTGGCATGCTTTCCTTGAAATAACCTCTTTTGAAACTTTTGCTTAGATTAGGTTTTGTTTTTGTTCTTTGTATTTGTTTTGTTCTTTATCTATGTTTTGTACATAGCACACTAATTGAGCACATTTCATAATTGACTTTACTTGCATCCTTGACATGCATTTAGAAATTTATTATGTCCTTGATGTCATAATATTTCAATGTTGCAATGATCATTTACGTTATTTAAACCATCTTCTAAGTGATCAAAGTCAATTTCTCTCTCAATGATCTCTTGGTATAGTCATTATCATATTTGATTGCTTAGTCGAGTATGAATTCGAGATCAATGGTTTGGTTGAATACCTTATATATTAAATAATTGATAGCCAATTGAGGGGGAGTCAATGAAATCTGAAATGCTCAAAAGATGTGGAAAGAGTTACATCCCAGTGAGGAGTGTGAAAACTACCACCACATGGAGAAAATGAAAGAAAAAGAAACTCCATGAATGAAAAGCAAACTTTTTGTTTTGAAAATTGTTGATGAAACTCATATTGAAATACTTGACTCAGTCGTATTTCATGGTTGGTATAAGGTGGGATTTTTAGTAAAAGATGCTCAAAGAGCCACTCCTTCAACAGATTGTCTAGATATATTATCTAACTTATCTGGGATTTCAAACATCTATTGATCTTGGTACTTCATTTTCTTTACTGAAATTGATGATTTGATAAAGACATTACACATAGGATCAGGATAGATGTAATTGAAGTTGTTCAACTTTAAGTGTTTTAACTTTCGTAAATCTTCGTTTCATTTTTGGATATTTTTGATAGATTTTTCATAATCTATTTCTTGTTGTATGGAACGATGCTATTTGTTTAAAGTTGACATGATAAAATGCTTACATACTTTTTCTGGAGTTTATTGTATTTTTTTTAACTTTTCTGGAGAAAAAGGTGTAGGCGATCCGGATCGTGGCAAAGTGATCCGGATCCCGAACGCAGGATTCTCTCCTGCGTATAGCCGATCCGGATCGTGGCAAGTGATCCGGATCCCGAATGCAGGATTTTCCCTGTATGTGGCCGATCCGGATCTCATTCACGACCGATCCGGATCGCGGCTAGGGCTTCTTATAGAAACTTTCAGATTCAAGATTTCTTTACCAAAATTTCTGATTTCCAAGCTTCTAGAGTTTCTCTTTCTAGATCTCTTGCTTCCTAGTGCTTCAAAACTCAAGCTTCTTCGGATTCAAGTAAGTTTTCATGATCAAAACTCGGTTTTTCACAGTTTTTAGGTTTTTTCATCAAACGCGAGCAGAAAAGATGGATTTTCTTCGTTTGTGAACGGTTTTTGATCAAACTTCTTTTGAAATAAGAACTCTGGATCTATTAGTTTTGCTTTTATGCTGGGTTTTTGCATGATTAACGAGTTTTTAGCCTTCGATTTCTAAAAATTCGGTTTTAGGGCATAAAAGAGGAATTTGTGTAAAACATGAAATTGATCTATTTTTAACATTCTTTTTGGAAAACTAATTTGATTCTTAGCTTCTCTATATGATTATGATTGTCTAGGTACAATGTGTTAAGATTTTTCAAAATTGACAATTTTTCATATGTTCTTGAGTTGGTTTTCACAGGACACTCTCGTTTAACTCAAAGCACTGACAGAAATGGTGATCACCTGGATGATTTTCCTGCTCACTGCCATGGTCCATGTGAAGGACTCTGCAAAGCCGAAGAGAAGCAAAAGAACAAAGAGAGCTAAGGCCGACTCCGATACTGAATCGGAAACGGAGTCGATTGACTGGGACAACCTTGACATTGAAGGGGCTGCCCCAACTGCTGTAAAAGGGAAAGCTCCTGCTGAAGCACCCAAGTCTAAACCTCCTCCTACTGCAGCTGAAAAAGGAAAGGCGCCAATGGAGTCTACCGGAAAAAGAATGAAAACCTTGGCAAGGAAAAGAAGTGGTGCACAAGGGATTTCAATTAATGAACCTTCAGCCGACCTACCACCATCTCAGGGATTCGTTAGCTCCACACGAATCAAAGAGTTTGAAAAGAGGGAATGCATAGGAGAGCGCCACGTGAATGTACAACAAATGAGGGATAGATCTGCAGAGTTCGGAGCTCTGTTTGATCGAGTTGGTCTTGGTCCGATCTGCAACTTTCCTGAGAAGACTGGATTTTGTCCACACTCAGTTCGGATCTTCTATCAGAATGCAGCGAGTCTTATCGATGAAGTTTCTGGACGCCGAGAATTTCAGACCTTTGTAAAAGGTACCAAAATTAAAGTCACTCCCCAACTGATTGGAGAGGTGCTCAACATGAATGCCATCTCAGATGGACTACACTACTTGAAGACTCAGGTCTTCACACACAAATCGTGGAGGATAGTTGTCGATGGAACCTGCTCTTCGGAGACTCCGTCTGCCGGAAATTCAGTTTACTCCAGGGAACTCAAGAAGGAGTACAAGTACTTGAACTTTATTGTCTGCTACAACATGCTTCCCAACATGAACACGAAAATCGTCCGATGGGAAAGATTACTTTTTCTTTTTCTTCTTGGAAATCCAACTGCTGCAATGGGAGCAAATCTGAACATTCCTTACCTCATCTGGAATAGGATGACGCGATATATCGCGCAGTCACATCCTTCTGAGCGACTGCCGTATCCGATGATCATTATGCGCATCCTTCGGAAATTTAAGGTGGATACGAGAGCGAGTTCGTACATGTACAGTCTGGGGACGATCAATGAGACAACAATTGTCAAGTCACTGACAACAAAGCAGGATGATCCTCAAATTGGTCAACGAGTTCGACCTCAAGCACCTTCTTCCAGTGCCCCCATTCCACCGACACATAAGGCACCTCCATCCACTTCTGACGACGATGCCTCAGTCACTTCCATCTTCAAAGAACAGAAGCGGCTCTCGGATGAACAAGAACGCATATCCGCTGAATTTTCTGAGATGAAAGGCGACCTTCATGTCATGAAGAATGAGATGGAGATCATCACAGCCTCGCAAGTCACCCTGACTAAATCAGTATCCTCGGTGAAAAGACTTGTGAAGAAGTTGTTTGCAAAGATGGGTTGCACAACTTCCGATGACTCCGACTCTCAGGAGTGACTCTATGATCTAATCATTTTCCTTTGTTTTCTTATTTTTCTCTGTTTGTTTGATGTGTGTTTTGTTTTGCAGGCTTATGGTTTGTATTTATGTTGCTAACTCTCCCTGTGATGTAATTATTTGGCGTTGTTTGTGACAAAAAGGGGGAGAGAATGAGAGTGAGAGTTGAAGAGTTATAAACTCTGAACAATGAAAAACAATGAACTCTGAACAATGACTGTGAATGAATCAAGGAATGAATCAAGGTAAGTATGAATCTCAACTCAACTTGGGTTTTCTTTTGTGGATTGTGACATGCTGATACTAACTATTTGACTAACTATTTGGGCATGTAATATGACTAACAAGTTGATGTTGGACTAACATACTTTGACATTTGGTTTTCAACTGCTTAGAAGATATGTTGGTTTTAACTATGTTCTTTCACATATCTGATTCTTTCAAATGTCATGATGAGATCAAACTCTAATTCTGCATTTGGTTTTCAATGTTTCAATTCTTGAGGTATCTAACGATTTTGTTTGTCAAGAATGTTTTCTGTGTGCAGAAGTTACAGATGTCTAAGTCTAGAGTCTGTTCTAGGAGTTTATCTCATGTTTTTATTTTTCATGGAACTCTTTTGTAAATTTTTGTTGTATGGTGATAGCAACAAAAATATCTTTTTGAATTTTCTTTGTGGATCTGTGTTTTGTCACGAAACCGCCAAAGGGGGAGATTGTTACGGAATTTGAGTTGGCGTATTTCGTGAATAGTTTAAGTCTTGAAGATTGAAGATGAAGAAACTCTGGATCATATACCTCAATCTCAAGAAAGAAGAATTCAAAAGGATCAGGTACGTTTAACTAAATAATTTGTGATGATCCGAATACTTCTTATAGTGTAGAAACACCTGGAAGAGGTTTTAACTGCATATTCATCAAAAACTGGACATGGGACATGTTCAGGATCCGGATCATGTCGTTTCAATCCGGATCCCGAAGGGTGTTCGTTCATACACTAGTTCAATCCGGATCATGGCATTTGATGATCCGGATCCCGAACATGAGTTTTACCTGTTGGCTTGAACGATCCGGATCGTGGAATCTCAATCCGGATCCCGAACACATTGTTCTGGTAAAACTGTATGAACGATCCGGATCGTAGATTATGATCCGGATCCCGAACAGGCGGTTTTCTGGAAATTGCTCTCTACGCGTAAGCGATCCGGATCGTGACTTGCGCAGTCCGGATCGCCGTCCGTAAAACTTTCCAGAAAAGTTTGTTTTTGATCCGAATATTCTTCCTAGGGTTTCTAACCTATAAATAGCCCTTCCTTTTCATTTCTAGGGCAATCCACACATCGGAAAAAGAGCCGTCATTTTCAAATATCATTTTATACGGCCTTAGATCCACATATAGAGAAGAACGGAAATCATTAGATCTATTTAATGGTTCTTCATCTATATTGATTAGTTTGATTCTAGGATTTTCATACTCATATCTTGAGTTGAATCAAACTAATGAATACTTAGATGGTATTTCCGATCTACTCTTGATCTAAGTATTCGGCGGATCATCACCACCCAAACAAACAACGATTTACCCCAAAATCGGCGCGTGGACTCGCGTGGCCTTGTGGATTCAAGGTGTTATCGCTCTCGTGGATTCGGAGCGAGGTGCGTTCGTGGATTCGAAGCGTACCATTGGGTGAAGACCGTGGATTCGGTCGGACGTCGTGGACTCGACGTTGGACGCTGTGGATTCAGCGTTGGGCGCAAATCGTGGATTCGAGAAGCGTCGTGGAGCGAGCGGAGAAGATCGACTAGGGGCGTATGGTAAAAGGTTGAGTCGTCTGTGAGTACGTTATATCACCTTGTACGTGTGTTAACTCTAGTGGATTTCGCCGTGTTATCGGTCCCGTGGTTTTTTACTCCGGTTTGGAGTTTTCCACGTAAAAATCTTGTGTGTTCTTTTATTTTTCCGCATTGGGTTTTATCGCACAATGATTTTTGAGTGTTTATTGTTTACACCTATTCACCCCCCTCTAGGTGTTTTTTCCCCTATTAGATCCTTATTAACCTAAACCCAACACCCAATAAGAAAGAAGAATTCAAAAGGATCAGGTATGTTTAACTAAAGATTTTGGTGATCCGAATACTTCTTGTAGTGTAGAAACACCTGGAAGAGGCCAAAAACTGGACATGGGACATGTTCAGGATCCGGATCATTCAATCCGGATCCCGAAGGGTGTTCGTTCATACACTGGTTCAATCCGGATCGCAGCATTCATGATCCGGATCCCGAACACAATTTTACCTTTGCTTGCTCGATCCGGATCAGGAATTGCAATCCGGATCCCGAACATTGTTTTGGTAAAACTGTATGAACGATCCGGATCGGGAGATCCGGATCCCGAACAGCATTTTCTGGAAACCGTTTTGTGCTTCTGCAATCCGGATCGTCCAATCCGGATCGCCGTCGGTAAAACTTTCCAGAAAAGTTTGTTTTTGATCCGAATATTCTTCCTAGGTTTCTAACCTATAAATAGCCCTATTCATTTCTAGGGCATCCGCCGTAGCCGAAAGAAAAATCCACATATAGAGAAGAAAGGAAATCATAGATCTATTCTATGTTTCTTCATCTATATTGATTGATTGATTCTAGGTTTTCATACTCATATTTTGAGTGAATCAAATAATGAATACTTAGATGGTATTTCCGATCTATCTTTATCTAAGTATTCGGCGGATCATCACCACCCAAAAAACAACGATTTACCCCAAAATCGGCGCGTGGACTCGCGTGGCCTTGTGGATTCAAGGTGCAACCGCTCTCGTGGATTCGGAGCGAGGTACGTTCGTGGATTCGAAGCGTGCCATTGGGTGAAGACCGTGGATTCGGTCGGACGTCGTGGACTCGACGTTGGACGCTGTGGATTCAGCGTTGGGCGCGGATCGTGGATTCGAGAAGCGTCGTGGAGCGAGCGGAAGATCTACTAGGAGCGTATGGTAAAAGGTTGAGTCGTCTGTGAGTACGTTATATCACCTTGTACGTGTGTTAATTCTAGTGGATTTCGCCGTGTTATCGGTCCCGTGGTTTTTTACTCCGGTTTGGAGTTTTTCCACGTAAAAATCTTGCGTGTTCTTTTATTTTTCCGCATTGGGTTTTATCGCGCAATGATTTTTTGAGTGTTTATTGTTTACACCTATTCACCCCCCTCTAGGTGTTTTTTCCCCTATTTAGATCCTTATTATTAAACCCAACAAGTGGTATCAGAGCGGGAATAGGGTTGTAAACAATGGTTGAAGGTGGAAACATCAATCGACCCCCTTTCTTTGATGGAACAAATTATGCGTACTGGAAAGTACGGATGAAAGCTTTCTAATTTCCATCGACGAAAGGGTGTGGCAATCAATTGAATTAGGATGGTCTAATCCAACTGAAATTTTAGATGATGTTCGCACCTTAAAACCTAGGTCGAAATGGACCAAGGAAGAGATAGACTTATCTTCTTACAATGGCAAAGGAATTAATGCTCTATTTAATGCTTTGTCACAAACTGAGTTCTCTCGCGTCTCGGCATGTGAGACTGCGAAAGAAATCTGGGATGTTCTTCAAGTTACGCATGAGGGAACTAACCTAGTGAAGATTCAGAAACTGCAAATGCTTACGAGCAAGTTTGACTCTATCTCTATGGCAGAGAATGAATCTTTCACTGACTATTACACACGATTGCAAGACATCGTAAACTCATGTGCTAACTTGGGAGAGAAGATTCCAGAATTTAAAGTTGTAAGAAAAATTCTAAGAACTCTTCCTGAACGATTTCGCCCGAAGGTCGCAGCCATTGAAACAATTAAACACCCGGACGAAATGCGTGTAGAAGAATTAGTAGGTGCTTTACAAACTTATGAAATGACATTTCCTACTAACTATTCTTCTGGAAAGGCATCCTCTTCTAAGTCTTCAGGTTACGCATTGAAATCAACTAAAGAAGAAGACGCGGATTCATCCTCCTCGGACGACGACGAGAACCTTTCTATGGAGGACTTTGAGAAGCAGCTCGCTCTCTTGACAAGGAAGTTTCGCCGCAACTTTCGAAGGGGTAATTCAAGCAAAACTCATCCTTCGGAAAGTCGAAGAAAGGCAAGGGTTCTTCAAGCTACAAGTCAAGAAAGCAAGAGAACTTCTCAAAGGATAAGAAAAGTTCTGAGGGACAAGTTCAGTGCTTCAAATGTCGAGGCTACGGCCACATTGCAACGGAGTGTCCCAACAAGAATCCGGCAAAGAAGAAGGCGATGCAAGTCGTTACTTGGGATGACAACTCCACGTCAAATGAGTCATCCTCAAGTGATGAAGAAGACAACGCGACAGCTTTCCACGCGTCCACCATCTTCACCCTTCATGTGCTTAATGGCAAGTACATCCGATTCACTGTCCAACTCCACTGTTGAAAAGATTGCAACGGACGATGAATCAGATGATTCGGAAGGTGAAGATTTTGCTTTAGCCTACCATAACTTTTGAGGGATTCAAAGAAACTGGCTAAGCAAAACAAGGGGTTGAAAGGGAGATTGCAGGATCTCGAAGAAGAAGTAAAAAGGGTAACCTCTCTCTCAACCGATCTTGAAGTGGAAAGGGACAATCTGATTAAAACAAATGTTTCCCTTCAAGAGTCCAATGAGCAATTCGAGAAGAATTATATGGATATGGTGAACAAAGCGAATTACTTCTTGAAGCTCTACGGCGAGGCTCGACAGGAAAAATTGGAAATGACGGAGACCATACGCCAACTGAAGGATGACTTAAAGAGATTTTCTTCTGGAAGGAGTAAGTTGGACAGACTTCTTGGTCTTGGTCAAACAAATAAGTTCGGCCTCGGATACACTCAAACTGGAGACATTCCAAGTTCGAGTGGGACAGTATTTGTGCCTCAGTCGGTATCTCCTCCTCCGACACCGGAATTCACGACAAGCAACGACAACAAGCCTACTACATCCTCCTCGGAATCGTCAAGAATCAAGGTATGTTTTCGTTGTGGCATTTCAGGGCACATAAGGAGAAATTGCAAGACGGAAGCCAAACGCACACCTCAAGCACCTCTTGCAATGACTACCAAAAGGGCTATTCCTCGAAAAATCAATGCAAATCATTGAAGGAAAAGAGCCTTGGTAGTCACCGCTCAAGACGACATCATCAAGGAGCAGCAATTCTTCAAGCAAGACGCTTTCACCTAGGAAATCAACTTCACGACCATTACCGACGCATTCCAAAAAGGTTTGGGTGCGCAAAGGTGAAATTTTTCCCTTGTCTTGCTACCAATGTTTCCTTGCATGCATATGATAGTTCGTCTTGGTATCTGGATAGCGGGTGTTCCCGTCATATGACCGGCGATAAAAACTGTTTTCAAACATTTGAGAAAAACTCCGGAGGACTTGTTGTTTTCGGAGATGGTCGGTCTTCCAAAATTGTTGGAAAGGGAACGGTAGCTATTCCAGATGGCCCGGTTCTAGATAATGTGTTATTTGTTCATGGCCTTAAGACTAACCTCATAAGCATAAGTCAACTTTGTGATAGTGGTTATTCAGTTAATTTTTCATCTGATAAATGCACTGTAACTGACATGAACCATGCTTTCTTTTTAAAGGGGGTTAGATCAGAAAACAATTGTTATGTAGTTCCTACTAAGATTTCTGAAAAATGTAACCTAGCATCTTTGAAAAATGAAACACTTTGGCATGAAAGGCTAGGTCACATAAACTTTAAGGAACTTGCTAGAATTTCGAACAAAGATGTGGTCAAGGGGGTTCCGAAACTTTCTTTTGAACAAAACATTGTGTGTGGCGGTTGCCAAAAGGGAAAACAGTCTAGGACTGCACACAAGAACTTGAACCACATAGGTACAAAACGGCCTTTGGAACTTTTGCATATGGATTTAATGGGGCCAACTCGTCAACCATCTCTGGGAGGTAAATGGTATATTTTCTTATTGGTTGATGATTTTTCTAGATATACTTGGGTAGCATTTTTAAAAGAAAAAGCTGATACTTTTGATTCTTTTCTCGAAATCTGCAATCGTATTATGATTGAAAAGAATGAAAGGATTACTCGAGTTAGGAGTGATAGAGGTGGGGAATTCATAAATTCCAAATTCATTGATTTTTGCACTTCTAATGGCATTAAACATGAATTCTCAGCACCTTACACACCTCAACAAAATGGTGTAGTCGAGCGCAAAAACAGGGTCGTACAGGAGATGGCACGTGTTATGCTTCATAGCCGGAACTTACCTTTATATTTTTGGGCTGAAGCGGTGAACACTGCTGTCTATGTTATTAATCGAGTGTATTTGCGCCCGGGGACTTTGAATACACCATATGAACTATGGTTTTGTAGAAAACCTAACATCAAATATTTTCGTATCTTTGGGAGTCGGTGTTTTATTTTACGTGATCGCGAGAATCTTGGAAAATTTGACTCTCGAAGTGACGAAGGGATTTTCTTAGGTTATTCTACAAACAGCAGAGCATATCGAGTTTTTAACTTAGAATCTAAGACGATCGTAGAATCGATAAATGTTAAGGTAGATGAAGCTTTTCACTTTGAATCTGAAAAATCTACCCTCGATATCTCTCTTGATGATGATACACCTGCTAATGCATCTTCTTCTAACAATTCTTTCGATAATAATGATGCATCTAACGGTTCTTCAAGCTTATCTGATGTGCAGGAATCATCTCGTGTACCTCCGCTACTCCTCTACCTCAAACGTTACGCATCTCCAAGGATCATCCTGAATCGAACATCATTGGAGATCCACAAGAAGGAGTTAGAACACGGAGACAATTGGTTTGCGGATTTGCATGCTATGTATCTCAAATCGAACCAAAGAATGTTGATGAAGCTCTTCAAGATGACTACTGGATTAAAGCAATGCAGGAAGAGCTCCATCAATTTGAGCGAAACAAAGTCTGGGAATTAACGAAGCCTCCGAAGCAACACAATGTGATAGGTACCAAATGGATCTTCAAGAACAAGAAAAATGAAGATGGTACTATCATCAGGAACAAAGCAAGGTTAGTTGCTCAAGGCTACTCTCAAGTAGAAGGTATAGACTTTGATGAAACTTTCGCCCCTGTAGCTAGACTCGAGTCCATTCGTATCTTATTTGCGATTGCTTGTCATTTTAAAATCAAATTATTTCAAATGGACGTTAAGAGCGCATTTTTAAATGGTTTTTTAAATGAGGAAGTTTATGTGGCTCAACCGAAAGGTTTTGTGGATCATAAACTACCTAACCATGTTTTTCGTCTGAAAAAGGCTCTTTACGGTCTGAAACAAGCACCGCGAGCATGGTACGAAAGGTTGACAAAGCACCTTTTGGAAAAGGGCTATACTCGAGGGGGAGCTGACAGGACTCTCTTTGTGAAGCATTATCAAAACAATTTCATAGTTGCTCAAATCTATGTCGATGACATTGTTTTTGGCGCAACAAGAGATAATGATGCTTCTAAATTCGCGGAGACCATGGAAAGCGAATTTGAGATGTCCATGATGGGCGAATTGACTTATTTTCTTGGATTACAAGTTAAACAAAACGATGAAGGAATTCACTTGTGTCAATCCAAGTATGCACTGGAGTTGGTCAAAAAGTTTGATCTAGAAAATTCTAAGGATTTTCCGACTCCAATGGGAACTAGCCATAAGGGACTTGGAAGTGAATCACATAGTGAGAATGTAGACGAGAAACTGTATCGCAGTATGATTGGAAGTCTACTATATCTCACGGCTAGTCGCCCGGATATATCCTTCAGTGTTGGGATTTGCGCGAGATATCAATCAGCACCGAAGGAGGTTCACCTGAAAGCGGTGAAACGGATCATCCGATATATCAAAGGTACAATCAATTTCGGAATTTGGTATCCTATGGGAACAAGTTTGGATATTGTTGGATACTCAGATGCCGATTGGGCTGGATCAGTGGATGACCGGAAAAGCACGAGTGGTGCATGCTTCTATCTTGGCCATTGCCTTGTTGCATGGCACAGTAAAAAGCAGAATTGCATAGCACTCTCGACTGCCGAAGCGGAGTATATTTCTGCAGGAAGTTGTTCAACCCAATTGATTTGGATGAAAAGCGTGTTGAGCGATTTCCGGATTTCAGCATCTTCGGTAACCATTTTATGTGACAACACTAGTGCTATTAACATTTCAAAAAACCCTGTGTTGCACTCTAGAACAAAACATATTGAACTTAGATATCATTTTCTTAGAGAGCTAGTTGAATCAAATATTCTTCAACTGTCATATATTTCAACTGAGGATCAATTAGCTGATATTTTAACAAAACCTTTGGATCAAAAACGTTTTATTCATTTGCGTAAAGCAATTGGCATGCTTTCCTTGAAATAATCTTTTTGAAACCTTTGCTTAGGTTAGGTTTTGTTTTTGTTTTTGTTTTGTTCTTTATCTATGTTTTGTACATAGGACATTAATTGAGCATAAATCATAATTGACTTTAATTGCATCCTTTCACACATTTAGAAATTTATTATGCTTTTGATATCATAATATTTCAATGTTGCAATGATCATTTATGTTAATTAAGTCATCTTTTAAGTGATCAAAGTCAATTTCTCTCTCAATGATCTCTTGGTATAGTCATTATCTTATTTGATTGCTTAGTCGAGTATGAATGCGAGATCAATTTTTGGTTGAATACCTTATATATTAAATAATTGATAGCCAATTGAGGGGGAGTCAAAGAAATGTAAAATGCTCAAAAGATGTGGAAAGAGTTACATCCCAATGAGGAGTGTGAAAACTACCACCACATGGAGAAAAAAAGGAAAAGATACCCCATGTATGCAAAGCAAATTTTTGTTTTTAAATTGTTGATGAAATGCATATTGAAATACTTGACTCAGTCATATTTCATGGTTGGTATAAGGTGGGATTTTTGATAAAAGATGCTCAAAGAGCCACTCCTTCAACAGATTGTCTAGATATATTATCTAACTTATCTGGGATTTCAAACATCTATTGATCTTGGTATTTCATTTTCTTTACCAAAATTGATGATTTGATAAAGGCATTACGCATAAGATCAGGATAGATGTAATTGAAGTTGTTCAACTTTAAGAGTTTTAATTTCCATAAATTTTCGTTTCATTTTTGAGTATTTTTGATAGATTTAGTATAATCTATTTCTTGTTGTATGAAACGATGATTTTTGTTTAAAGTTGATATGGTGAAGTGCTTACATACTTTTTCTGGATTTTATGGAATTTTTCTAAAATTTTCTGGAGAAAAAGTTGAAGCCGATCCGGATCGGGGTAAGTGATCCGGATCCCGAACGCAGGCTTCTTCCTGCGGGTAGCCGATCCGGATCGAAATCTCGATCCGATCCGGATCACGGCTAGGGTAATTAAAAGAACGAAAGGGATTTGATTTCTTTTACCCTAATCTTTTGTTCTCAAGTCTCTAGAGCTTCTCTCTCTAGATTTCTTGCATCTTGGAGCTTTCCAAACTCAAGTTCTTCGATTCCAAGTGAGTTTTATTGATCAAAATCTCGGTTTTTCATTGTTTTTGCTTGTTTGCTCAAAACGTGAGTAGAAAACATGCATCTTTTTCGTTTGTGAATGGTTTTTGATCAAATTTCTTTTGAAATAAGAACTCTGGGTTGATTAGTTTTGATTATATGCTGGGTTTTCTCAAGTTAAACGAATTTTTGGGCTTCGATTTCGAAAAATTCGGTTTTAGGGCATAAAAGAGGAATTTTTGAAAATCATGCGATTGATCTATTTTTAAAATTCTTTTTGCAAAACTAATTTGATTCTTGGCTTCTCTACATGATTATGATTGTTTAGGTACAATTTTTCAAATTTTTGAAAATTGACAATTTTTCATGTGTTCTTGAGTTGGTGTTCACAGGATTTCAAATTTCCAAAAGCACTCACAGTAATGGAATTCACTTGGATCATTCTTCTCCTGGTTTCAATGGTACATACTCGAGCTACAAACAAATTGAAAAGGGCCAAGAAAGTTCAACAAAAAGGCGAGTTTGTTCAGGTCAGTGACACAGAAGTAGACTGTCATGAGGTAGATTGGACTGCATTGACAGATGATGATGACTCGTTGCCTGAACAAAAAGCGTCTGATGGTTCAGGAGGAAACGCCTCCGATGGTTCGAAGGAAAGGCAACCATGGATACAGGAAAAGCACCTATGGCTGCACCAACCATCTCTGTGAAAAGAAAGCGGATTACTAGACGTTTTGGACTCCGACAGGACACTAATGTTGACACGCCGACAGCTCCTGACTCCCCACCACGGGTGGAAGAAGTATTCGTTAACGCTGATCGTCTTAGAGCTTTCGCACATCGCGAATGCATTGGCGAGAGACATGTTAACATTGAGGAACTACGAGGTCACTCCCCTGAGTTTGGTGATTTAATTGAACAAGCCAACCTTATTCAAGTGTGCCGATTCCCAGAAACCCTCGGCTACTGTCTGCATCTTGTGAGGACCTTCTATACAAATGCACGGCACCTTCGAGAGTTTGAAAACGGTCCAATGGAATTTTACACGAATATCCAGGGCACAAGATTTAAGATTACTCCACATTTGATTGGTGAGGTTTTGGGAATGCAAGCCAGCAAGACAGGAATTCATTACCTAAAGGGAGTAAGTTTGACAAACATGATGTGGCAAAAAGTTATAGAGGGAATTTGTTTGGAGGGAACACAATCAACGGAGAAATCTGTCAAATCTAAAGAACTTCGTCTTGAGTACAGGTTTCTAAACTTCATCACATGTTACAATATCCTTCCAAATATGCAGACGAAAGTCGTGAGATGGGATCGCTTGCTATTTTGTATCTCTTAGGACATCCGTCAGAAGCAACGGCATTAAATATCAACATTCCATACATTATCTGGAATAGAATGGCGAGATATGTTGAGCATCCTCATCCCACTGAAAGAATCCCATTTCCGTTAATTATAATGAGAATCTTAAAGAAATTCCAAGTTGATACGAGTTCAACATCTTATCATCAATGTTTGAGCATGATTGATGAGTCTACCATCGTCAAGTCCCTCCATAAATTGCCACATGTCACTCCAGTTCCTGCAAGCGGAACAAAACCCAGTACAAGCACTGCCACATCACCATCACAGCCAGCACCCGCACCAGTCAATGAAGAATCGATCTCATCTATTTACAAAGAACAACAACGATTATCTGTTCAGCAGGAACGGATTTCGAAGGAACAGCAAAGAATTTCCGATGAGCTTGAACTTATCACAGCAGCCCATATTACCATCACTAAGAAGGTCAATTCAATGAACCAGCGGGTGAAAAAGATGTTCTCTAAAATGGGGTGCACGAGCTCTGAAGACTCGGATTCTGATGATTGATTAGTTTTTCACTCATTTTCTTTCTTTTCTTTTTGTGCAGATTTGTGCAGACCTTTTAGGATTTAGTTCTCTTTTTACTTTACTTTAGTTCAGTTCTTAGGTTTTTCAAGTTAATGGAACTTCTAACTCTCCTTACATTTAGTAGTTTTGACTACGTTTTGGCTTTGTTTTGTGACAAAAAGGGGGAGTGAGTTAGAGAGAACTTTGAACAATGATGATGTGAAAACTGTGTGAAGGTAAGTATGACTTCAACTTCAACTTGGTTCTTGGTTTTTATTTGATGATTTGTTGCATGTCCCTACTAACTATTTGACTAACTATTTGGGCATGTAATATGACTAACAAGTTGATGTTGGACTAACATCTTGTGACATTTGGTTTTTGAATGCTTAGAAGATATGTTGGTTTTTGTCTATGATTCTCTTACATATCTGATTTTTCAAATGTCATGATGAGAATAAACTCTATCTCTGTACTTGGTTGTGTATGTTTCAATTCTTGAGGTATCTAACGAATTCTTTTGTCAAGAATGATTTCTTTGTGCAGAGATTACAGATGTCTAAGTCTAGAGTCTGTCTTAGGAGTTTATCTCATGTTTTTGAAATTTTTGGATCTCCATTGTAAATTTTTGTTGTATGGTGATATCAACAAAAATACCTTTTTGAATTTTCTTTTGTGGATCTGTGTTTTGTCACGAAACCGCCAAAGGGGGAGATTGTTACGGAATTTGAGTTGGCGTATTTCGTGAAAGTGTTAAGTCTTGAAGATTGAAGATGAAAGAACTTTGGATCATATACCTCAATCTCAAGAAAGAAGAATTCAAAAGGATCAGGTATGTTTAACTAAAGATTTTGGTGATCCGAATACTTCTTGTAGTGTAGAAACACCTGGAAGAATTTTAATTGCATAAAAATCAAAAACTGGACATGGGACATGTTCAGGATCCGGATCAGAGCCAGTGATCCGGATCCCGAAGGTTGTTGCTTCATACAATACTTCAATCCGGATCCTAGAAGATTGTGATCCGGATCCCGAATGTTATGTTTTCCAAATTGTATGAACGATCCGGATCAGGCAATCCGATCCGGATCCCGAACCCTTGGATTTCTGGAATCGTCAATCTCTTTACGACGATCCGGATCACAGTAACCTCGATCCGGATCGCCGTCCGTAAAATTTCCAGAAACGGTTGTTTTTGATCCGTATCTTCTTCCATTGGTTTCTAACCTATAAATAGACCCTATGATTCATTTTTAGGGTAAGAAGCATTTTTTAAATCGGTAAAACATAGAAAAATATTACCGAAAGAGAAAGATCCACATATAGAGAAGAAAGGAAATCAATAGATTAATTCTATGTTTCTTCATCTATATTGATTGATTTGATTCTAGGTTTTCCATACTCAGATTTTGAGTAGAATCAAATCAATGAATACTTAGATGGTATTTCCGATCTATTTCTAATCTAAGTATTCGGCGGATCATCACCACCCAAAAACAACGATTTACCCTAAATCGGCGCGTGGACTCGTGTGGCCTTGTGGATTCAAGGTGCAACCGCTCTCGTGGATTCGGAGCGAGGTACGTTCGTGGATTCGAAGCGTGCTACTGGGTGAAGACCGTGGATTCGGTCGGACGTCGTGGACTCGACGTTGGACGCTGTGGATTCAGCGTTGGGCGCGGATCGTGGATTCGAGAAGCGTCGTGGAGCGAGCGGAGAAGATCGACTAGGAGCGTATGGTAAAAGGTTGAGTCGTCTGTGAGTACGTTATATCACCTTGTACGTGTTTTAATTCTAGTGGATTTCGCCGTGTTATTGGTCCCGTGGTTTTTTACTCCGGTTTGGAGTTTTTCCACGTAAAAATCTTGCGTGTTATTTTTTATTTCCGCATTGGGTTTTATTGCGCAACGATTTTTGAGTGTTTATTGTTTACACCTATTCACCCCCCTCTAGGTGTTTTTTCCCCTATTTAGATCCATATTAGTACAACCCAACATCGACGACCCATGGATCGGTCGTCTCTCCCTCGAAAGTGGGAGGGTCATGCTTCTTAAACTCAGTCAAATTCGTCCTGACCCTTTCTCGCGTCGCTCGCTGCTCCGTGATCCCTCCTGCGATGGCGGACCCCCCAAGAGTAGGGGTCGTTCCTGCCTCTCCTGCTGTCGCTCCCAACACGGGCCCCGAGGTCGTCGGAGTAGGTACATCCCTTGGGGCTGGGGGCTGTTCCGTTGTCGTACCACCCGCCCCTTGCGGTTCCGTAGTGGGTGCGGTGGTTTCGGGCGGAGGGGTCGGATCGCGCTCGGCTGGCGCGGTTGCCTGTCGCTGCGTCAGTTGACGAACCTGCTCCGTCAGTGTCGCTAACTGCCCGGCCATTTCCCGCAGTTGTCGCCGGAGGAGCTGGTTCTCTGCGGCGGCCGGGGTCACTCCGTCCGCGTCTGCATTCTCTGTGGACGATCTAGTCCGGGCCATCGCCCGCTGTAAACAAAGAAACCATGTTAACCCTAAGGTTATAACCCTAGCACCCTGTCTTACGATTACACTATATTACGTTCCCCTTTTTTCCCCGTACTCTCACGTACTACCGCACCTATACCTTGGTTATCTCATGTCCAATTTGCTTGTGGCACCTTACACTGTGGATGTGGATCACGTCTACTATGGTTATGGTTGTTTCGCTCTGATACCATTTAATCTGTCACGCCCCCGGGGGTTTTTGAGTCAATCAAAGCGGAAAATTGCGTGTATATATTTTTTTTCTTAATATGGTAACATAAACCTCATCCCCGGTGCGTGCCAGACCGCCACATACACAAATTCTCTCCGCCAACGGACAGAGTCTCCTTTGTATATGCACGGCGTCTCATTTACAATATGCGTTTCATTTACATCATCATCCATCAACCATCAACCATACAGTAGGCATACATCACCAATCAAAGTACATTAATTTAACTAATGTTTTAAAAGACCGGTGTCCACTCGACACCTTATTTTTTCTCAAGCAAGTTATTAAAGCGGCGTCAACGTTTGGAAAGGATAAAACCAGCGGTTGCAAAACCCGTGCCCACACGGCACTTCGTTTTGAGAAAACCTTTTCGAAAACATTTGGACTCTCATGAAAACGTGCTGCGTATGAAGGCATCACTAAAAGCATCCAAAACGTAAAAGTACATCTCATCCACAGAGCTAACTAATATATGTCCACAACTAAAGTAATCCACAAGCAAATTAACTATTTAAAGCATAAAGGAAAATGAGATAGAAACCAAGTATCCTGACTACGGTCCTCGCGACGCAGTCTCACCGCCGTCCCGGCTAACGCACCTAGTAACACCTGTCACGGAGTGGGTAAAGTCAGTGACAAACAAAGTAGATGTCTAAATAACAACAAGGAAGGAAGAACAAACCGATTACACCGAAACCTTTCGCTAAAACTCTGTACATAATTAAGCTGGGCACCAACCCCAGATTTATCAATTAAGTTGGGCACCAACCCCAGAGTACCTATCGGAGAGACTAAAGTCTCCCCTCGTGCACAATCACCTTATTGATGCTTTTAACCTCTTCACGGTGCTGGTGTGCTATTTTCAGCTGGCGCGAAGAGGTCCTCACGGCTCCCACTCCTTTGTGAGGCACACGGGTCAAAAAGACCACTCTTCCGGAAAAGTACACCCATGCGGAGGCCAATCCGCCTGTGTACGTGCAGCATCCGAAACCGGATTTGCCGAGATCGGCGTGTAGTGAGCACCGCGACCGCAGCCGCTTCAGTTGTTAGATAAAATACATTTATGCGAAAGGTTAAACTGTCCATCTACTTTGTTAGGCAAATTGAGAGCATTTTAAAGATGATAGATGCACTTACTGCACTTGTTGCACTTATAGCAACCGTACCCACCTTGTTGAAGAGAAATCGGAACACCTGAATCCTTCGCGCAGTCCCGCTGCGCACCTGGACCTAAAGAAAGTCCGCAAGGATAACTATAGTCAAAAACGTGTATTAGCATCCCAAAACGAAAGACCCAACTTACTCTTTTTGACGGAAAAGTCCAACACCGTCCGGGTTGCCGAAAACCGGAACCCTGCGCCGCCGTCGCCGCCCGCCGGAGCCCCGCGCGGCTCGGAACCGCGCGGCGTGTCTCCGCGGGCGGCGCCCACGCGGCGCGGCGCCTCGCGCGGCTCCTGCGCTGGTGCTGCCCTTGCGGCGGCCGCGCGGCGCCCGTGCGGCGCCCGCGCGGGTGCGGCCCCGCGCGGCGCCCCGCGCGGCGCCCGCGCGGGTGCGGGCCCGCGCGGCGCCCGCGCGGGGGTTGCCCGCACGGCGCCCGCGCGGGTGCCCCGCGCGGCGCCCCGTGCGGCGCCCGTGCGGGTGCGGGCCCGCGCGGCGCCCGTGCGGTTGCGGGCCCGCGCGGGTGCCGCCCGCGCGGTGCCCGCGCGGTTGCGGGCCCGCGCGTGTGCCGCCCGCGGGGCGGCCGCGCGGCGCCCGCGCGGGTACGTCCTTCGCGGAGCCCGCGCGGTGCCCGCGCGGTTCCGTCGCCGCTTGCGGCGGCGACCGGCCGTCCGCGGCACTCCCCCGCGCGATGCCCTAGCGGCACCGCGCGTCTTCGCCGTCCGTTCCGCGCCCTAACATGACGACGATGACGGCGACGGTGACGGAGACGACGGAGAAGACCAAAAACCCCAACAAATGAACGACGGAAAAATTCCGAAAAATTTATAAAAATTATATTACTAACCGAAGATCGACGGGGAGGTCGCCCGGTCGCGTTCTTGCCTTCGGTTCGATGTCCGGGAAGATCGGGCTCTTTCTCTTTCTCCTTTTCCTTTCTTCCGGCTAGGGTTCCGTCTTTTCTCTTTTCTCTTTCTTTCTCTCCTCACCGGCTAGGGTTTTTATTTTTCCTTTTCTTTCCCTCCGATAAACGGGATCACTTATATAATCCCTATTATTTGATTATTTTCTTAATTCGTACGTACGCAGAAAGGAAACCCACAAATATTCGGTTTTTATTTCTTAAAATTAAATATCTGATTTACGAGATAAAATCTCCACCTTTTAAATCCTGGTCACCGATTATTTAATCCCCTTAATTAAATAATCATGGGAAATAAATTCCTAATTTTATTTATCGTCACCGATTAATTAATTTCTTAATTAATTAATTACCCAGATTATCCAAACTTCCTCAGAAAGCGTGTCGGATATTTTACACGAATTCCGATGCGCGCCTAAAGTCATCGTGATCTTAGAAACCCCATTACGGGAGATCCGTACATCGGATTCCCGATCCGATCGCACCGTCAGTCTACATTTTTCGGGCCCTTTGCCAGAAAAATACGCGCACCCCGCACCGGCCGACTTTTGAAAATTAAATAATTTCATTTCACTTAAAGGCTTAAATAATTACATGTGAGTTAAAAATACCCCTAAGGGCCGGATCACTACAGGGGCAATGTGTCCATCTGGTAGCTCGGCCAGTGGAAAGTATCCTCCCGGTAACTCGGCCAGGGCATGTGCCCACCTGGTAACTCGGCCAGGGGCAATGTATCCATCTGGTAGCTCGGCCAGTGGAAAGTATCCTCCTGGTAACTCGGCCAGGGAAAAATGTCCTCCTGGTAACTCGGCCAGGCATGTGCCCACCTGGTAACTCGGCCAGGGGCAATGTGTCCATCTAGTAGCTCGGCCAGTGGAAAGTATCTACACAGCTGGGACCGCCGTCACTCCAAACGGCTCCAACAACAACACCCCACTCATAGGCGAGAAGAACCGACTGACGCGGCAAAGGTCCGAAAATCCCGATAGACCGGTGCCTAGAACCCCAATCAAACAAGAACAGACTCTAGGCTCAGCCTATCGAAGTTCTCGATCCTTTACCGTTCAGGGATTCGGCCCTTCTCGGTTAAAGTGGGAAACTATCTCAACACACATACTCCTGGGTCTCGCTCTGCTCTGATAGCTCTACCTCCCGCTGCTCGGGTATTCACCAGGTGAGGGGTGTGTCCTCCTCACAACACGACGTCTCAGGAGTATCGTAGTCCACTGCACAATAACAAACGTCAAGACACAACAACCATACGACCTAATCCAGCGAAAGTCTAAGACATGTCATCCATTCCATAGCACTATGTTGTCTGCAGCCAACATAGTCGCTTAGGAAAGTAAACATGCCAATCACTCATCCCGTCTCTTGGGAGAGGTATAAAACTCAATCAAGACTCTCGCTATAAGTCACGACTCTCACGTAGTCATCCTAATGTCCAACCACAAGCCTAGGGTTTCTAAGTCCACCATGACCTACAACCTAGGCTCTGATACCACTCTAATCAGTCACGCCCCGGGGTCGAAACTGCGACCCGGGCTCGCTAACAGATCCGTCATCTGTACGGAAACTGCCGTACAGACGAAGCGTCTAACCTGCAAAAGAATCAACTACAGTATACAGATATCAGAGCTGAAAGTAAACTACTAATAACTGAAATCCAAACACTGTACAACTGAAAATTAATACAATATCCATCTCCCAAATACGATCGTATAAAAAGTCCTCTGATACAAAACTCAAAAGGGAGATATCTCTAATAAAATACATCGGTGTACAAGCCCTCAATACAAAAATATCCTCGCTACAACAGTCTCTCAAACTGCAAAATAAAATACAACTCTATGCCTCACAACAAAGGTCTCTCAACAGAGGGAAAAAGTAAACTAAACTACTGAAGCTCTCCTCTGGAGGGGTACCGCTACACTCCAATGACGGGTAGGGAACTAGCTCGCGACTCCCTCGCCTCGGTCAGAAGGATCAGCAACTGGAGCAACAGGAACAGGAGAAGAAGTCCCTGGGGAAAAGACACCACGACGGGTGTGAGAACTACTTCCCACAGTAGTTCTCAGTGGGTGCCGCCAATAAGCCCAACGGTCTGCCCACTAAGTCTACCAGAGGCATAAAGTAACAAAGTATACGGAAAGAAAAGAGCTGGAAAAGGATAACTCTACAGCTACTATGCCTCTATCTAGATGCTCAGGAGGTGGAACAGATGATAATATGATGCATCTACTAACAAATAAGTAAAGTCACCCAATCTAAACTGACTGCCTCCTCAGGTCCAGTTAAGCCTGCGCCTACCTACTGCCGCACATCCCGGAGGAACGGACTTACGTAGGGCGTCCCACACGGACTAACTCACTCCTCGCGCAAAACTGCCTCAACAGGCCCACCATCGCATCCGCTGCGCAAAACTGCCTCAACAGGCCAATCATCGCACCCACTGCGGCATCTCAGGGGGCGCGACCCCAACTGAGGAAAACAGCGCGGCATAGAGTATCAAAAATTGGCATAAGCAGGCTATAATCAAAAACCACGCTCACTCACAGGACGGTAGGACTCAAGATCCCCAAATATCCCGCACAACAGTCGGAGCACTCTCGACGACTCAGCTGATCGGCTAACACGAAACATGAGACACTAGCCTCTCCAACAGCTCGCAGCACAAGCACACTGGCTGGAGGTACTCCACAGCCAGGAACGACCCACAACTCCGGCCAACAATACCGGTCGGACAACACTCAACGACCTGGGACCACCGTCAACCCCAACGGTTCCCAACAACACGGACCGGAAGATACTCGACGGCCCGGGACTACCGTCTACTCAACGGCTCCCTCCCACGACAGCACAACAGGGATACAAGACCTCCGGGACTACCGTTTACCCAAACGGCTCCCGGCATAGATAAGCAACCTACTACAACTTCCAGACTCCACTCTGCTCCCAAGCACGAGTGCAAAAGCATCCCACACTAAAAGAAAGTCCCGACCTCTCGGCCCACTATCCGGGCGAGGATAACACTATGTCCAGGAATAGAAAAACAGTGTGGGTGTCTAAACATAAATAACCCTAGCCCAAGTGAGGGTTTTCTACTGGTCTGGTTACACATGCAACATATGACGGGGGTGCTAGGTCAAGTTCCAAGATAACAATATTAACAGATGATAAAAGGAAATAACCATTCCTACAATCTAGCATGCTACACAAGGAAATAAACAATCATGCAAAGTCCTACATCAGTAGCATTACTGTACAGTCCATAAAACTTGGAGATAAGGCCACCCACCTCGATTTGCCACCAATTGCTCGTAGACACTTGCAATTGGCCTTCACGCGATCCGCACGGCAACGGAGCACGCCGCCGGAGTCCGCACGCAAAACGGAGCACGCCGTCGGAGTCCGCACGCAAAACGGTGCACGGTGCCGGAGTCCGCACGCAAAACGGAGTCCGCACGCAAAACGGTGCATGGTGCCAGAGTCCGCACGCAAAACGATGCATGGCGTCGGGGATCGCACGCAAAACGGTGCAGTAAAACACGGTCCCTAACACAGATAAGAGCAAGAGGGTCAATTCACTGTCCAAAACATCGCTCTAAAACTGTGCCAAAAACACCGTAAAAATAAAATGCGGGACCTACCCGACTGCGCCGCGCCGCCCAGCCGCCCCGTTGGAAAAAATCCCGTGCGCTCCACGAGGCCCACGACGCACCGCCGCACCTCCCAAACATTCCTCCCTCACACCCTCTCGCTCTCGGTTGGAGAAGAAAGGAAAAGAAGAGGGGAAATGGCGCTCGGGGGAGAAAGAAGAAGAAGAAGAAGAAAAAGAGAAAGGGGGTGGTCCACGGACCCGGTCCACGGACCCGGTCCACGGATCCGGTCCATGGCGCCAGCCAATGGGGAGCCACCATCCGCGGTCCACGGACCATGGGCGCGCGCGCCCACAGCGCCACGCGGCGCGCGGTAACGCGCCCGCCACACGGGCGCGTTACACCGCGCCACCCCAGGCGCGGGACACGCGCGCGCCACACGGGCGCGCGTGCCCCCGCGCCCGCGCGGGCGCCAACGGGGGCCCGCCACGTGGCGGCCCCCGCGCGCTCAGCGCCGGGTGCGCGCTTCCCCAGCGCGCCTGCCGCGCCGTACGCACGAGCCTCGAACCTCGTGTTACGGAATTTGAGTTGGCGTATTTCGTGATTGTATTAAGTCTTGAAGATTGAAGATGAAGAAACTTCGGATCGTATACCTCAATCTCAAGAAAGAAGAATTCAAAAGGATCAGGTACGTTTAACTAAATAATTTTGATGATCCGAATACTTCTTATAGTGTAGAAACACCTGGAAGAGGTTTTAACTGCTTATTCATCAAAAACTGGACATGGGACATGTTCAGGATCCGGATCGTGGACTTTCAATCCGGATCCCGAAGGTGTTCGTTCATACATTGCTGCAATCCGGATCACAGCTTGTACAATCCGGATCCCGAATGGGATGTTTTGTGAAAATGTATGAACGATCCGGATCGTGGATTATGATCCGGATCCCGAACAGGTGATTTTCTGGAAACTGCATTCTGTGCGTCTGCGATCCGGATCGTGGCTTATACAATCCGGATCGCCGTCGGTAAAACTTTCCAGAAAAGTTTGTTTTTGATCCGAATATTCTTCCTAGGGTTTCTAACCTATAAATAAACCCTATGGTCATTTTCTAGGGTGAATCCAAATAGAGCCGTCATTTTCACATATCATTTTATACGGCCTTAGATCCACATATAGAGAAGAAAGGAAATCAATAGAAATGATTCTATGTTTCTTCATCTATATTGATTAGTTTGATTCTAGGTTTTCATACTCACATCTTGAGTTGAATCAAACTAATGAATACTTAGATGGTATTTCCGATCTACTCTTGATCTAAGTATTCGGCGGATCATCACCACCCAAACAAACAACGATTTACCCCAAAATCGGCGCGTGGACTCGCGTGGCCTTGTGGATTCAAGGTGTTATCGCTTTCGTGGATTCGGAGCGAGGTGCGTTCGTGGATTCGAAGCGTACCATTGGGTGAAGACCGTGGATTCGGTTGGACGTCGTGGACTCGACGTTGGACGCTGTGGATTCAGCGTTGGGCGCGGATCGTGGATTCGAGAAGCGTCGTGGAGCGAGCGGGAAGATCGACTAGGGCGTATGGTAAAAGGTTGAGTCGTCTGTGAGTACGTTATATCACCTTGTACGTGTGTTAACTCTAGTGGATTTCGCCGTGTTATCGGTCCCGTGGTTTTTTACTCCGGTTTGGAGTTTTCCACGTAAAAATCTTGTGTGTTCTTTTATTTTTCCGCATTGGGTTTTATCGCACAATGATTTTTTGAGTGTTTATTGTTTACACCTATTCACCCCCCTCTAGGTGTTTTTTCCCCTATTAGATCCTTATTAACCTAAACCCAACAAGTGGTATCAGAGCGGGAATAGGGTTGTAAACAATGGTTGAAGGTGGAAACATCAATCGACCCCCTTTCTTTGATGGAACTAATTATGCGTACTGGAAAGTACGGATGAAAGCTTTCTTAATTTCCATCGACGAAAGGGTGTGGCAATCAATTGAATTAGGATGGTCTAATCCAACTGAAATTTTAGATGATGTTCGCACCTTAAAACCTAGGTCGAAATGGACCAAGGAAGAGATAGACTTATCTTCTTACAATGGCAAAGGGATTAATGCTCTATTTAATGCTTTGTCACAAACTGAGTTCTCTCGCGTCTCGGCATGTGAGACTGCGAAAGAAATCTGGGATGTTCTTCAAGTTACGCATGAGGGAACTAACTTAGTGAAGATTCAGAAACTGCAAATGCTCACGAGCAAGTTTGACTCTATCTCTATGGCAGAGAATGAATCCTTCACTGACTATTACACACGATTGCAAGACATCGTGAACTCATGTGCTAACTTGGGAGAGAAGATTCCAGAATTTAAAGTTGTAAGAAAAATTCTAAGAACTCTTCCTGAACGATTTCGCCCGAAGGTTGCAGCCATTGAAACAATTAAACACCCGGACGAAATGCGTGTAGAAGAATTAGTAGGTGCTTTACAAACTTATGAAATGACTTTTCCTACTAACTATTCTTCTGGAAAGGCATCCTCTTCTAAGTCTTCAGGTTACGCATTGAAATCAACTAAAGAAGAAGACGCGGATTCATCCTCCTCGGACGACGACGAGAACATTTCTATGGAGGACTTTGAGAAGCAGCTCGCTCTCTTGACAAGGAAGTTTCGCCGCAACTTTCGAAGGGGAAATTCAAGCAAAACTCAATCCTTCGGAAAGTCAAGAAAGGCAAGGGTCCTTCAAGTTACAAGTCAAGAAGCCAGGAGAACTTCTCAAAGGATAAGAAAAGTTCTGAGGGACAAGTCCAGTGTTTCAAATGTCGAGGCTACGGCCACATAGCAACGGAATGTCCCAACAAGAATCCGGCAAAGAAGAAGGCGATGCAAGTAGTTACTTGGGATGACAACTCCACGTCAAATGAGTCATCGTCAAGTGATGAAGAAGACAACGCGACAGCTTTCCACGCGTCCACTACATCTTCTCCCTTCATGTGCTTAATGGCGAGTACATCCGAGTCATTGTCCAACTCCACTGTGGAAAAGATTGCAACGGACGATGAGTCAGATAATTCGGAAGGTGAAGATTTTGTTTTAGCCTACCATAAGCTTTTGAGGGATTCAAAGAAACTGGCTAAACAAAACAAGGGGTTGAAAGAGAGATTACTGGATCTTGAAGATGAAGTAAAAAGAGTAACCTCTCTCTCAACCGATCTTGAAGTGGAAAGGGACAATCTGATTAAGACAAATGTTTCCCTTCAAGAGTCCAATGAGCATTTCGAGAAGAGTTATGTAGACATGGTGAACAAAGCGAATTACTTCTTGAAGCTCAACGGCGAGGCCCGACAGGAAAAATTGGAAATGACGGAGACCATACGCCAACTAAAGGATGACTTACAGAGATTTTCTTCTGGAAGGAGTAAGTTGGACAGACTTCTTGGTCTCGGTCAAAGAAACAAGTTCGGCCTCGGATACACTCAAACTGGAGACATTCCAAGTTCGAGTGGTACGGTATTTGTGCCTCCGTCGGTATCTCCTCCTCCGACACCGGTGTTCACGCCAAGCAACGACAACGAACCTACTACATCTTCTTCGGAATCGACAAGATCCAAGGTATGTTTTCGTTGTGGCATTTCAGGGCACATCAGAAGAAACTGCAAGACTGGAGCCAAACGCACACCTCAAGAACATCTTGCAACAACTACCAAAAGGGCTATTCCTCGGAAACAACTCCAATCAATTGAAGGAAAAGAGCCTTGGTAGTACACCGCTCAAGACGACATCATCAAGGAGCAGCAATTCTTCAAGCAAGACGCTCTCACCTAGGAAATCAACTTCACGACCATTACCGACGCACTCCAAAAAGGTTTGGGTGCGCAAAGGTGAAATCTTTCCCTGTCTTGCTACCAATGTTTCTTTGCATGCATATGATAGTTCGTCTTGGTACCTGGATAGCGGGTGTTCCCGTCATATGACCGGCGATAAAAACTGTTTTCAAACATTTGAGAAAAACTCCGGAGGACTTGTTGTTTTCGGAGATGGTCGGTCTTCCAAAATTGTTGGAAAGGGAACGGTAGCTATTCCAGATGGCCCGGTTCTAGATAATGTATTATTTGTTCATGGCCTTAAGACTAACCTCATAAGCATAAGTCAACTGTGTGATAGTGGTTATTCAGTTAATTTTTCATCTGATAAATGCACTGTAACTGACATGAACCATGCTTTCTTTTTAAAGGGGGTTAGATCAGAAAACAACTGTTATGTAGTTCCTTCTAAGATTTCTGAAAAATGTAACCTAGCATCTTTGAAAAATGAAACACTTTGGCATGAAAGGCTAGGTCACATAAACTTTAAGGAACTTGCTAGAATTTCAAATAAAGATGTGGTCAAGGGGGTTCCGAAACTTTCTTTTGAACAAAACCTTGTGTGTGGCGGTTGCCAAAAGGGAAAACAGTCTAGGACTGCACACAAGAATTTGAACCACATAGGTACAAAACGGCCTTTGGAACTTTTGCATATGGACTTAATGGGGCCAACTCGTCAACCATCTCTGGGAGGTAAATGGTATATTTTTTTGTTGGTTGATGATTTTCTAGATATACTTGGGTAGCCTTTCTAAAAGAAAAAGCTGATACTTTTGATTCTTTTCTCGAAATTTGCAATCGTATTATGATTGAAAAGAATGAAAGGATTACTCGAGTTAGGAGTGATAGAGGTGGGGAATTCATAAATTCCAAATTCATTGATTTTTGCTCTTCTAATGGCATTAAACATGAATTCTCTGCACCTTACACACCTCAACAAAATGGTGTAGTCGAGCGCAAAAACAGGGTCGTACAGGAGATGGCACGTGTTATGCTTCATAGCCGGAACTTACCTTTATATTTTTGGGCTGAAGCGGTGAACACGGCTGTCTATGTTATCAATCGAGTGTATTTGCGCCCGGGGACTTTTAATACACCATATGAACTATGGTTTAGTAGAAAACCTAACATCAAATATTTTCGCATTTTCGGGAGTCGGTGTTTCATTTTGCGTGATCGCGAAAATCTTGGAAAATTTGACTCTCGAAGTGACGAAGGGATTTTCTTAGGTTATTCTACAAACAGTAGAGCATATCGAGTTTTTAACTTGAATCTAAGACGATTGTAGAATCGATAAATGTTAAGGTAGATGAAGCTTTTCATTTTGAATCTGAAAAATCTACCCTCGATATCTCTCTTGATGATGATACACCTGCTAATGCATCTTCTTCTAACAATTCTTTCGATAATAATGTTGATGCATCTAACGGTTCTTCAAGCTCATGTGATGTGCAGGAATCATCTCGTGTACCTCCGCCTACTCCTTTACCTCAAACGTTACGCATCTCCAAGGATCACCCTGAATCGAACATAATTGGAGATCCACAAGAAGGAGTTAGA
>CM054930.1:19538171-19690671 GCA_029168755.2 Tillandsia fasciculata
GGGTTATAAGTAATTGGATCTAAATAGGGAAAAAAACACCTAGAGGGGGTGAATAGGTGTAAACAATAAACACTCAAAAATCATTGCGCTATAAAACCCAATGCGGAAAAATAAATGAACACGCAAGATTTTTACGTGGAAAAACTCCAAACCGGAGTAAAAAACCACGGGACCGATAACACGGCGAAATCCACTAGAATTAACACACGTACAAGGTGATATAACGTACTCACAGACGACTCAACCTTTTACCATACGCTCCTAGTAGATCTTCTCCGCTCGCTCCACGACGCTTCTCGAATCCACGATCCGCGCCCAACGCTGAATCCACAGCGTCCAACGTCGAGTCCACGACGTCCGACCGAATCCACGGTCTTCACCCAATACACGCTTCGAATCCACGAACGTAGTTGCACCTTGAATCCACAAGGCCACGCGAGTCCACGCGCCGATTTAGGGTAAATCGTTGTTTGTTTTGGGTGGTGATGATCCGCCGAATACTTAGATTAGAAATAGATCGGAAATACCATCTAAGTATTCATTGATTTGATTCTACTCAAAATGTGAGTATGGAAAACCTAGAATCAAATCAATCAATATAGATGAAGAAACATAGAATAAATCTATTGATTTCCTTTCTTCTCTATATGTGGATTTTTTCTTTTCGGCTATCTTTTTCTATTTGTGCCGATCATGCGGATGCCCTAGAAATGAATACAGGGCCTATTTATAGGTTAGAAACCATTGGAAGAAGATAGGGATCAAAAACTGCCTTTTCTGGAGATTTTACCGACGGCGATCCGGATTGGAATTGGACGATCCGGATCGCAGAAGCAAGAAAGACGATTTCCAGAAAAATGCCAGTTCGGGATCCGGATCGAAGTCCCCGATCCGGATCGTTCATACAGTTTCACCAAACATCACGTTCGGGATCCGGATTGCAAATCCTGATCCGGATCATGCAAGTGAAAAGGTAAAACCAGTGTTCGGGATCCGGATCATGAAATGCTGCGATCCGGATTGAACCAGTGTATGAACAAACACCCTTCGGGATCCGGATTGCCGAGCACGATCCGGATCCTGAACATGTCCCATGTCCAGTTTTTGATGTTTATGCAATAAAACTTTCTTCCAGGTGTTTCTACACTACAAGAAGTATTCGGATCACCAAAAATCTTTAGTTAAACATACCTGATCCTTTTGAATTCTTCTTTCTTGAGATTGAGGTATATGATCCAAAGTTCTTTCATCTTCAATCTTCAAGACTTAATACTTTCACGAAATACGCCAACTCAAATTCCGTAACAATCTCCCCCTTTGGCGGTTTCGTGACAAAACACAAATCCACAAAAGAAAATTCAAAAAGATATTTTTGTTGCTATCACCATACAACAAAAATTTACAATGGAGATCCAGAAAATTAAAACATGAGATAAACTCCTAAAACAGACTCTAGACTTAGACATCTGTACTCTCTGCACACAGAAAGCATTCTTGACAAACAAAAGCGTTAGATACCTCAAGAATTGAAACATACAAAACCAAGTACAGAGATAGAGTTTATTCTCATCATGACATTTGAAGAATTCAGATATGTAAGAGAATCATAGTTAAAAACCAACATATCTTCTAAGCATTCAAGAACCAAATGTCACAAACTGTTAGTCCAACATCAACTTGTTAGTCATATTACATGCCCAAATAGTTAGTCGAATAGTTAGTAGGGACATGCAACCAATCACAAAAGAAAAACCAAACCAAAGTTGAAGTTGAGATCATACTTACCTTGATATTCACAATGTTGTTCATACATTTTCGTCATTGTTCAAGTTCATTGTCCAAGTTCTCTCTTAAACTCTCTCCCCCTTTTTGTCACAAATAAAGCCAAAACGTAGCAAAAGCTACAAAATGTAAGGAGAGTTAAAAAGTTCTATTAATATGCACAATCTGAGAACTAAACTACAAGTTAGAACAAAAACTAAGTCCTAAAAATCCTGCACAAAAAGAAAAGAGAAAGATAAATCAGTCAAAAAGTGATCATTCATCAGAATCCGAGTCTTCAGAGCTTGTGCAACCCATTTTATAGAACATCTTCTTTACCCGCTTGGTCATTGAATTGACCCTTTTGGTTATGGTAATATGAGCTGCTGTGACGATTTCAAGCTCATTCGAAATTCTTTGTTGCTCCCTCAAAATTTGTTCTTGCTTAACAGATAGTCGCTGTTGTTCCTTGATAATTGATGTTAGTGATGCTTCATCATCTGTGCCAGGTGCTTGTCGAGATGGTGATGCAGCAGTGCTTGTACCGGCTTCGTTCCAGATGCAGGAGCTGGAGTGACATGTGGCAACTTATGGAGGGATTTGACAATGGTAGACTCATCTATCATGCTCAGACATTGATGATAAGTTGTTGAAGTAATGTCAACCTGAAATTTCTTTAAAATCCTCATTATAATCAATGGAAATGGAATTCTCTCAGTGGGATGAGGATGCTCAACATATCGCGCCATTCTATTCCAGATAATGTACGGAATGTTGATATTCAATGCCTTTGCCTCTGATGGATGTCCTATGAGATACAAAAACAACAACCGATCCCATCTCACAACCTTCGTCTGCATATTTGGAAGTATATTGTAACATGTGATGAAGTTTAAGAAGCGATACTCAAGACGAAGTTCTTTAGATCGAACAGATTTTTCGGTTGATTGTGTTCCCTCGAGACAAATTCCCTCTATAACTTTTCGCCATAATGTGTTTGTCAAATTTACCCCCTTCAAGTAGTGAACTCCTGTCTTGCTGGCTTCCATTCCCAAAACCTCGCCAATCAATTGTGGAGTAATCTTAAACCTTGTGCCTTGGATATTCGTGTAGAACTCCATAGGACCGTTCTCAAACTCTCGAAGATGCCGTGCATTAGTATAGAAGGTCCTCACATGATGCAAACAGTAGCCAAGGGTTTCTGGGAAACGACATACTTGAATAAGGTTTGCTTGTTCAATCAAAACACCAAATTCAGGGGAGTGACCTAGTAGAGCCTCAATGTTAACGTGCCTTTCGCCAATGCATTCGCGATGTGCAAAAGCTCTAAGACGATCATTGTTAACGAATACTTCTTCAACACGTGGCGGAGAGTCAGGAGCTATTGGCGTGTCAACATTAGTGTCTCGTCTTAGTCCAAAACGTCGAGCAAGTCGTTTCCGTTTCACAGAGATAGTTGGTGCAGACATAGGAGCTTTCCCTGTGTCCAAGGATGCCTTTCCTTTTGAACTACCAGATGCCTTTTGTTCAGGCAAAGAATCATCATCATCATCTGTCAATGCAGCCCAATCTACCTCATTACAATTCACTTCTGTGTCACTGACCTCAACAAACTCACCCTTTTGTTGTGTTTTCTTAGCTCGCTTTAATTTGTTCGTGGCTCGAGTATGTACCATAGCAACCAGGAGAATAATGATCCAAGAGAATGCCATTGAACAGGGTGCTTTAAAAGGTGTCCTGTGAAAACCAACTCAAGAACACATGAAAAATCGTCAATTTTGAAAAATTTGAAACATTGTACCTAGACAATCATAATCATGTAGAGAAGCTAAGAATCAAATTAGTTTTGCAAAAAGAATTTTAAAAATAGATCAATCCATGATTTACAAAAATTCCTCTTTTATGCCCTAAAACCGAATTTTTAGAAATCGAAGCCTAAAAACTCGTTAATCAGGTAAAAACCCAGCATAAAAGCAAAACTAATCGACCCAGAGTTCTTATTTCAAAAGAAATTTGATCAAAAACCATTCACAAACGAAAAAGATCCATGATTTCTACTCACGTTTGATGAAAAAATATAAAAACTGTGAAAAACCGAGATTTGATCAACAAAACTTACTTGAATTGAAGAACTTTGAGTTTGGAAGCTCCAAGATGCAAGAAATCTAGAGAGAGAAGCTCTAGAGACTTGAGAACAAAAGATTAGGGTAAAAGAAATCAAATCCTCTTTGTTCTTATAAAAACCCTAGCCGTGATCCGGATCGGATCGAGAATGTGATCCGGATCGGCTACCCGCAGGAAGAATCCTGCGTTCGGGATCCGGATCACTTACTCCGATCCGGATCGGCTTCAACTTTTTCTCCAGAAAATTTTAGAAAAATTCCATAAAATCCAGAAAAAGTATGTAAGCACTTTAGCATATCAACTTTAAACAAAAATCATCGTTTCATACAACAAGAAATAGATTATGCAAAATCTATCAAAAATACTCAAAAATGAAACGAAAATTTACGAAAATTAAAACACTTAAAGTTGAACAACTTCAATCACATCTATCCTGATCTTATGTGTAATGCCTTTATCAAATCATCAATTTTGGTAAAGAAAATGAAATACCAAGATCAATAGATGTTTGAAATCCCAGATAAGTTAGATAATATATCTAGACAATCTGTTGAAGGAGTGGCTCTTTGAGCATCTTTTATCAAAAATCCCACCTTATACCAACCATGAAATACGACTGAGTCAAGTATTTCAATATGCATTTCATCAATATTTTTAAAACAAAAATTTGCTTTGCATTCATGGAGTATCTTTTTCTTTCTTTCATTTTCTCCATGTGGTGGTAGTTTTCACACTCCTCATTGGGATGTAACTCTTTCCACATCTTTTGAGCATTTTTACATTTCATTGACTCCCCCTCAATTGGCTATCAATTATTTAATATATAAGGTATTCAACCAAAAATTGATCTCGCATTCATACTCGACTAAGCAATCAAATATGATAATGACTATACCAAGAGATCATTGAGAGAGAAATTGACTTTGATCACTTAAAAGATGGTTTAATTAACGTAAATGATCATTGCAACATTGAAATATTATGATATCAAAAGCATAATGAATTTCTAAATGCATAAAAGGATGCAATTAAAGTCAATTATGATTTATGCTCAATTAATATCCTATGTATAAAACATAGATAAAGAACAAAACAAAAACAAAAACAAAACCTAACCTAAGCAAAGGTTTCAAAAAGAGATTATTTCAAGGAAAGCATGCCAATTGCTTTACGCAAGTGAATAAAACGTTTTTGATCCAAAGGTTTTGTTAAGATATCAGCTAATTGATCCTCAGTTGAAATATATGACAGTTGAAGAATATTTGATTCAACTAGCTCTCTAAGAAAATGATATCTAAGTTCAATATGTTTTGTTCTAGAGTGCAACACAGGGTTTTTTGAAATGTTAATAGCACTAGTGTTGTCACATAAAATGGTTACCGAAGTTGCTGAAATCCGGAAATCGCTCAACACGCTTTTCATCCAAATCAATTGGGTTGAACAACTTCCTGCAGAAATGTACTCCGCTTCGGCAGTCGAGAGTGCTATGCAATTCTGCTTTTTACTGTGCCATGCAACAAGGCAATGGCCAAGATAGAAGCATGCACCACTCGTGCTTTTCCGGTCATCCACTGATCCAGCCCAATCGGCATCTGAGTATCCAACAATATCCAAACTTGTTCCCATAGGATACCAAATTCCGAAATTGATTGTACCTTTGATATATCGGATGATCCGTTTCACCGCTTTCAGGTGAACCTCCTTCGGTGCTGATTGATATCTCGCGCAAATCCCAACACTGAAGGATATATCCGGGCGACTAGCCGTGAGATATAGTAGACTTCCAATCATACTGCGATACAGTTTCTCGTCTACATTCTCACTATGTGATTCACTTCCAAGTCCCTTATGGCTAGTTCCCATTGGAGTTGGAAAATCCTTAGAATTTTCTAGATCAAACTTTTTGACCAACTCCATTGCATACTTGGATTGACACAAGTGAATACCTTCATCGTTTTGTTTAACTTGTAATCCAAGAAAATAAGTTAATTCGCCCATCATGGACATCTCAAATTCGCTTTCCATGGTCTCCGCGAATTTAGAAGCATCATTATCTCTTGTTGCGCCAAAAACAATGTCATCGACATAGATTTGAGCAACTATGAAATTGTTTTGATAATGCTTCACAAAGAGAGTCCTGTCAGCTCCCCCTCGAGTGTAGCCCTTTTCCAAAAGGTGCTTTGTCAACCTTTCGTACCATGCTCGCGGTGCTTGTTTCAGACCGTAAAGAGCCTTTTTCAGACGAAAAACATGGTTAGGTAGTTTATGATCCACAAAACCTTTCGGTTGAGCCACATAAACTTCCTCATTTAAAAACCCATTTAAAAAGGCGCTCTTAACGTCCATTTGAAATAATTTGATTTTAAAATGACAAGCTATCGCAAATAAGATACGAATGGACTCGAGTCTAGCTACAGGGGCGAAAGTTTCATCAAAGTCTATACCTTCTACTTGAGAGTAGCCTTGAGCAACTAACCTTGCTTTGTTCCTGATGATAGTACCATCTTCATTTTTCTTGTTCTTGAAGATCCATTTGGTACCTATCACATTGTGTTGCTTCGGAGGCTTCGTTAATTCCCAGACTTTGTTTCGCTCGAATTGATGGAGCTCTTCCTGCATTGCTTTAATCCAGTAGTCATCTTGGAGAGCTTCATCAACATTCTTTGGTTCGATTTGAGATACATAGCATGCAAATCCGCAAACCAATTGTCTCCGTGTTCTAACTCCTTCTTGTGGATCTCCAATGATGTTCGATTCAGGGTGATCCTTGGAGATGCGTAACGTTTGAGGTAGAGGAGTAGACGGAGGTACACGAGATGATTCCTGCACATCAGATGAACTTGAAGAACCGTTAGATGCATCAACATTATTATCGAAAGAATTGTTAGAAGAAGATGCATTAGCAGGTGTATCATCATCAAGAGAGATATCGAGGGTAGATTTTTCAGATTCAAAATGAAAAGCTTCATCTACCTTAACATTTATCGATTCTACGATCGTCTTAGATTCTAAGTTAAAAACTCGATATGCTCTGCTGTTTGTAGAATAACCTAAGAAAATCCCTTCGTCACTTCGAGAGTCAAATTTTCCAAGATTTTCGCGATCACGTAAAATAAAACACCGACTCCCAAAGATACGAAAATATTTGATGTTAGGTTTTCTACAAAACCAAAGTTCATATGGTGTATTCAATGTCCCCGGGCGCAAATACACGCGATTAATAACATAAACAGCAGTGTTCACCGCTTCAGCCCAAAAATAAAAAGGTAAGTTCCGGCTGTGAAGCATAACACGTGCCATTTCCTGTACGACCCTGTTTTTGCGCTCGACTACACCATTTTGTTGAGGTGTATAAGGTGCAGAGAATTCATGTTTAATGCCGTTAGAAGTGCAAAAATCAATGAATTTGGAATTTATGAATTCCCCACCTCTATCACTTCTAACTCGAGTAATCCTATCATTCTTTTCAATCATAATACGATGGCAGATTTCGAGAAAAGAATCAAAGGTATCAGCTTTTTCTTTTAAAAATGCTACCCAAGTATATCTAGAAAAATCATCAACCAATAAGAAAATATACCATTTACCTCCCAGAGATGGTTGACGAGTTGGCCCCATTAAGTCCATATGCAAAAGTTCCAAAGGCCGTTTTGTACCTATGTGGTTCAAGTTCTTGTGTGCAGTCCTAGACTGTTTTCCCTTTTGGCAACCGCCACACACAAGGTTTTGTTCAAAAGAAAGTTTTGGAACCCCCTTGACCACATCTTTGTTCGAAATTCTAGCAAGTTCCTTAAAGTTTATGTGACCTAGCCTTTCATGCCAAAGTGTTTCATTTTTCAAAGATGCTAGGTTACATTTTTCAGAAATCTTATGAGGAACTACATAACAATTGTTTTCTGATCTAACCCCTTTTAAAAAGAAAGCATGGTTCTGTCAGTTACAGTACATTTATCAGATGAAAAATTAACTGAATAACCACTATCACAAAGTTGACTTATGCTTATGAGGTTAGTCTTAAGGCCATGAACAAATAACACATTATTTAGAACCGGGCCATCTGGAATAGCTACCGTTCCCTTTCCAACAATTTTGGAAGACCGACCATCTCCGAAAACAACAAGTCCTCCGGAGTTTTTCTCAAATGTTTGAAAACAGTTTTTATCACCGGTCATATGACGGGAACACCCGCTATCCAGATACCAAGACGAACTATCATATGCATGCAAGGAAACATTGGTAACAAGACAAGGGAAAATTTCACCTTTGCGCACCCAAACCTTTTTGGAGTGCGTCGGTAATGATCGTGAAGTTGATCTCCTAGGTGAGAGCGTCTTGCTTGAAGAATTGCTGCTCCTTGATGATGTCGTCTTGAGCGGTGACTACCAAGGCTCTTTTCCTTCAATTGAATTGCAGTTGATTTTCGAGGAATAGCCTTTTGGTAGTCATTGCAAGAGGTGCTTGAGGTGTGCGTTTGGCTTCCGTCTTGCAATTTCTCCTTATGTGCCCTGAAATGCCACAACGAAAACATACCTTAGATCTTGACGATCCCGAGGAGGATGAAGTAGGCTTGTTGTCGTTGCTTGTCGTGAATTCCGGTGTCGGAGGAGGAGATACCGACTGAGGCACAAATACTGTCCCACTCGAACTTGGAATGTCTCCAGTTTGAGTGTATCCGAGGCCGAACTTATTTGTTTGACCAAGACCAAGAAGTCTGTCCAACTTACTCCTTCCAGAAGAAAATCTCTTTAAGTCATCCTTCAGTTGGCGTATGGTCTCCGTCATTTCCAATTTTTCCTGTCGAGCCTCGCCGTTGAGCTTCAAGAAGTAATTCGCTTTGTTCACCATATCCATATAATTCTTCTCGAGTTGCTCATTGGACTCTTGAAGGGAAACATTTGTTTTAATCAGATTATCCCTTTCCACTTCAAGATCGGTTGAGAGAGAGGTTACCCTTTTTACTTCTTCTTCGAGATCCTGCAATCTCCCTTTCAACCCCTTGTTTTGCTTAGCCAGTTTCTTTGAATCCCTCAAAAGTTGTGGTAGGCTAGAGCAAAATCTTCACCTTCCGAATCATCTGATTCATCGTCCGTTGCAATCTTTTCAACAGTGGAGTTGGACAGTGAGTCGGATGTACTTGCCATTAAGCACATGAAGGGTGAAGAGGTGGACGCGTGGAAAGCTGTCGCGTTGTCTTCTTCATCACTTGACGATGACTCATTTGACGTGGAGTTGTCATCCCAAGTGACGACTTGCATCGCCTTCTTCTTTGCCGGATTCTTGTTGGGACACTCCGTTGAAATGTGGCCGTAGCCTCGACATTTGAAGCACTGAACTTGTCCCTCTGAACTTTTCTTATCCTTTGAGAAGTTCTCTTGCTTTCTTGACTTGTAAGTTGAAGAACCCTTGCCTTTCTTCGACTTTCCGAAGGATGGAGTTTTGCTTGAATTTCCCCTTCGAAAGTTGCGGCGAAACTTCCTTGTCAAGAGAGCGAGCTGCTTCTCAAAGTCCTCCATAGAAAGGTTCTCGTCGTCGTCCGAGGAGGATGAATCCGCGTCTTCTTCTTTAGTTGTTTTCAATGCGTAACCTGAAGACTTAGAAGATGATGCTTTTCCAGAAGAATAGTTAGTAGGAAATGTCATTTCATAAGTTTGTAATGCACCAACTAATTCTTCTACACGCATTTCGTCCGGGTGTTTAATTGTTTCAATGGCTGCGACCTTCGGGCGAAATCGTTCAGGAAGAGTTCTAAGGATTTTTCTTACAACTTTAAATTCTGGAATCTTCTCTTGTAAAGTACCAAATTTTCGGCACATAAATAAATGTGTAATAATAGTGTGAAATACTATTTTTATGAAAGTTGGGGAAGTAAAGAACATTTGGAAACGAGTTTGACCCAGATCGGGTTAAAATGGAGAGATCTCGAATTTTATTCGAGAAAGAGGGCCCAGATTTTTAGTGGAAAATTCACAGTGTCGGAAAATTTCGAAAAAATTACGGGAGCCCCGTAAATATGTTTTAAGACCACAGAAAAAGTTTCGCGTTGATCGGAGGCCGGATAGTGGGAACGGGCTCCGCCAACAGTGTCGAAAAATTCTGAGAAAATTACGGAAGCTGTGTAATTATGTTTTAAGGTCACGGTAAAAATTTCGTGTTGATCGGATACCCGAATTGCGAGAACGGGGTCCGCCAATGATTTTGGATACAGCGAGGCTTTTGGTGGCCCAAAAATGGCCCAAAGTGAAAATTTAAATTTTTCTGTGATAAATTTAGCTGAAACGAACCCGCCTGTCAAATTTGGACGGAAACGGACGAAAAATGGACAGAAAACGGGACAAAAACGGATTTCCAAGACGCGCGGCGCGCTGCGCGAGGCGCACAGCTGGAGCGCACTTGGGCGCGGGTCAACAGGGGGCGCCGGTGCGCGTGCGTGCCTTGGACGGGTGCACCCGGCTGGGTCTTGTAGACCGACGGGTGCACCGTAGACCGGTGGTCCGTGGACCACCATTCTCTCTCTCCTCCTTTTCTTCTTCTTCTTCCTCCCCGCACCTCCATTTTTCCCCCTTTTTCCTTTCTTCTCCGACCGAGCTTCGAGAGAGAGCTTCGAGAGAGAGAGAGAGAAAAAAAAAGAGGAGAAAATTTTATGAGATGGAACGGCGCGACTGTACGAGGTAAACTCCGCACATTATTTTTACGGTATTTTTGGCATAATTTTATGATCCTTTGGGTTTGGATTTGACCCCATTATCGTGTTGCGTGTTAGGAACCGGGTTATACTGCGCCGTTTTATTGCGCAGACTGTCGGAGACAATTTTGGTGCGCCTCGTTTTGCGTGCCAATCCGAGGTACGTGCTCCGTTTTACGCACAGATTAAGTTGTTGTGCACGATTTTACATGCAGTTTATAATATTATACATCATTTTTCGTACAGAGATAGAAAAATATGCACCGTTTTGCGTGCAACCTTACAGTTAAACTTGCACCGTTTTGCGTGCAGATTATTTTATCGCGCACCGTTTTGTGTGCAGTTTATAATATTATATATCATTTTTCGTACAGAGATAGAAAAATATGCACCGTTTTGCGTGCAACCTTACAGTTAAACTTGCACCGTTTTGCGTGCAGATTATTTTATCGCGCACCATTTTGTATGCAGTTTATAATATTATACATCATTTTTCGTACAGAGATAGAAAAATATGCACCGTTTTGTGTGCAACCTTACAGTTAAACTTGCACCGTTTTGCGTGCAGATTATTTTATCGCGCACCATTTTGTGTGCAGTTTATAATATTATACATCATTTTTCGTGCAGAGATAGAAAAATATGCACCGTTTTGCGTGCAACCTTACAGTTAAACGTGCACCGTTTTGCGTGCAGATCATTTTATCGCGCACCGTTTTGCGTGCAGTTTATAATATTATACATCGTTTTTCGTGCAGAGATAGAAAAATATGCACCGTTTTGCGTGCAGCCTTACAGTTAAACGTGCACCGTTTTGCGTGCAGATCGTTTTGTCGCGCATCGTTTTGCGTGCAGTCTCTAATATTACACATCATATTTCATGCAGGACTAGAAAAATGTGCACCGTTTTGCGTGCAATCCTACAGTCGAACGTGCACCGTTTTGCGTGCAGATTTGAGGTACGTGCACCGTTTTGCGTGCAGTTAAGTTGACGCGCATTGTTTTGCGTGCAGATTGAAGTGGCGCGCACCGTTTTGCGTGTGGGTTTTTCTGACGCGCACCGTTTTGCGTGCAGGTTTGGTGGACGTGCACCGTTTTGCGTGTGGGTTTTTCTGACGTGCACCGTTTTGCGTGCAGGTTTGGTGGACGTGCACCGTTTTGCGTGCAGACTCGAGGGAAGTGCACCGTTTTGCGTGCAAGCTCGAGGAGACAAGTGGAATCGCGCGGAGACCAATTGCAAGTGTCTACAAGCAATTGGGTACACTACAAGGTGGGGGATTCTGCCGAAATTGGGTGACCTCTCCCCTTGCTCCCTTGCTTTTTGATCTAGAAGCATGATAGTAGCCTGTTAGAGGCGTTAGGTAATTATGATTAAGATTGCATGTTTAGAGGATCACAGATGAAAAGTGCAACTGTTGGTTGCCATAACAGATGATATATATGCATGTGTAGAGAAATTTAGAGGAAAAGCGACATTTATGATTTATCCACAATAGGGGATAAACTTGTATGTGTAGATGGACACAGATAAAAAATGCAACTGTCGGTTGCCAAAAAGGAGATAATTCATTTTCATGTGCAAAAGGACTTAGAGGTTAAATATTATTTTATGATGGATAAGAAATAATTGCATGTATAGAAATGGATAATTATGTGATGACTGTGATCATGTTAGGGTACAACCCTAGGAATCATGTGACATAAGGGAACAGAACTTGTTGGTAGTAAGACTAGGAGAAAACCTAGTTTAGGGGTTTGACGAGTGACATCAACTTAGGAGTTATCCTAGGAATTAACGAGTGGCATTGTCTTAGGAGATAACCTAAGGACACTGGATAGAGTGATCAACATAGAGTCAGGGAACTCTAGGACATATGTGACATGGAACTTAGGTGAAGGAAACCTAAGGAGAGCTAGTGATCAACATAGAGTCAAGGAACTCTAGGATGAGTATGACATGGAACTTAGGTAAAGGGAACCTAAGGTGATCTAGAGGAGTTTAAACTCACAGACAGAAAATTAGAGTCAGTGTAACTCTAAGATAAAGTGGAACAGGAGATTAGAGTCAGTGTAACTCTAAGATAAAGTGGAACAGGAGATTAGAGTCAGTGTAACTCTAAGTTAAAGGTGGAACAGAAAAATAGAGTTAAGTTAACTCTAAGATTCAGTAAGGAATCACAAAGATGGAAAAGGTGGATCAAGTATGGAGACATGAAAGGGAAAACAGGAAATTAGAGTCAGTGTAACTCTAAGTTAAAAGTGAAACAGGAAAATAGAGTTAAGTTAACTCTAGGATTCAGTGAGGAATCATGAAAGTGGGATGAGATCCCAAGGTTAAAGAATTAAACAAATATAACCCTAGAAAGTCATAGGGTGTCTGGGCAAATGGATAATAACTTTAACTTCAATTTGAGTTAAAGAAATAAAAGAGAAATTTTTAAGAGTCCAGGAGACTCTCTAGTTATCCTTATGGCAAGACCTAGGATAAGAGGTAAAAAGTTGTAAAAAGGCAAAGTTAAAAGCAAGCTAAAAGTGGCTAAAAAGTATAAAGAAAATGTAAATGGCGCCTTCGAATTTGAGACTCGTCAAGTGGAGCAGGGCTCCCTGGGCAGTGACCCGTCGGACGAGGTACTTTCGAAAGGCTTAAAGTGAAAGCAAAGAGCTAAATGCTCAAAGGAAAAGAAAGAGATTTGCCAGTGGCAAAAGGGAGCTATAAGCTCGAATAAGAAAGAAAAGCAAGTGTTCAAAGGCAAAGAGGCTAAGAACTAAAGCAAAAAGAGAAAGAAAAAGAAAAGAAAAGAAAGAAAATATAAAGATAAAACGGGCGTACCTTCGGGGGTAAAAAGTAGCCTTGTCGGAGCTAAGGGCAGTGTCCCTCTCCCGGGCAGTGACCCGTAGGACAAGTTCCCCGTTGGGCGGGGTAACACTTGCGGGTGTTATCGGCAACCTTAGAAATCTTATCTTATGGTAGCAGGACTACCGGGCTGGGGCCCGTTGGATAAGAATTTCTGAGGGTTAACTTGAACTAAAGCACCAGAATTTAAAGAATAAAGAGAAATTAGAGTGGCCAAGGTGGCCGGGTTAGTTTGACCCTATATACAGCGGCATAGTGGCCGAGTTGGTGCTTAGCAGCCTAGTGTGGCTAGACAGAGTAGTGATGGTTGGTGATTAGACACAGATAGTATAGTGCAGTGATATATTATATTGCATAGCAGCATTTTGATATTGAGGATTTTAGTTTCCTAGCACTATTATTATTGCTTCCATTGGACCAAGTGGTGTAGGACACTTTTTCTCGGTGGTTGAACCCACTGGGAACTCTGTCGGAGTTCTCACACCCCTTGGGTGACCCCCCACAGGTTCGGGAATGGATGCAGCGGTCGAGACAGATCAGATGCAGACGACAGCGAGGCATACGACAGGGGCAAGGGCCCAGCAGCATAGTGACCTAGAGGGTCTAGCAGAGGTATCCCATTTATATATTTCTTGAGTGAACCTTGTATGGTGAGGAATTATGTAAAGGAAATGTAATAATTTATTTGCAAGTTCAGAAATGTAAAGTGTAATAAGTTTAATTTATGGTTCACTCCTGTATGCTTTCATTTCCGCATTAATTGTTGGTTATTGAATGAAAGTTTTAATTTATAGTGATTTTTAGTACTCTGATATTGAGCTTCCGCATACACTTGTTGTGTTATTATGGATGTTACCGTTCCTTTCGGGTAGAAAAAGGTTTTACCCGATTGGCGGGTCTGTTGGCGTGCCCGAACCGTACAAATTGGCGGACTCGGGAATCTTCTCTCCCAAGTTAGCACATGAGTTTACGATGTCTTGCAATCGTGTGTAATAGTCAGTGAAAGATTCATTCTCTGCCATAGAGATAGAGTCAAACTTGCTCGTAAGCATTTGCAGTTTCTGAATCTTCACAAGGTTAGTTCCCTCATGCGTAACTTGAAGAACATCCCAGATTTCTTTCGCAGTCTCACATGCCGAGACGCGAGAGAACTCTGTTTGTGACAAAGCATTAAATAGAGCATTAATTCCTTTGCCATTGTAAGAAGATGAATCTATCTCTTCCTTGGTCCATTTCGACCTAGGTTTTAAGGTGCGAACATCATCTATAATTTCAGTTGGATTAGACCATCCTAATTCAATTGATTGCCACACCCTTTCGTCGATGGAAATTAAAAAGGCTTTCATCCGTACTTTCCAGTACGCATAATTTGTTCCATCAAAGAAAGGGGGTCGATTGATGTTTCCACCTTCAACCATTGTTTACAACCCTATTCCCGCTCTGATACCACTTGTTGGGTTATAAGTAATTGGATCTAAATAGGGGAAAAAACACCTAGAGGGGGGTGAATAGGTGTAAACAATAAACACTCAAAAAATCATTGCGCAATAAAACCCAATGCGGAAAAATAAATGAACACGCAAGATTTTTACGTGGAAAAACTCCAAACCGGAGTAAAAAACCACGGGACCGATAACACGGCGAAATCCACTAGAATTAAACACGTACAAGGTGATATAACGTACTCACAGACGACTCAACCTTTTACCATACGCTCCTAGTAGATCTTCTCCGCTCGCTCCACGACGCTTCTCGAATCCACGATCCGCGCCCAACGCTGAATCCACAGCGTCCAACGTCGAGTCCACGACGTCCGACCGAATCCACGGTCTTCACCCAATACACGCTTCGAATCCACGAACGTAGTTGCACCTTGAATCCACAAGGCCACGCGAGTCCACGCGCCGATTTGGGGTAAATCGTTGTTTGTTTTGGGTGGTGATGATCCGCCGAATACTTAGATTAGAAATAGATCGGAAATACCATCTAAGTATTCATTGATTTGATTCTACTCAAAATGTGAGTATGGAAAACCTAGAATCAAATCAATCAATATAGATGAAGAAACATAGAATAAATCTATTGATTTCCTTTCTTCTCTATATGTGGATTTTTCTTTTCGGCTATCTTTTTCTATTTGTGCCGATCAATGTGGATGCCCTAGAAAATGAATATAGGGCCTATTTATAGGTTAGAAACCATTGGAAGAAGATAAGGATCAAAAACTGCCTTTTCTGGAAATTTTACGACGGCGATCCGGATTGGAATTGGACGATCCGGATCGCAGAAGCAAGAAAGACGATTTCCAGAAAAATGCCAGTTCGGGATCCGGATCGAAGTCCCCGATCCGGATCGTTCATACAGTTTCACCAAACATCACGTTCGGGATCCGGATTGCAAATCCTGATCCGGATCGTGCAAGCAAAAGGTAAAACCAGTGTTCGGGATCCGGATCATGAAATGCTGCGATCCGGATTGAAACAGTGTATGAACAAACACCCTTCGGGATCCGGATTGCCGAGCACGATCCGGATCCTGAACATGTCCCATGTCCAGTTTTTGATGATTATGCAATAAAACTTTCTTCCAGGTGTTTCTACACTACAAGAAGTATTCGGATCACCAAAAGATCTTTAGTTAAACATACCTGATCCTTTTGAATTCTTCTTTCTTGAGATTGAGGTATATGATCCAAAGTTCTTTCATCTTCAATCTTCAAGACTCAATACTTTCACGAAATACGCCAACTCAAATTCCGTAACACCCAAGCCGCAGCTGTCTACCACTGCGGCGTGCGCCCGGTCTGCGACACACCGCCATTGTAGCCGTGAGCCTGGTCCACGACTCTGGCTATGCTCCAGTGGTCCACCGTGCTGTGCTCCCGGTCTGCGCCGCCGCCGCCTTTTGTCGTGGACCCGGTCCACGCCTGGATCCGTGCACTAGCCCCCAGCCTAAGAGTCCGGAAGCTCCGTTTTTGGCCTATTTCGCCCTATTTTTGAGTGTTTTTTACCACGACGATGTTTTTAACAATGATTCTTATTGTAGCTTTTTCGGGTACAAGGTGGGGGTGCTTCAGTTGGAGCTTCCGCACATCTTCTTCTTCGTGTTTGAGGTGGGTACCTTTTCGATGTTTTAGATTCCAGAATTTTGGGAAATATATAGGAATAAAGTAAGTGCATGATTTACTACTGTTAACCCTGTTAATGTTTATTATATGATATTATCGATATTATGGCGACCAAGTGTCGCGGTGCCCTATGTTATGTATGTGTACTTGGTTACGATGCTCGAGGTTGCTACACGCACACCGGCGGTTTGGCCACCGCGAAGGTGCGCTTTTCCGAAAGAGTGGTACGTTGACCCGTGTACCCCACAAGGTGACGTAGTGGGGTCCTCCGTAGGTGGGGGGTTAGAGGCGCCAAGGTGAGAGCAGTGTGGTTTGCCGAGGCAGGTGCTCGGTGTGGTACGCCGAGGTAGGTGCTCGGTGTGGTTTGCCGAGGTAGGTGCTCGGTCTGGTTTGCCGAGGCAGGTGCTCGGTGTGGTTGCTGGGACAGGTGCTCGGGTTAGGTTATGCAGGGGGGGAGTTACCGTCGATTGCACGATGAGGAGGGCGGTTGCTCTGGTTTTCTTACGGTTTGCTTTAGTTACAGCCTTTCCTGCTTTTTATACTTTATACCATGTGTCGCTGACTTCCCACTCTGTGACAGGTTCAGTCAGGGGGGAGTGCTAGGGCGACGGTGAGGCCTCGACGAGAGGACTTTTGGCCCTTCGAGGCTACAGACTGTGTTTATTTTCTCCTTATGCTCATTTCATTATCTGTTAGTAGCTATGTGGGTTTGATACATTTGTGGGGTTGATGTGGATGTTGGGGTGATTTCATACTGCTGTGGATGAATGTTTACTTTACTATCTGTTAGTTGGCCGTTTTCAAACTACCGAAAAAGCATTGCGAAAATAATTTGAAAATCACAGGTGTCGGGTGGGCACCGTTTTTAAAACTCTGTGGATTTATGAATTTCGAAACGATTTTGAAAAACATAGGTTTCGTGTGGGCACCGTTTTTAAAACTCTATGAATTTATGGATTTCGAAAACGGTTTTGAAAAACATAGGTGTCGTGTGGGCACCGTTTTTAAAACCTTGTGGATTTATCCTTTCAAAAGATCAATCGACCTCGTTAAATTTCATGATGCAAGATAATCTCGTGTGGTAATGCTTGTACACTACTATGGTTAAATGACTGTTGTAATCGTGATGCCGTGCATATACAGAGGAGACTCCGCCCGTTTGCGGGGTGAATCGGTATATGCGGCGGGTCTGGGATCGCACCGGGGGAAAGGACTTTCAAAAAAAATATATATGCAAAATTGAGAACTTTTGGTGGTTGTCTTCCGCTTGTTTAAACCCCCAGGGCATGACACACCCTATTGGAAATCATACATGGTTAATGTATTCTGATTAATTCTTAGCCTATCTATATGAGATTGATATAATATAGTGGTGATTTATTAACATGACATGCTAGCACTTTGCCTTTCATGAAAATTGATTAATCGATGGAACAAGATGACATATCCTATGTTAGAATACTACTTGATGATTTTTATAGGCATGTATAGTTGGATGGTGATTATGACCCGATGAGTTATGTTACGGCATTTTGGTGTTGGCATATTTCGTGAGTCAAGTCAGTGAGTTGAGTCGGAGTCTTAAAGGGATCAAATTGTCAATCAGCAATCAAAGACTTAGAGAAGATTCAACAAGAGCTCAAGTTGACACTCAGTGTCTTGAGTCTTGAAGATTGAAGATGAAGAATTGTGGATCAGTTACATCAATCTCAAGAAGAAAGTATTCAAAAGGATCAGGTATGTTTAACTAAATAATTTTGGTGATCCGAATACTTTCTTATAGTGTAGAAACACTTGGATGAATTTTTAATTGCATAAAAATCAAAAACTGGACATGGGACATGTTCAGGATCCGGATCAGACAATCCAATCCGGATCCCGAAGGGTGGTTGTTCATTGGCAAATTCAATCCGGATCAAAGGCCAATTCCGATCCGGATCCCGAACATGGGATTTTGCTGAATTGTATGAACGATCCGGATCGGGCTTTGCAATCCGGATCCCGAACCCTGTTTTTCTGGAATTGTCTATCACGTTACGACGATCCGGATCGCAGTAAATCCGATCCGGATCGCCGTCCTGAAAATTTCCAGATAAGGTAAGTTTTTGATTCTTATCTCTTTCCAAAGGTTTCTAAACTATAAATAGACACTTAGGGTTTCTCAAGAACGTGGGAAAAATACCGAAAACACTCGTGAGCAACCCTAGAGGCTAGGTTTTTATCGTTCTTCTTTATAGCCTCTTTAGGTCAATTCGATGGTTCTTTCAAGATCTATCTTTTGTCGAATTGATCTAATCTTTGCTTAGAGATTCCTTCCATGGTTCTTCAATGATAATCTAAGCAAAGGATCACCATCGAAGCCAATATTCTTACCGGCTGAGTTTGCGTCGTGGATTCGACGTGGCACCGTGGATTCGGTGTGTTGAAGGCGTTTCGTGGATTCGAAACGTGTGCTCGTGGATTCGAGTGGCGTTCGTGGATTCGAACGTGTGCAGTGGACGTGCAATCGGTGAGCGCAAGGTCCGAAGAAGTTGAAGGAGGGGTTTGAGTCCGTGGAGTCGGTAATCACCTTGTTATTCTTCTTTTCTTAGTGGATTGTTATTGCGTGTTGGTCCCGTGGTTTTTCTCCTGGATTGGAGTTTCCACGTAAATCTCGGTGTGCTGATTTTTATTTTCCGCATTGGTTTTTATTTTGCACTGAGATTTGTTTTTTAAATATTACACCTATTCACCCCCCTCTAGGTGTTTGATAGTACCTATTTAGATCCTTGTGGATCCTAATTATAAAAACCTACAATTGGTATCAGAGCGGGTTTTAGGTTTATCTATCATGTCGGGTGAAAGTGGTAATATTTTTAGACCTCCTCTTTTTGATGGGACCAATTATGCATATTGGAAAGTGCGGATGAGAGCTTTTCTCATCTCAATTGATGAGCGGGTATGGCAAACCGTTGAATACGGTTGGGTGCATCCGGTTGAGGAAGTAGGAAATTCTACTACCCCAAAACCTCGCTCTAGATGGTCTAAAGAGGAAATCGAAAGATCTTCTTACAATGGGAAAGGTATGAACGCTTTATATAATTCTCTTTCCTCGACTGAGTTTACACGAATTTCCGCGTGTGAAACCGCGAAGGAAATTTGGGATATTCTCAAAATTACACATGAGGGTACTAATCTTGTAAAAATTCAAAAGCTCCAGATGCTTACAAGTCAATTTGACTCTATTCATATGGAAGAGCATGAATTGTTTACAGATTATTACACTAGACTTCAAGATGTAATTAATACATGTGCTAATTTAGGAGAAAAGATCCCGGAGTCGAAAATTGTAAGAAAGATTCTTCGGACTCTTCCGGAACGGTTTAAGGCAAAGGTTACCGCCATTGAAACCGTTAGTCATCCGGATGAGATGAGTGTAGAGGAATTAGTAGGTGCTTTGCAAACTTATGAGATGACTTTTCCTACTAATCAAAATTCTTCCAAGTCTTCTTCTAAGCTTACAGGTATTGCATTCAAATCAACAAAGGAAGAAGATGACGAATCAAGTTCCGATGATGAAATCTCTTTAGCCGATTTTGAAGAACAATTGGCGCGGATCACAAAGAAATTTCGTCGGATATTTTGGAAGAATCGAACCGATGGATCTTCATCCACGAAATCATCTAAAGGATCATCGGGTTCAAAATCCTCTAAACCCAAAGGCGTTGCAAAACCTTCTAAAGAAAAAGAAAAAGATAATTTCGAAGGGGAAATCCAATGCTATCGATGCAAAGGCTACGGCCATTTTTCAACGGATTGTCCTTCTAAGAAATCATATAAAAAGAAGGCTTTGCAAGCGAAAACTTGGGACGATTCTACTTCCGATGAATCGACCTCAAGTGAAGAGGAAAAAGTTGTTGCTTTTCATGCCTCTCAAATTCCCTCTTCTAATTTTTGCTTATCATCTTTAGTCACTGACTCTATTCCTTTGATTTTGCATGAAACATCAACATCCGATGGAGAGTCATCAAGTGAGGGGGAGTCGGACGAAGAAGAACTCGTTGAGGCATACCAACAACTTCTTGCGGAATCGAAAAAGATGGCCAAGCATATCAAGAAGTTGAGGAAGCAACGACTTGAGGTTCAAGACGAGAATCAAGCGTTAAAGATCAAACTCCATGATCTCGAGGAGGAACAAGGACGTTTATTGGATAATACTAAAATCCTCCAAGAAAAGTTAAACCAATCGGAGACAAACGCTAAATCATATATGGACAAGATTGGTTTTCTAGAAAAGCAGTTTGAAGAAATTCATGTCACCAACCAAGCTTTGACCAAGCAAGTTCATGAACTCAAATCCGACATACAAAGGCTTTCAACCGGTTCCAAGAAACTAGAAAGTATGTCCGGATTAGGTCAAACAAGCAAGGTTGGTTTGGGATTTAAAAAGAACCAAACTGTGAAGGCTTCAAGTTCCACAACTAATTTGAAAGGAAGAACTTGTCACCTATGTGGACTTGAAGGACATTTGGTGAAGAATTGCCCGAAAAAGAGAAAGAAAAATTATTCGGCAACTTCATCTACGGAGCGGACTCAACGGAATCAAAAGACACATCAAGTCAATGGAGTTCACTCAACCCACCAAAGGTCCGAGCCACAACTTCGATCATACAAGTGGATTATCGCGAGGCAAAGACCTAAGGTGGATCAACAGTCAAAGCGGACAACCCCCGGCCACAACGAATCAAGACAACCCAAAATCCAGCGATTTTGGATTCGGAAAGGTGATATCTTTCCTTGTCTTAAGTTCTAATTAGCTTATGACTGTATGTAATGCTTTGATTGGTTTTTCCTTCATATGCTTCTTAATCTTTGCATTACATGTTTTTCAATGCTCTTTGTTTTTATACTTTGTTTTTGAACAAAAGGGTTTTTATTGAACAAGTGCATTGAATAAAAAGGGCTTCACGTTCATTCACTCCAAATTAATTTTATATGGATTATCAACTTTACTCCATAATCATAATCTTGAAGATACTTCATTATAGGAGTTTTTGATAGTTATAAGCATCAAATTTTAGAAATCATGTGTGATCTTTAGATGCTTACTATCTCGGTTGTGTGAATTCTTTGTGACAACACAAGTGCTATAAACATTTCTAAAAATTCTGTGTTGCACTCAAGAATAAAACACATTGAACTTAGATATCATTTTCCTAGAGAGCTAGTTGAATCAAATATTCTTCAACTTTCATATATTTCAACTGAAGATCAATTAGCTGATATTTTAACAAAACCTTTGGATCAAAAACGATTTATTCATTTGCATAAGGCAGTTGGAATGCTTTCCTTGAAATGATTTCTTTTTGAAACCAATGCTTAGGTTAGGTTTTGTTTTTGTGTTTTTGTTCTTCATCTATGTTTGTACATAGGACATTAATTGAGCATTGGTTATATTGACTTTAATTGCATCTTTTCACGCATTTAGAAATCTATTATGCTTTTGACATCATAATATTTCGATGTTGCAATGATCATTTATGTTTATTAACTCATCTTTTAAGTGATCAAAGTCAATTTCTCTCTCAATGATCTCTTGGTATAGTCATTATCTTATTTGACTATTTAGTCGAATATGAATCCGAGATCAATTTTTGGTTGAATACCTTATATATTAAATAATTGATAGCCAATTGAGGGGGAGTCAAAGAAATGTAATATGCTCAAAAGATGTGGAAAGAGTTACATCCCAATGAGGAGTGTGAAAACTACCACCACATGGAGGAAGATGATACCCCATGAACACCAAGCAAAGTTTTTTTTTGATCAAATGAAATGCATGTTGAAATACTTGACTCTGTCAAATTTCAAGGTTGGTATAAGGTGGGAATTTTAATGAAAGATGCTCAAAGAGCCACTCTCTTCAACAGATTGTCTAGATATATTATCTAACTTATCTGGGATTTCAAACATCTATTGATCTTGTTATTTCATTTTCTTTACCAAATTGATGATTTGATAAAGGCATTACGCATAAGATCATGTTAGATGTGATTGAAGTTGTTCAACTTTAAGGGTTTTAATTTTCATAAATTTTCGTTTCATTTTTGAGTAGTTTTGATAGATTTGGTATAATCTATTTCTTGTTGCATGAAACGATGACTTTTGTTTAAAGTTGATGCGCTAAAGTGCTTACATACTTTTTCTGGTTTTTATGGAATTTTTCTAAATTATTCTGATGAAAGAAATTTGGATCATATACCTCAATTTCAAGAAAGGGTAGAATTCAAGATTGATGTCATTTGGAAATCTCTGTAAGTCATCTTTGTAAATCCGTTACATCTTGATAGAGTTTGGATCCCAAGATTTTTTTGATGACTTGTGTTTGATGAATATAACATGAAAAACTGTTTATAATGTTTTATCTTTGTTTTTCATGATTTAGGAGTAAATCTTTTTAATTTTGTGAAATTAATTGGATTGAATGGCATCTGTGTGAATTCATTGTTTAAAGCACTTAAATTGATTTCTTGATGGAATACAAATCGGTATTTGAAAAGATTCTAAAATCTGGATTTATTTCAAGAAATTATTTGATTTTTGCTTTCTGGTACCGGTACGTAATCTGCATTTTTGTTATATACCGGAACTGAGCTTTTATCTCTCTTTCTCTATGAACTAATGTTGTTAGTGATTTTCTTTTGTCTAGTATGTTCACTGTTTGACAATTTGTGACAAAAAGGGGGAGAAGAGAAATGACGGTGTGATGATCCGGACTCCCGCAGAAACTGTGCAACATTAAACAGTGACTGCGGGGAGCTTGTACAGTGCAACGGAGCTTGTAGAATCGAAATTGGACATTTAAAATTGACCCGGCGCGAAAATCGGAGCAAATGGGATTTTTCGGGAGCTTTCGGCAAAATTTCGGATGAGAATTTGGCGAAACGGACGGCGGATTTGGACTCAGCGCGCGAAAACGATCGAAACGGTATATTTACTTTATTTTTTTGGCACTTGGGTACTGTTCATGCCGGAACAGTAACTCCGGCGCCGGAATTACTGTTCCGGCGACCGGCGAGCGGCGGCGGGCGGCGGCGCACGGCGGCGGGCAGCGGCGCAGCGGCGGCGCAGCGGCAGAGTGCGGAGGCGCGCGGCGCGGGCAGGCGCGGGCAGGGCGCGGGTGCGCGGTCCATGGGCATGGCGTGCACCGGGAGCACCGAAAATTTCTTCTGCCACGTGGCAGCTTCCCATTGGCTGGCCGGCTTCTAGAAGTCCACGGGGACTGTGACACGTGGCACACCCGGATTGGCTGACATTTTCCGAAAAACCCGGAGCGTGGAGCAAGCACGTGCACCACGTGGCCACGTGGCAAATTTTCATTGGTCCTTGCACGGCTGTTTGCTGTTTTGTGGACACGTGGCACGTTCTGGATGGCCAATTTTGGTGTTTCCTGTTCGGATCCGGATCCCGTGTGGGAAGATTCCTTTTGGCCCATTATAAATAGAGGTCCCCCACCCCTCCTCATTCCCACCTCGGTTTGTGTGCTGTAGAGAGAGAAACAGAGAAAGTGCCCTATACAAAAGTTGTTCCTCTCTCTCTTCTCTCTCTCTCCTCCAAATCTCAGAATTTCTGGAGTTACAGATAGTGAGTTATCTGCGACGCGGCGCACTGCGACGATTTTCTTTTTAGGCCCATTTCCCGTCGCAGTTCCGTCGGAAAATCCCTGTGTGCTAACCGGGAGGAATTTTTGGACGATTTTTGCGACAGCGCGTTCCTAAGAGGTAAGGCTTCGATTTCCGTGCTGATCACTTTGCTCCATTTCGCACTTTTGGCATGGTTTCCATGCCTCTTTGACCCCCCTTTTTGCTGTGGAAATTTCTGGACAGTGTCAACTTCTCCGATTTTTATCTTGGCGTAGGAGCATCAGATCGAGGTGTTTAAAGAGTCGATTTTGATCTACTCTTCGCGAGGAACGCAACCGTAATTTTTCTTGATTTTCCTGAGCACTGTATAGAGGTGAAAAACTCCTCTTTTCCTGTGCTGTTTGAAAAACAGCAAATATTGTGCTTTTTGGGATTTGTATTTATACCGGGAGCGTTGATTTGCAGGATTTGAGGACTGTGGACAACCAGGAGACTACCTGGGGTGTGGTGTGAGCTGCTCGAGGTGGGCGGTTGTTGCTTACCTCATTTTTGACAAGCTCACTGGGATTACTGGAACTCCCCTAAAATTTAATTGATGAGAACAATTGGGACAAAATAATATGATAATTGATGAGAACCATTGGGACTACTAACAGGACTACTAACAGGACTACTAACAGGACAACTAACAGAACAACTAACAGAACAACTAACAGAACAACTAACAGGACAAACTAACAGGACAATTGATGAGAACCGCTGGGACGAACTCTCCTAAAATTTGATATAACCCCACGGATTATATGATGACTTATATTGGGACACTGTGATTGAGACAAAGGCTACAATCTCGCATGCAACTTTTTCCAGTAAATTAATATTCTTTTAAAATAAATATTGACACTTTTCTACAGTTTTTTAAATAACTGCATGCTTTCTTGGACATCTAGTTAACCTCTGTTTATTGCTACACTATCATATTGGGACTTGGCATGTTTTATCGCTTTCCTTTGCATTCAGATGTTGTTGCTCAAGTATGAGCAGGGGTTTGGGATAGTGTAGCCAGACTATGGACTTGTGGGGTATTGCGGTGACCGCGGACAGTAGGCGGTTGACCAGATGTTTATCCTTGCATCAGATTGGGGTTGAGTCTGGTTTATTGCATCAGTTGGGGATTGGGTTTCTGTAGTGGACGGAGTTTCCCACTTTGATCATAGTTATGATCTAGTCCTGCTATATTGAGATATGTGCTACAGAGATACTTGTGATACTGATGACAGAGATGCTTTACTCGTGTGGGTCGCTCCCCTCGAGTGCCACTCCGGAGGTGGGCTTTCTTTTTCGGACCCAGCCTTGTGTGCCGGTCTGATACTTGTTTTGGGATGCGAGCCGTGCGGGCCGATCCCGCGGTTTCGAGCCTTGTGTGCAGATTCCGCTGAGCAGGCAGCACTAGTTGTTACTGGTATCCAGATTGGGTTTGTTTGGACAGATACTATTTCTGATGCATGCATACAGTTTTGACAGCATAGTAGTGGTAGTTTTCCTGTTTCAGCATCTTATGTATTTTACCACTTTCCCTTTTCCCTTTTTGCCTCTAGTAGTCCTAGTGGGTGCGTCAGAGTTGAGGTTTTACCCACTAGGAGAGGTTGCTAGTTTATCTGGTAGTTCTCACCCCCCATTGTTATTTTCTGTTTCTTTCTTCTCCTTTATTTTTTGCAGAGTCATCTGCAGGAGCTGCTAGGCCATCGGCAGTGGATCGAGGTAAGGGGATCGCTGAATAGATAGATCTCCTGTGAGACTGAGAGCTGTAGATAGACGCTGTACCCTTCACTCAGACTATGGTATTCTCCTTGTATTTTGAGTCTGGCTTCCGCCAGCTGGTTGTACTATTTGGAGAGATGGGAGATTATTGTACCTATTACAGTTTTATTTGTATTTTCAGTCTGAGGTACTATGTGATTCTTCTATTTCAGCTCTGTATTATGCTCTGTTATTGTTATATTATATCTGAGCAAGTTACCAGCGCTTCGTGTACGCGGAAAATCCCGTGTGCATGGCGGATCTGTTGGCGAGTCCGGGTTCCGGTTTACACCCGGGGCGTGACAGACGGAGATGAGATCATCGAGATAGAGATCATCGAGATAGGACAAACAAAAAAAAGGGGAGAACAAATAATGATGATCGTATCACAAAGGGGGAGAACATAAATGCTCAAGACAGGGGGAGAACATGGAGAACATGTTAGAGATGCTCAAGATAGGGGGAGATAAAGAAAAGATTGAAAGAGCCGAAAAACAAAAGAACCAAAAGGACAAATCAAATGTAGGATTTTAATTTCTAACGACTAACGTTTGATTTTGTTTGGAGTTTTGTTTTGCAGGAATTACATCACTTTAAGACTCCAAGTCCTAAGTCATAGAGTATGTTCTAGGACTGTTTGGTTCAAATGTATTTTGTATTTATTGGATCTTTCACGCAAAGAAAATCAATGTTTTGGTGATGACATTGAATTTCGAATCTTTTGGTTTAAGATGAGTGACTTGAGCATTTTTATGTATTTTTGGGTTTTGTCACGAAATTGCCAAAGGGGGAGATTGTTACGGCATTTTGGTGTTGGCATATTTCGTGAGTCAAGTCAGTGAGTTGAGTCGGAGTCTTAAAGGGATCAAATTGTCAACCAGCAATCAAAGACTTAGAGAAGATTCAACAAGAGCTCAAGTTGACACTCACTGTCTTGAGTCTTGAAGATTGAAGATGAAGAATTGTGGATCAGTTACATCAATCTCAAGAAGAAAGTATTCAAAAGGATCAGGTATGTTTAACTAAATAATTTTGGTGATCCGAATACTTTCTTATAGTGTAGAAACACTTGGATAAATTTTTAATTGCATAAAAATCAAAAACTGGACATGGGACATGTTCAGGATCTGGATCAGACAATCCAATCCGGATCCCGAAGGGTGCTTGTTCATTGGCAAATTCAATCCGGATCAAAGGCCAATTCCGATCCGGATCCCGAACATGGGATTTTGCTGAATTGTATGAACGATCCGGATCGGGCTTTGCAATCCGGATCCCGAACCCTGTTTTTCTGGAATTGTCTATCACGCTACGACGATCCGGATCACAGTAAATCCGATCCGGATCGCCGTCCTGAAAATTTCCAGATAAGGTAAGTTTTTGATTCTTATCTCTTTCCAAAGGTTTCTAAACTATAAATAGACACTTAGGGTTTCTCAAGAACGTGGGAAAAATACCGAAAACACTCGTGAGCAACCCTAGAGGCTAGGTTTTTATCGTTCTTCTTTATAGCCTCTTTTAGGTCAATTCGATGGTTCTTTCAAGAACATATCTTTTGTCGAATTGATCTAATCTTTGCTTAGAGATTCCATCCATGGTTCCTCAATGATAATCTAAGCAAAGGATCACCATCGAAGCCAATATTCTTACCGGCTGAGTTTGCGTCGTGGATTCGACGTAGCACCGTGGATTCGGTGTGTTGAAGGCGTTTCGTGGATTCGAAACGTGTGCTCGTGGATTCGAGTGGCGTTCGTGGATTCGAACGTGTGCAGTGGACGTGCAATCGGTGAGCGCAAGGTCCGAAGAAGTTGAAGGAGGGGTTTGAGTCCGTGGAGTCGGTAATCACCTTGTTATTCTTCTTTTCTTAGTGGATTGTTATTACGTGTTGGTCCCGTGGTTTTTCTCCTGGATTGGAGTTTCCACGTAAATCTCAGTGTGCTGTTTTTATTTTCCGCATTGGTTTTTATTTTGCACTGAGATTTGTGTTTTAAATATTACACCTATTCACCCCCCTCTAGGTGTTTGATAGTACCTATTTAGATCCTTGTGGATCCTACATTATAAAAACCTACAAGTTATTCCTTTATGAGATTATTACATGATACTCTTTCTTCTATCTTTCTTGAAAACACTTGCATGTTTGTAAGGACATCTAGATAGGCCACTGTTTTATCGCTATACTATCATATTTGGGACTTGACTTAGGAGAAACCATGATTGTTTCTTTTCTTCGTTTTATTCAGACATATGATTCATGTTGCTCGGGTTCGAGCAGGGGTTTGGGATAGTGTAGTCGAGATCTTTGAGTCTGAAAAAGGTTGTACAGATTGTGGACTTGTGGGGTATTGCGGCGACCACGAACATTAGGTGGTTGACCGGATGTTTACTTTTGCATCAGATTGGGGGATCGGGATTTCTTTAGTGGATGGATTTTTCCACTTGAGCATAGTCGTGATCCAGCCCTGCTATATTGAGATATTTGTGACATAGTTACTGTACTTGTGAGACATGGTTACTTTACTCGTGTGGGTTGCGCCCCTCGAGTGCCACTCCGGAGATGGGCTTATGACCGAGCTGCGCGTTGGTCTATTGGTTACCTAGGGATTCGAGTCGTGCGCCGATTCCACTACTAGGCTCTTGAGTTCGACAGCAGAGCAGGCAGTACCGGATTTTATACCGGTCCATCAGATTGAGTTTATTTGGCAGATACTATTCGCTGATGCATGCATACAGTCGTTGTTGTTCGGCATTGCATTAGAGACTTAGTAGTGGTTGTTCCCTTATCAGAATATTATTCCAGTATACCACTTTTGTCACGCCCCGGGTGTAAACCGGAACCCGGGCTCGTCCACAGATCCGCCGTGCACACGGTCTTTCCCGTGTACACGAAGCGCTGGTAACCTGCTCAGATATAAAAAGAGTAATACTGGAGCATGAAGCAGAGCTAAACTAAAACTAATACACCTCAGACATAAGCTGGAAATAAAAGTACAAGAAACTCTCAAATAGATACATATGTCTCTCCCAGCTCACGAAATAAGTACAACCAACTGGCCATAGCCAGACCCTAAAATAAAAGAAAACTACAGCTGTCTGAGTGTCCATGGTACAACAAAACTATCGAACTAGGCACCGGGGTAGTAGCTAGCTAATCTGCGATCCTCTTACCTCGCTCCTGGGTGGAGGGTCCCGCAACTCCGGCAGATGATTCTGCAAAACAAAGGGGACAAAAGAAAGGAAACATAGTGGGGGTCAGAACTACTATAAAAACAGTAGCCTCCCCTAGTGGGTAAACCTCAGAACAGTGAATGACCCACTAGGACTACCAGAGGCGAAAGTAAACAAAGGTGGTAGGCTAACAATAACAACTGGTAAAGGTTACCACTAAGATGCCCCTAATCATGAGCTAACCACGTAGCTAAAATGCATGTATCTGTAAGCCTGTCTGTATCTACTGACTCACAATCTAGACGTGGGGTGCAGACTGGTTCCTGACCGACACAGTCCCATCCCTAGGGTGATAAACTGGCTCCTGACCGGCACAGTCCCCACCCTGAGCGACAGACCGGCTCTTGACCGGCACGGTCATAAATGAACACACTCCGGAGTGGCACTCGAGGGGAGCGACCCTCACGAGTGAAATAAGTCGCAGCAAGTAACCCGATACGGTATGACTGGATCGAGACTCTAACAAGTAGGAAAACCCGTCCACTACAGAGATCCCGAACATCTATCCCCGCAATCTGATGCAGTAAAAACAGTCCGGTCAACCGCCCAAAATCCGCGGTTGCCGCAGAAACCCTGTCCTCAACCTGCCTGTCCCCTTTTTCCCACTAACTGACTACACTATTCCAGTTCCCGCTCTAACCCGAGCATAATAATCTCTATGTCCAACTGTCCAGAGAAAAGATAATAAAATATGTTTTCTCCTATGTCATAATCCATATAATTGTGTAGTCATAAAGGTGGCCATACAAGCATGCAAGTCCATTAGTTATCAAGATAATTTCCTTTAATATTAATATGAAATCCAATAATTCCTATATATATATATATATATATATATATATATATATATATATATATATATATATATATGTGTGTGTGTGTGTGTGTGTGTGTGTGTGTGTGTGTAGTTCCCTTTTCTAAGAAATATTCATTTCTTATAAGTTCAAGTATTCAAGCTAGTAGCATTCAATTTTCATTTTCATTCCAGCATGCTGGGTTCATCTGCTTCCAAGAATTAACAACATGATTCCGGAATAGCTCTTAATAAGCCTAGTGGGTATTCCAAAGTGAGAGGTGATAACGGTACCCACCTCGAGCGCTAAATCCTGGTCCTCGAAAGTAAAGTCCACGCTCAGTCCAGTGATGTCCGCCACACTGTGCAAAATATCCAGAAAGAGTCTACATAAGAACATATGTCACTTTCCCCCTCAACAACAGTCCAAATATAACTGTCCAGAATTTTACAGTTTTCACCTGTGGAAAAAGTGCCCGGAAAAATCCGAGAAAAAAACCGTCACGATCCTCGCGACGAACCCGTCGAAAAGAGTACCTGCACGCTCAAATCCAATTTTTCCACACTGAGATATAAATTCGGCAAGGGAAACACCCCCAAATAAATTGTATAAAAATACAGTATACAGAACCCGGGAAGAAGCCCACTGTTCACCTTCGAAAAAGGCTCAAGAAATTCTGAGAAAAATCCAGGAGGTTCCTTGCGAAAAGACGATGAATTTTGCCTTTTGAATCATCTCAATCCGACATCGGTGCGCAAAGATACGGCCAAAACTCCGCCGTACTGTCCAAAATCCGCAAAGAAAAATGGGGTTAAAGAAAGCTCAGAGTCCCCAAAAACCGTACAGAAAACCAGCAAACTCAAAATACCAAAGTTAAAGTCCCACCAGTCGTGAGTCCAACGGCGTAGAAATCGTCTGAATCGGATGTCGGAGTAGGTCGGGGGAGTCTGTACACCAAAGAGCGACGAAACGGGTCGTCGATGAACGAGTGTCGCGCCGCGCCGTAAAATGGCCAACCTCGGGATGCGTGCACAGGAAAAATCCGGCGAGCCACCGTCAAGTCCAGCTCTAGAGGAGGAACAATTCTTCTTCAAAGCTCACTACGAAATTCCTAACAGAAAAGGGTTAAAATGGTTTAATTCGGGTTAAATATCAACCCTATAGGGTTAATGGGCCGAATTTGGCCCAATAACCCGAAACCCACCCCGGGGTGCCCGGTCAGACGGCCAATCCGTCCAACCGCGTCCCCGGGGGCCGACGCGTGTCCACGCAATAGGGGACAGCCATGCAAGCCCCCCCGTTGCGCGGCACGCGTCCCAAGCGGTCAGCGGGGGCGGCTGCGCTGGCTTCCTCGCGTGCGGCCACGTGGCCGCACTCGAGTACGGCCGACCGCGCCCGCCTCCCGCGCGCACGCGCAGACCCGGACCCCCCCCGTGAGCCGCGCGCTCGAGAGCCCGCTAATGCCTGCCCGCCACGTGTCGTGCACCCGGTCCACCCGAGCCACGCGAAAAAGGCGCTGCGCCGAGCGCGCTGGACCCGCCAACCGGGGAGCGCCACGTGGCCCACCCGCCGGTCCATGCACCGGCCGCGCCTCCCCGTGGACCGAGACGTGTGCGCCGGCCCAATCATGGGCCGCCACGTGTCCCCAGCCGGTCCACGGTCTTCCCCGTGCACCGAAACCCTCTGAAAACTTCCGGAGGCCCGTTTTTGCTCATCCGGACTCCAAATTCAACAAACAAAAAGCCCTTTTCAAGTGTTTTTCCGTCCTGAATCCAAATCCAACCTCTGTTTGGCCCAATTCCTTTTCTAAAATTCGGCAAACACAGCCGACGACCAAATCAGCCAAAAATATCTCTCCGGGTCCATCTGTAGCATCCTTTTGATGCACCGTGGGCCCGACTCACCAATACTAGGTGTCCAACACCGTGGATTCATCGGAAAAACAGTCTGGAAAAACTGGGCCTCTACAACTTTACTTCATTCCTAGCTTTTGGTAGACTTAGTGGGTACGTCGGAGTTCGAGAATTTACCCACTGGGGGCTACTGGTTTACCAGCAGTTCTCACACCCATTGTTGTTTTCCGTTCTCTTTCCTTTGTTTTTGCAGAGTTTTCTGCGGGAGCTGCCAGGCCTTCGACGGCTGATCGAGGTAAGGGGATCGCTGAGTAGATAGATCTTTTGTGAGACTGAGAGATAGCTGGAATTTTGATGTACCATTTTTACTCAGATTGTAGTACTCTTCTTATTTTGGGTCTAATTTTCAGCTAGCTGTTTGTATTTTGGAGAGTTGGAGAGGTTTTATTGTATTTTACTACTATTGTATTTTAGTTTTAGTTTGAGATAGTATAGTTGTTTTATTGTATTTTACTACTATTGTATTTTAATTTTAGTTTGAGATAGTATAGTTTTTAGTTTCAGCTCTATACATGTGCTCTTTTATTGTCTATCTTACATCTAAGCAGGTTTATAGCGCTTCGTGTATGCGAGAAATTTCGTGTACAAGACGGATCTGCAGACGAGCCCGGATTCTGGTTTACCCCGGGGCGTGATATTGCGCGCGCCACGTGGGGGCCAGCACCTCCCAATAGCCGACACGTGGCGTCGTGGTAGCTCAGTGCTCCCGGTGCATCGCAGATCGGCCATGGACCGACCCGCTTGGAAAATCAGACCGTTAGCCCAAAAATTCAAAAAATAATCATTTTTGACTGTTTTCACACGCTAAGTCCGTTCTTGACGTTCGTTTAACGCGCAACGTACTCGATACATCGAAAATGAGTATTTTCTCACCGCCTACCATACGATCAAGACACACAGGCAACCAAAACACCATAATAATATTTTCTCGCTGAATGGTATCGGTGTGTAGATATATTCTGCATCACCAAACTGTGTGTGCTGTTTAAGGATGACGTGGTAGACCAGACATCGTGACGATTAGTTCTCTCCAATGGGCGGCTCTTAAATGTTGTTCACCCACGGGCGGTACACTGAAATGCGAGGAACATGTCGCTCGCATGTTTATGTGGACCAGGATGATCATCCTGAACCTACCGGCCATCATCAATTATACAAACAAAAGCATAAAATGGACCTTTGGCCCCTCCCACCGCAACCTCTCATTGGAATCGCTAGAATCCCACAAAGTCGGCGAGAGAGAGAGAGAGATCTCCTCCCTTCTTTCTCCTCTCACATTTGTGGGTGGGTGTGGGCCGGACCCTTGCTCAAAGAGATGGCGGCTGTGAGCAGCGTGGCCTCGTCGAGATTTCTGCCCCACTCCGCGCCCGCCAAGAACGGCACCCACAGGCCCAGATCAAACCATCGTCTCCCATGCAAGGGCGAGCCCTCGTTCCTCTCCCGGCGGAGGAAGAGGCCTTTGACGGCGACGGCGGCTGCGCTGGCGGCGGAGGACCTCGACATCATCCCCGTGCGGAGCGCCGACTCCACCGACCAGGATGGGGTCGTCGTCCGCGCCGCCGCCGCCGAGGTCGGGAGGGAGCAGGACGACGACGTTGTTAATGCCGGGGGTGCCACCCACGTTGGTGGGTTTGCTTTTGAGAGCGGAGTCGGCGGCAGCGGCGGAGGTGGAGGCGGATTCAGTCCTTCTCCCTCCTCATCATCATCGCCGATGATGGGACCTGAGGGGGAGGACCTCAGTAAGATGATCGATCGGGTCATCAACGCGGCGATCGTTCTCGCGGCTGGCACTTTTGCCATCACGAAGCTGCTCACCATCGACAGAGATTACTGGCACGTGAGTGATTTTCCTTTTTGTTTATATTATCATTTGGCTATCTTCTCTTAAGATTGAAATTGGTTGAATCTTGGAGGTAATTAGTGTTGGAATTTTTTTTCAAATAAGTTCTTTTACTAAAATAATATTCAATTGATTTAAATCCGAAATACTAGATTGTAATTTATCATGCAAATTACTACTATACTATAATTAAAAGAATAGTAGAGATTAGATGAAGCCTGTGAGTCGAGGCGTGCGGATGCATTGTTCTAGAAGTAAGATTGCTCCACGTGCGAGGCTCCGGCAATCACTATGTTGGGGCTAAAATGTGGCTTGCGCGCAATCGGCCCCTGGGTGACCATCCAGACGTGTCGAAGTGCGCCGCGTGCCAACAATCAAGCGATCAGGCCTAGGAGGGATTCGCTCGGCCGTGTTCTCCTCTGGTAACTCCTCGCAACCGCAACGATCGGTGACTGCCGAAGCGGGTTCACGGAGGTAGAGAGGGATCGTTGGTTTCGACTTAAATGAGTCGAACTGGTTTAAAAGATAAATGTACGGCTAATGAGCCGATTGTAACTTTTAAAGCACAAAAATCATCAATAAAGATACGGCTGATTGGTCGATTTATACTCTAAAGGCGAGAAAAATAAATAAAGACACGGTTGAGCCGGTTTACACTCTAAATGTAAGAATAAATACATGACCGAATGGTCAGTTTACACGTTATATTGATAAGAAGAAGGGATACAAGTGGTGAAAAGGGATAGAAGGATTACAATTAAGCCTATTCCAAAGAAAGCAGTAAAAAAGAAGAAAAAAGAGTTAAGTTAACCTACTCCTAGATAAATGAAGAAGCTGTGGTGGTACCGGGCTTACGAGGTTGTCGGACCTCGATCTCTTTGATGGTTCGGGTATTTATACACATCCCGAACCAAGTTATTAGGCGCCGATTTGAACTATCGGCGTGATTTGGGGGAAGTTATCGTGAAATCCTCAACCACATCCTTTTGAGCCGACGAGCCTCAATGGGATGGCAGCGACTTCCCGTCTAGGTTTATACCCTGATTGTTGCGCCTGGGTGTATTTCCCGGCGCTTTCCTTTGCTGGACGCCGCTTGCCGCTTCGGGGTTTGTTACGAGATTCGCGCCTGAATCTCGCCTTCATTCTTTCCAAGATCTTTCCTTCTGCAGTTTCAAGCAGCTGAGGATTGACCTTGACTTCGCCTCTCCCGTCGCTTGATTGAGGCGGTCTGGTATCTTTCTTTGGCCGCTTCTCTTGTCGGCCGATTCTCCTATCGGCTGGCGCCTTTGGCCCAGTGCCTTTGTCGTGCCTTGTTCCTTTATGTGATCGAAATCGGTTCGAATCGGGATGCAGACCCTTCTTCGGTTGAGACGTGGGCCTTGTATTGTACCAACACTCGATCCGAAATAAGGCATGAGTCTTTCCTTTTTTGGCTTGATCAACCGACGGTTGACTCCGACTCTACCTGCTTCGCCGTACGACCAGGGAAGTCGGGTCTCTCCCTTCACACCGCAATCGATATTGCACGATGTGATAGTCTTTGCATCGGCTGCTTCTCTTATCGGCTGTTGGCTTCAGGCGATGGCACCCATCGCGCGCTGTGTTCTCACGCGACCGAGGCCGGTCTTGTTCGAGACGCGAATCTTCTTCTTTTGACTCACTTACCCGTCGGCTGATGTCTCGTCGGCCGACGGTATTCGCCGCGTGTCACTTTTAAGTGGCGAAAATTCTGTCTCAACACACTCCTAGCGATACAACGACCACTGTCCACCCCGTCGTCACGACTTCGGGATGGCGCAGAGTGAACCCGTCGACTTTCAGAGATCCAGCAAAAGTAAAGCTCGAAACAAGTAGGGAAACTCAATGTAAAATAGTAGGTAAAGCTCAGTGTAGTATAGTATTGTAAATTAGAATTAGCTCATAGACTTAACCAAGAACACCTATGTATAAATAGGGCTCAAACCCAACTGTGGACAGGGTCCAACGGCTAGTTCTCGGGTTAGCCGTTGGACCTTACCAAGGAGGCCCTTAGGCAGCCCACCAGGCACTTCTCAAGGCAAGTCTTTTGGGTAACCCAAGAAGGCCCTTCCCAATGTAGGTTAAGTCAAGCAAAAAGAAAAGAGCAAATAAAAAGAGAACCGGATCAAGATCGCGCGCGGCGCTGCCCGCCCGAGCCCACTCGACTCGGTTCTTGCTCGTGCCGTGCGCGCGTGAGTTTAGGAGATGTCTCTATCCTCACTTTCTCTTAACCAACATAAGCAAGAATGAAGGAGTATATAAATAGCTACTACATATGATGAGTTCCCGATGTGGGACTAAACATCACATGTAGTGGGCTAAGGCTTTGGGCTCCCAGGCAAATCCCATTGATATTGGGCCACCCAGAAAGCCCATAGGCCAAAAACAAGTTTAAAATCAATTAAAATCTTAAATAAATTCTAGCAATCCTCACATGATTTAAAACTTGAAATAAAAGAAATAAAAACAAATTAAAATACAAAATAACTAAAAATAGATTTTGGATCCCTTATACCACATATTCGGCGAAGGTGCCTTTCGGATTTGAACCTTCACTTAGTATAAGTCTATGTACATCCGATGGCACAATGGTGGACTTCGCCTTGAACCAAGGCCGGTGAATCGGATTTCCACAAACAGTACACAAGGTACAGCCGATTAGGTTTTATGCGGGTTAGCACTTTTATGGCCATGCGCTCATATACAAGTTGAATCAACTTGTAATCAATTACTGTCATCTTGTGATAGATGCATTAGCTATCACATCATTTCTTAAGTAGGAAAACTAATTGAATTTAATAACTGACATGTTTGAAACAAGAATTAAAGCTTAATGCCTTGATTGCAACAAATTAAACTTTGATGATGTAAACGAAATTTCGTTCTATGTTCAGCAATGGACAGTGTAGTTTCCCCAAAATTGGTATACAATATAAATTGCATTTTTTTTGTTATCTAACTATACTTTTCTCACTCTGTAAAATGCGAATGAAAAATGCGAATGAAAGAATATATACGGCACATTATACAGTTATCTTATTATCAGGCATCAATGACCCTACCAAGCTTCAAGAATTACATCCAACACTGCTGATAGTACTATTGTTCTCCAGACTATCTTTTGAGAAGTCACTCTTTAACAGTTTTTAGATATGAACAATAAATCAAATGATTTGATAGTATACGAAGTTATGACATGTCAACAGAGAATGCATGTAAATATCCTCTGAGAATTTATTAGAAAATCTATTCTGATAGGGCTCTCTCATGAATGAAAGACTTTCATAATAAAATATCCAAAAGACACAAATTTAAAATTAAGATGAGCTGAAGCTGTCAAAGTCTTCGACATTTACATTTGAGGCCTTCTTCAAGTTTCTAGAATACAATATATCAAATTACTAGAATATAATATATCAAATTACATAGAAGCTCAATCTTAATAACCAAAAAAGACACTTGCTCCAATTTTAAGAGAATGAAAGACTTTGTAAGTTATCTTCTAGATTTCAGCATCTCCTTTTAGAATTACTTCTCCAGTTGAGGATCCGACAAGTACTGTGGATGATTTTGTGGCATTTTTATAATCTTGCTTTTGATTTGAAATTTTATACGAAATATCCCACATGATTTACTGAAGTATCAATGCTGAGGAGATTAATATATATCATGAGTGCAAAATATGCTTATTCAATTCAGTTCTTTTGAGTTAAATATCCTTGGATTTTGGGCTCATACTTATTTCATCTGTTTCTGTGTTTCATCTAGGGTTGGACCCTTTACGAGATCCTTAGATATGCACCCCAACATAACTGGAATGCTTATGAGGAGGCATTGAAAACAAACCCTGTTCTGGCCAAAATGGTGATCAGTGGAGTAGTTTACTCTCTAGGGGATTGGATTGCACAGGTATGTGCCATTTCATCTTTATCTCAACTATAACCTACACATTTCTGGTCTATTATAACCTTCAGTAGCTGTCCACTTTTATCACGTCATGGTGCAGTGCTATGAAGGAAAGCGACTATTTGAATTTGACCGTGCCCGAATGTTCAGATCTGGTCTTGTCGGATTTACGCTTCATGGGTCTCTTTCTCACTACTATTATCACTTCTGTGAGGTATTCGACTTCTAACTCTTATCTAATTTTATTTGCTACTTTTTGTTCGGCAGTTACTTCCTACATAAGAGTGTGAAGCAACTCAGTTGTTTTTCCAGGCCCTATTTCCGTTCCAGGACTGGTGGGTGGTCCCAGCCAAAGTCGTGTTTGACCAAACTGCTTGGTCGGCTATATGGAACAGCATTTACTATGTTATCTTGGGCTTCCTTCGACTTGAATCTCCGGCTAGTATATTCAGTGAACTAAAGTCTACGTTTTGGCCAATGCTTACTGTAAGTAATGTTTCTCTTGGATTATTGAATATTAATACGACATAGCGGTTTTATCATCAGTTCAGTGCTTTTCAACTGGTCGGGATAGTTAGTCTGTCTGGAATGGCTTGTGTGCAGAATTTCTATTTGAGAAATAGAGACCATGTATTTTGACGAACAAAATAGTCTAGATCCTCTGCTGAGGCTGGAAGCAGAATTGAGCCTTTGCTTCTAAAATCAGGCTATAATTTGTTAGACAGATTTCTATGATGAAACTGTTAGGATTTCTTCCCTTAGCTGTACTTAAACAACGCTCCTGCACGTGCTCTAGTGGGGCCAAACTGGCCCTTCAAATTCAGAATTAACAATTTGACTCGAGGAGAAGTAATTGGCTCCTTAGCACAAATCTGACAACAAAGCTGCCTTATATATATTGGATTGGTTTCTAGTAATGGCTTGACTAGCCTCTCTGTAAGGATTTTTTTTAATAATATTGTAAAGAGAATTTTGATGTAGCAGAAATTGGTTCACCTTTACTGGATAATCCACCTCTTTGTGATAAGTTTAAGAAAAACTTGGATTGCTATTTTGGCTTGACAGGCAGGTTGGAAGCTTTGGCCTTTTGCACACCTGATTACTTACGGTGTTATTCCAGTTGAACAAAGACTTCTCTGGGTTGATTGTGTGGAGCTTGTCTGGGTTACCATATTGTCAACGTAAGCATCAATATATGTTGATTTTGGTATATATTAATACGTAGGAAAGGGTTTCCACATACCACTTTACAATTTTTAATGACAAAAATTTTACAGCCCTCTAATCTTTAGAGCTTTGGCAAACTGCGTTCTGAACTTCCAATTTTGACAATCAGATTTTCTAAACTTAATCAAATAGTTCAATAGGCCCTTTATTGCAAGAGAAGTTAATAACTAAACATAGCCATTTTGGACATTTCTTGAATGTGATTTAGGCAACTCGATCTCCTAAACTCTATCAAATAGTTCAATAGGCTCTTCATCTCCACTGAAGTTACTTATTAAACACCCATTTCGGTGACTTGAATGTGATTTTGTGAAGCTTGAAAACACATCAAAACTTGCCTTTTCAATTCTAATGCTTGAAGAATGCAGTAGAAATGGAAAATGAATTCTCCTCATCTTTCAATCCTGATACATTTTTTTTCTCCATAAGACGAAGAATAGATCATCCGTAAAACATCCTATCAACAAAGCTGTTCAGTTAGTAATTTTATTTTAGGCAAAGGGTGAATTGAACTATATGAGAAAGTTTAGGGGTTTGAGTTGCCAAAATTGAGAGCCCAGGGTGTTTTTTTGACGAAGTTCACAGGCTTAGAGGCTGTTTGTACATTTATCCCTTTTCAAAGGTTTAGAGATCTTTCACATTTGTCCCTTTTGAATATAGAGATCTTTCAGACGCTGTCAATGGCATCTGGTAGTATACATATTATTGCATGGTCCTAGTGCTCAAGAAAAATATCTTTTTCATATAATTTTATGATTTGATTTTGATTGTACATACAAGTCCACACTAACGTGTACACATATGACAAATAATGATATATGTATAGACACACTGGTTTGTTAAGTTATTAAATTGTTTGCATCGTATAAATACTAAGGATCTTCTCTGCTTCGTCTTTTTCCATTTAGTTATTCAAATGAGAAGTCTGAAGCAAGAAATTTGGAAACAGCGTCGGACTCCCACTCGAGATCTCTATCTTCTACTCCCGAGGTACGTGAGTTATTTCTTGTTCGACTTTGATAACTGCTGACATGAATTGAACTAATCAATGCAAATTCTTTTCTTACCTCTTGTATCTTCCGTTTCCTCTGTCAGGAGTCTTCCAAGTAGATTTGCCAAAGCTTGCTGCATGCTTATTGGACACGCTGGGGAAGCTGTCTCAGATTTATCATGTAGGTTCAATCAAAATTGTGTATATTGTGCTTGCAATAATAATCTAATTATTTTGTAGTTTCCCTTCCCAGTTTAGTAGATCTTGTTTGTGTATATCATTCCTATTCGACACAGTATGTAGCACTTTCTTGCAAACAAATTATTAAACAAGTTTCTTTTGTCGATTTAGTAACCTTTCTTGACTTCACAATCATGTATCATGCTACTGTGCTGTTGCGAATTTTGTTATCCATCTGTTGTTCAATACTAGTATATTAGAAAATCAATTAGAAAAGTAGTAGTCAAATCAGTGAAATTTTTGCCTATTTTCTGGTGACAACATATGCTGCATTCTACAAATGAATTGTAACACTAAGGGGCCGGTTGATTGGATATAAGTAGAAATACAATATATTTGATATTGTATATAATTGGAAATACACTAGTTAGGCTATATGCTTCTTATCTTGTTTGGTTTGTATAGTAAAGAACAGTATAATTATAAAGAATTTATTTGGTTGCATGTAATTGAGAAATATAAATTTAAAGCGGTGAGATTACTTCTAGTAAAAACAAATATTTTCTGTTTAAAGTGATTAGTGCAATAAACTTATCATTTATTTAAACTTGTTCTCTCTAATTGCTGCAGTAGGAATTACAGTCAATTTCAGTGTAGTTCTAATTACTTCACATGGGATTCGTATAGTGTCAACTACAATATTTGGATTCAAATGATGTAGACTAAATACCAGATTTGAATATGTATGTGGCTACAACTGTAGTGCAGAAATAATTATATGCAATCGAATGGTTTCGAAATGTGACACTTTAATAGTCTTATATTGAATAAAGTGGGAGAGTGTGAAAGGATTATATGTAACAGGCAGAGGCAGAGACTGACCTTCAAGGTTAAAGACTCACTAGAACTAATAATTGAATTTAAGTATTTTGGGCTAGTAATTTGGTCCTATTACTACGGGACTAGATCGTTATAGTTGGTGTTTATATATGACGGATGCATTACAATTAATAATTAAAATTAAGTATTTTAGGATAATATACATTATAATTAATAATTAAAATTAAATATTTTAGGGTAGTGATTTAGATTCAACCAAGTTATTACTACTATTCGGTTGGATCATTATACTGAGTCCTTTGGTTACCTAGAAAATTGAGCGCTTGGACTATGTAATGCTCACTTTTAATCTTTCTAAATTTTTGGACGTACCGGTAGTTCTTGGCATACTGTCAAAAGGGTGCTACGTCGCCATGATAAAACAAAATTATTTGAAAATATCATTTCAATATGATATAGTATAGTCGATTACGCATACACTTTCCTATTCTATACGATACTTATTGTATATGATATAATAGAATTAGTTTAGGATATCTTATGTGATATTATTATTATAATTTTTTTTTTTTATAAGATTTCTTTATAGAAATATCATGTAGGGAGGTCGGATGTCTTTTATCCGTCTTCAATTAATAATTTTTAAAAATGGAATTTAAATATTTTTAAAAATGAAATTTTACTTGAAAATGATTTAGGGACTGTTTGGTTGCACGTGAAGTTATAAAAAATAGTTTTTGGTGGAAAAAAAAATTTGGTGGAAAAAAAGTTTAATGTTTTGTAGTGTTTGGTTTGTAGGAAAAAATAATTATTTTCAATCAATATTTATTTGGTTGAAAGGAAAAAAATTTCACATTTGTTTGGTTTAGTAGAAAAAATTGAATAAAAGAAGTTTTATGAAGTTTGAGTTTTCGGTTTTTGCTGTCGACGAAAAACAAAAGACCCCATTTTCTTTAAATTTGTAAAATTAATTTTTCAAAAAAAAAATCGGTTAAACAAACACAAGAAAAATAAATTTTTTAGCCAAAAAATAAATTTCAGTGTATTTTACGGCCAACCAAACAAACACTTAATATTAATTGATTGGATAGTATGAATTGAACAGATAATGTAGGATACAGAATAGTCAGGCCCCAAAATTTTAAAAATGGCTTAATTTTTTTTTTTTTTCTAAATCAGAGTTGAAAACTTAATTCAAGACGTGGGCAAATCCGCCATGCACATAGAAAATTACGAATCCAAACGAACAAAGTCTTTTCTATATACACACAACTAGGCAAGTACCATTAGCACAATTAGAGATGCTACATACACCAATAATAACTTAAAATAATAATCCAGCATAACTGAAAACTAAATAACATAATATATGTCATATGCGGAATCTCAAATCTCATATGAATCTCAAATCTCTGAAATATATGTCATATGCGGAATCTCAAATCTCATATGAATCTCAAATCTCTGAAATATAATAACTACATATTGTCCAATACTCTAAATGGTAAAGTCATAAGTATTGTAAACTGATAGTAGAATGATGCAGACTAGCTATCTAGCTAGCAGCAAAATGGAATAGCTTTATCACAAGAATCTTACATCAACGTCCCGACTGCTCACCACCGGACGGACCTGAAAAATAGGCCACCAAAGGATATGAGACATAACTGAATGTATCCCAATAGGTTCAACGAGTCGGAGACAAGCAAGTCGTACCTACTGGTATACAATAATCAAAAGGCAGTACGCTGATATGAAGCAATAATATAGGCAGATATGAAGCAATAACTATAAGCAGATATGAAGCAATTACTGTAAGCAGATATGAAGCAATAACTGTAAGCAGATATGCGTCAAATGTACGATAATCATCCAACCCAATAAAGTGCCACTATTGGTCTCTAGGATCTCAGGCTAATGTTTGACCAAAACTGACATATACTCCAGACCTACTGACTATGAATGGGGCTCAATATCATCCAGTATTGTAGGTGCAGCAATAAGATGGGCTCACGGATTACTCAGACCACTCTATCGGTAAAGAACATCAAAATGGGGGCCAGTCCACTGGTGTATATGAAAATGTACAGCTGGTGCATGGCGATCTCAATACGGATGCTCAAGCTCCCAGTCGAAAGACCGGAATGCGGCGAAAGCCGAGAACTCCCGAACGGGATCCAGAGTAGATCACAGTGCCATAAGTGCCATAATGAAAACAATATCCTCCTACTCTATCATGCAAAATCAAACAAGAGATACTAATGTATATGACCAATTATCAGTAGGTGATATATCATGTAATAATTGGGAATGTCAACTATCACTGAGAATGTCATGGCATGTAGATATAGAGCAGAGATAAATCACAGTGCAGAATGTAATAACTGAAGAAGAGCTAGCATGATTACCAAGGGTCCGATCGACTACGATACCCAATTAGGTTACACTATGCTAATATCCGGATCGAAGTACCCACCTCAGTTCAGGCAGTCCTAAAATCTACTTCTCAGCTCGCGTAGAGGCTCCTGACTATTGGGCCGAAAACACAACCATATGTCAGTAAACATGTGAGGACCATAATCCCCGCAAGAGGATTACTGTTGGATCAGCAGCTTCTGGAGGCCCGTGTTGTGTGTCGGAGGTGTTTGTGCGCATATCGGACCCAAGAAATAGACTCAGTGAGTGGAATGGATCACGAGTGTATTCGAATGCCCCCGTCGAATTTTACAAGTGGTTCCGTGCTAAACGGACATCGGATTTGAATTCAGTGCGGAAAAATGATGGAAATTGACTACTTAGTTGTATTTTTCTGAGTCCGGACGCCCGAAAACGGATACCCGGAAGATTTCAGTATTTTCGGGTGCACGGTGGACCGGTGGACTGAGGGGGTGCACGGATACCGTCGCCCCTTGCAGTTGATCGAACAGATTATCAATTCGTGGCAAGGGGTATTTGTTCTTTACCGTGATCTTGTTTATTTCCCGGTAATCTATGCATAAACGCAAGCTCCCATCCTTTTTCCTTACAAAGAGAACAGGCTCTCCCCATGGCGACATGCTCGGTCGGATGAACCCCTTGTCCAAGAGGTCTTCTAATTGCGCCTTTAGTTCTTTTAGTTCGACGAAGGCCATTCTGTATGGCGCTTTTGTGATGGGTTTCGTTCCCGGGATTAGCTCAATAGAGAAGTCAACCTCGCGTCCGGGCGGCATCCCCGGGAGTTCGGTCGGAAAAACATCCAGGAAATCCCTTACGACTGCTATGTCGGGAAGCGAGGAGGTGGGTCGGGTCGCCAAGTCCACCGAAGCTAAGTACGCCACGCATCCACTCTCCATCATTCTCCTGGCCCGAGATGCGGAGATGACGGTCGAACAGAAAGTACTCTTACATGCCAGGTACACGTTCTCCGGAAATCTCAGTTCCCGCAGTCGTATTTGACGTTTATCACATTCGATTTCCTCCTGGTGTTTTGTGAGCCAATCCATTCCCAGAACTACGTCGAATTCCTTCAATGGAATGACCACCAAGTCCCAGGGGCAATCTAGCCTTCCCAACCTTATTGGGCAAGAAGGCACGTAGTTAGCAGCCTCAATAGGCCCCCCAGGGGTCCCGACGGTCAGAGGATGGCGTAGGGGTTTCGTTTCCAAGTCATGTGTATGGGCAAAGGTGCGAGATACAAAAGAGTGGGATGCCCCGGTGTCAAACAAGGTTCTAGCTCGAGAGTCTGAGATTAGTGTAGTACCTGCCACCACGTCCTCCGGTGGGTCTGCCCCTTGGTGGGTCATCGAGTAGATCCTCCCTCCTGATTACGGACGCGTCTCCCCCTCCTGTCGAGTGGGCGGAGGGCGTACAGTGGGTCCCGAGGGGGTCCTCCCCCTCCCTGGCTGTTGAGGCGGCGGGGTGGAGGCTGCGGAGGAGGCTGTGCCCGGATTCGTGAGGCAATTGAAACGAAAGTGGCCCTGTTTGCTGCAATGGAAGCAGTGGTCGTGCCTCTTAGCGCACTTCGTAACTTTATGGGCTCCATTACAGATAACACAGGGTCTATCCCCTGGCCTTTGACTGCCAGCCGGCGCGCTCTTAGCCCCATGGCGCGACTTCGGATGTTTAGGGAGCCGGTTCCCGCTAGAAGGTCCCCCTCTTGAGAAAGACTGGGGTCGTTTCTTATCTCTGTTGTAATCCGAGTCCTCTCTTCGGGCACGTGTCACCGCGAATCCGCGCTCCACTATGGTGGCCCTATCCACCACTTTCTGGAAGGTGTGAAGGTCCGCTGCTTTCACCACATCGAAGATATCTGTGGCTGGACGGGCGCCCGTGGGCGCCGCGCGCAGCAAGCAGCAGCCCTGCGCGCGCGCTGCAGGGACGCCGCGCAGCAGGGGCGCCGCGCAGCTGGGCGCTGCGCAGCGCCGCGCAGCAGGAGCGCGCGCTGCGCGCAACCGCGCAACGGTCGCGAGCGGCAGCGGGCGCGCGCTACGGGCGCTCGCCGGGCGCAGCGGGTACGCAGCGCGCTGCAGGCGCGCGCAGCGGGCCAGGCTGCCGCGCGGCAGGCCCAGGCACCGCGCGGCAACGGCGGCATGCTGTAGCGCAACACGGCAGCGGCAGCTGCTGGCTAGGGGCGCGCTGGTGCCGCGCGGGCGACGGCTGGGCAGTTTGCTTCGGCGAGCGCACAGGAAGCTTCTCGCATGCGGCGCGTGGCGTTTTCGTCGACCGGAACTATTTTCTTTGCCGTCGGACGCGCGCTTTTAGCAGAGCTTGACTGATGTGATTTTCCTTTTCCTTTTTGTGCTTGGATCAGCAGTTTGGTGCGCGCGGTGAGCGGGGCGCCACGCGAGCAGTTGGAGCGCGGAGCCGGGTTGGTTGCATATTTGTATTTTGGGCTATGAGTTAGCTGTGGATTTTATAGGTGCTGTGAAATATATGTGTGTGCTGTGAGCCTGTTGAGGGTATTATGAGAATTGTGTTGATGCGTGGTGTGTGTGGTGTATTGTGGCCTTATGTGAGTATTTGGACTTTGTGTGTGCAGAGGAGTTATGGAGTGGCTATTGCTTTGTGGATGAATTAGTGTGTGCTTTTGGAGCTGGTGGTGTGTATGGGTGGATTTTTTACTTAATTTGATGATTGTGAGCTTGTAATTACCTTGTGCTGAGAGTTTATGGGAGCAAATATTTTTAAGTTGTGCTGAAGCTTAGTGTGTAAGTGTTGTGGTGGATTTGATGTGGGCTAATGCTAAGTGTTGGTGCTGTGAGTTCTTGGTTGTGCTGTGAGGTGTTTGTGTGGACTGTGTGAGTGTGTGGTGTGTGGATTTTGAGTTTGGGGTTGTGCTGGCACAGTGCGGAGCCGCAGGATTTTTGTGGAGTACTCGTGGCATTTTTCCGAGCTTCCGGGGATTTGCTTTGTTCGAGGTTCGCGGCAGTGTTTGCGCGCGCGGCGCGATTTTCGAAGTTTTGTTTGTTCGAGGGTTCGGCACTTCCCCGACTTCGGCGTTTTCCTGCGGAAAGCGTTCCGGGTGGATTGAAATTTCTTCGAGATTTATGGAATGCCCTCTAATGCTTCTGTATGCATGTTGATCATTTCTTTTGCTTAATTATTGTGTATTGATAATCTGATAGTTGCCTAGAAAATTATAGAATGACATTCCTGAGCCCCAGACATTTTTAGTATGATCTAGAGGTTATATGACACTAGACTGCATATTCTTTTGATATTCAGGTTGCATCTGGACCTTCGTAATAATTTAGTACCCAGTTTTAAGTAAAACTCCGTTTTAAAATGGTTTTTAATTATAGAGAACATCATGAATGCTCCAGATTGTTTGAGTTGTATGAGTACTCGTGCCAGAGGGCCGAGTGTATTTTTAGAGCATCGTGTGTCGAGTTTCTAGTGTCATGAGAGTTCTTCTTCCTTGTTGGGATTATTCTAGATCTTGGGTGGTGTCTTCCTGATTCAGATGTGGAGATGGTTCTCCGTCCTAGCTTTGAGAGATTTGGGGTTCTGGCAGATCGAGTCGTGGAGGTTTCCCGACTTGGTTATGCATTATCAGATTGAGTCGTCGAGGTTTCTCCGACATAGCTTTGAGATTGTGTGGGCATTTCCTGATCGAGTCGTGGAGTCTTTCTCCGACTGAGTTATGCTAGTTGAGCATTGAGTTTCGATCTGTTTGATCGTGGATTATAGCCTGCTGAGACTGAGGTTTTATGCCAGTTGTGAGATACTTGAGTTCGCGGGGTCGCTCCCCGCGAGCTACGCTCCGGATGCGATGATGATACCGAGCCTGACGAGGCTGCGATGTGGTTATTGAGATAGTCCTTGAGGGACACCCTACGTAAGACCAAGCCCTGTTTGGGCATGAGTGGCAGTAGATGAGCGCAGGCTTGACTGGTCCAAAGAGGGACAGTCATTGGGATTGTGTGATATGTGTGAGTGAGTTTCATAGCATGTTCATAGATGAGTTTTCCTTTGAGCATGATACTTGAGGCATGTTAGCAGTAGCGAGTGTATGCACATTTCATTATTAGTAGAGTTTCTTGAGCATGATGATTGAGACATGATAGCTATAGTTCCTTTCAGCTTTTATCTATCTATCTATCTGCATACCTATCTGTTGTGCCTCCAGTAGACTTAGTGGGCATACCGTGGATATTAGTGACGGTACCCACTGGGATCTACCTTCTGCAGTAGATCTCACACCCGCTGCGGTGACAGGTTTTCTGAGGCTGCTGTTCCGGCTTAGCTCGCGCGGAGACAGCTGATCGAGGTGAGGACGTGGCCGAGTAGTTCCTTACCAGCATTTTGAGTCAGAGGTAGAAGTACCCTGTTAGTTTTATGTTTCCACTTTTGTATTGAGAGATTTGGATATTTGTACTGAGAGGGTGAGGCTTGTATTTTATTATTCATTTGTGAGACCTGTATTGAGGATTTGTGTATTATTGGAGATTTATCTATTGCAGATGTTCAGTGTTATTCTTTAGCTTTTGGTTTTTAGTTTCAGCTCTGATACATGTTTAGCTATAGATTTCTTGCAGGGTAGACACTTCGTCTGTGCGGCAGTTTTTCGTACAGATGGCGGATGTCACGCCCCGGAGGTTCTAAAAGAGCGAAAAACGTACCCTTTTTTTTTTTCTTTAAAAGGACCTCGCTTCTGGCGCGTATCAGACCCGCCGCATATACAAATTCACTCCCCAAACGGGCAGAGTCTCCTTTGTATATGCACGGCGTTACCAATAAGTCACATACTTTAACCATTCCAACCATGACAGACAAGGAGGAAAGAATACAATAAATTATACCATCACCGCTATCTCATACAGCCTATAGCATAAACCCATGGGTTTTGAAAATCGGTGCCCACTCGACTCCCAGTTTTTCCAAAACGTTTTCGCAAACTCTTTGAGCGGCCATTAACTTGAAAGGATAAATCCACGGATTTTAAAATCGGTGCCCACACGGCACCTGCTTTGAAAACACTTTTGAAATCTGGTTTGCATTTGAAAACAAGCCGCAAATACACATCCTAACATTCACCAATTAGTTATAAGAAAATACCATTCCAACATCCATCAGAAACCACAGTAAATGTATCACAGTTTAACTAACCACAGTATAACGAAATAACCAAAAGTAAAGAAAATAACGTATCGTTTACTAGCCCTCATGGCTAGGGTCCTCCAACTGATGCCTCACCGTCGTCCCGAAATCCACCCCTACTCGGACCTGTCACAGTGTGGGTTGTCAGTGACTGATAAAGTAGAAAAACATAAGTAAATGCAATAACAGAAAGAACACACCGAATCACTAGAGCATTTACTTTCCCTCTCCCCCTCTCATGTATCGCTAAATCCCTGTCGAGAGTCACACTGGGGACCTACCCCAGCTTTCAAAATGTTTTGGGCCCCAACCCCAATACCGTACTCATCTTCTTGGTGCCTCCAACCCCTCCACAGCCCAAGTAGCAGTCGCCTCTCCTTGAGGGGTCCCCACTAACCTCCCCTTGTGGGGTACACGGGTAAAATAACTTACCATCTTTCCGAAAAAATACACCCTGTGCAGTGGCCAAACTGCCGGTGTGCGTGTAAGCAAAATGAGTTTAAGAATAGCGTTGCGACCTCAGCCGCTTTAGTCAGAAAAGTATAACAATCCTGCGACTGCAGCCGCTTTGATTAACACAATAAAAAGGATTCACATGCTATGGGGTTAGTCAATTTACCAACATATCTACTTTATCAAAATGAATATTTGGGAACGACACCACGCCGGTAATAACCAAAACTACGCACCTCGATTATGCGAAAACTGCACTCCGGTGACTGAACCTTGCTCTCTGTTGACGCCCGGACCGAAAAGTCCCCAAAAGAGCCGCGGTCAAATCAGAAATATAACAGTAGATAAGCCGAGCCCAAAAACTCAAAAACACTAACGACAACTTGACCCGGCGGTGGCGTCCGCGAGCGACGCGGCCGCCCCCCGCCCGCCCCCCCCCCCGCGCGGCGTTGCGGCAATACGGCCACGCGGGCCCCAGCCTCGCGCGGCACTGGCCGTGACCGCGCGGGCCCCAGCCCTGCGCGGTGCAAGCCGCGGTCGCGCGGGCACCAACCCCGCGCGGCACCCTCCGCATCCGTGCGGGCCTTAGCCCCGCACGGTGTGAGCCACGGCCGCGCGGGCACCGGCCCCGCGCGGCACTTGCCGCGGCCGCGCGGGCACCAACCCCGCGCGGCACGCGCCGCAACCGCGAGGGCGCCCGCCCGCGTGGCATTAATAGCAGCCGCGCGGGCATGGTCCCGTGCGGCATGCGCCGCCGCCGCTGCGTGGGTGCCCGCCCGCGCGGCACAAATCGCAGCTGCGCGGCATGGCCCCGCGCAGCATGCGCTGCCGTCGCCGCGCGGGCGCCCGCCCGCGCGGCATAAGTCGCAGCCGCGCGGGCATGGCCCCGCGTGGCATGCGCCGCCGTCGCCGCGCGAGCGCCCGCCCGCGCGGCATTGGCCGCGGCTGCGCGGGCATGGGCCCCGCGCGGCGCGCGCCTCGGCTGCGCGGGCGCCCGCCCGTGCGGCATAGACCGCAGCCGCGCGGGCATGGCCCCACGCAGCATGCGCCGTCGCCGCGCGGGCGCTCGCCTATGCGGCGCGCGCCTCGGCCGCGCCGACGCCCGCCCGCGCGGCACTCGCCGCGGCCGCGCAGGCACCGGCCCCGCGCGGCGCTAGCCGCGGCCGCACGGGCACCGGCCCCGCACGGCGCTTACCCTAGCCGCGGCCACGCCGGGACCTTGGTCCCGCACGGCACTAGCCGCGGCCGCGCGGGCACCGTCCCCGCGAGGCGCGTATCCCGGTCGCGGCGGCGATGCCCTAGGGCTTCGCGGCGACGCATTGGGTAGCAAACGGCTACTCCTAAGACTCCACAAAAGACCGAAACCAAAAACTGAGCGAAACTACACGAAAATAAATCTAGCTTATCTCTAATCGTCGGAGACGGTGGTCCGTTCACGCTCCCGGCTTCGGCACGTTCGTCGGGAGGGTTTGGGTCCTTTCGCCTTCTTCTTCTTTCCCACCGTTTCCTTCCGATTAGGGTTTCGCTTTTTCCCTTTTCTTTCACTCGTTCCTTCCTCTCGTCCCCTTTCTGTTAGGGTTTCACCCTTTCTCCTTTTCTTTTTCTTTCTTTCGGGAGAAGTCTCAATTTAATCTTTTATGTACGACACCACGTCGGGTATTTTAAATTCCTAATTAATTAATTCCATAATTAATTAATTCCTCAGATAAAATCTTTCGGGATAATTCTTTAAAGATAAATCCCTCTTTTTCCTCGGAAAGCGTGCCAAATCACTTACGCGGATTTCGATGCACCCCCTGGCCATTGCGATCACTTTCTACCCCTTTCTGGGAGTTCCGTAAGTCGGAATCCGGATCCGATCGCACCGCCGTTCTCCGTTTTCCGAGCTCTATCGCAGAAAAATACCCGCACCTCCAAATTACCAACTTAAGTAAACCTGTTACATTAATTACTTTAAACGGGAACTTTATTAGCAGGAGGTATAAAGTGTTACAAAAAAACTATGATATTACAACGGATCTATTGGCGAGCCCGGGTCGCAGTTTCGATCCTGGGGCGTGACAAAAGCTGAGCCCACGGTATGTGGGACCATTCGAGATTTTGGAGCGCTTGGGCCCGGTGGCTTACCGGTTGGCCTTACCGCCAAATCTTGAACGGGTGCATGACGTATTCCACATTTCGATGCTCCGAAAATACCTATCCGACCCGTCGCACGTCCTCGACGCCTCGACCGTTGAACTGCGAGAGAATTTGAGCTTCGAGGAAACGCCGATGCGGATCTTGGCAAGGGAAGAAAAAAAACTTCGAAACCGGACGATCCCCTACGTAAAGGTGCAATGGAGTAACCACGAGGAGCGCGAGGCGACGTGGGAACTCAAAACGAAAATGAGAGAGTGTTACCCCGAGTTATTTAGCGAGGAGGTTAAGTTTCGAGGACGAAACTTCTTTTAAGGGGTGAGTGGTGTAATATCATAGATTTTTGTAATACTTCATACTCCTGCTAATAAAGTTTTCGTTTAAAGTAATTAATGTAACGGGTTTACTTAAGTGGATAATTTGGAGGTGCGGGTATTTTTCTGCGATAGAGCTCGGAAAACGGAGAACGACGGTGCGATCGAATCCGGATTTCGACTTACGGAACCCCTAGAAAGGGGTGGAAAGGATCGCAATGGCCAGGGGGTGCATTGAAATCTGCGTAAGTAATTTTGCATGCTTTTCGAGAAAAAGAGGGAATTATCTTTAAAGAATTATCCCAAAGGATTATATCTGAGTAATTAATTAATTAAGGAATTAATTAATTAGGATTTAAAAATATCCGATGTGGTATTTTATGGTACATTGAAGATTAAATTGTGACTTCTCCCGAAAGAAAGGAAAAGAAAAGGGAAAAAGGCGAAACCCTAACCGGAAGGAAACGAGAGGAAGGAACGAGCGAAAGAAAAGAAAAAAGGCGAAACCCTAATCGGAAGGAAACGGTAGGAAAGAAGAAGAAGGCGGAAGGACCCAACCCTCCCGACGAACGTGCCGAAGCCGGGAGCGTGAACGGATCACCGTGTCCGACGATTAGCTGTAAGCGAGATTTCTTTTCGTGTAGTTTTGCTCGATTTTTGGTCTCGGTCTTTTGCGGAGTCTTAGGAGTAGTCGTTTGCTACCCTATGCATCGCCGCCGCGGAGCCCTAGGGCACCGCTGCACGGCCCTAGGGCATCGCAGCCGCGGCCGCGGTACGCGCCGCGCGGGGACGGTGCCCGCACGGCCGTGGCTAGCGCCGCGCGGGACCAAAGTCCCCGCGCAGCCGCGGCTAGGGTAAATGCCGCGCGGGGCCGGTGCCCGCGCGGCCGCAGCAAGCGCCGCGCGGGCGGGCGCCCGCGCGTCTGCGGCGCGTGCCGCACGGGGCCCATGCCCGCGCGGCCGCAGCCGGTGCCGCGCGGGCGGGCGCCCGCGCGGCCGTGGCGCGCGCCGCGCGGGGCCCATGCCCGCGCGGCCGCAGCCGGTGCTGCACGGGCGGGCACCCACGCGGCTATGGCGGGCGCCGCGCGAGGCCATGCCCGCGCGGCCGCAGCTGGTGCCACGCCGGCAGGCGCCCGCGCGGCTGGTGCCGCGCGTGCAGGCGCTCGCGCGGTTGGGCGCGCGCCGCGCGGGGCCATGCCCGCGCGGCCGCTGCTGGTGCCGCGTGTGCAGGCTCCCGCGCGGCTGCGGCGCGAGTCGCGCGGGGCCCATGCCCGCGCGGCTACTGCGCGCGCCGCGCAGCTGCGGCGCGAGCCGCGCGGGGTCCTTGCCCGCGCGGGCCGGTGCCCGCGCGGCTGCGCCTTGTCCCGTGCGGGGCTAAGGCCCGCACGGTCGCGGAGGGTGCCGCGCAGGGCTGGTGCCTGCGCAGGGCTAGGGCCCGCGTGGTCACGGCAAGTGCCGCGCGAGGCGGGTGCCCGCGCGGCCGTATAGCCCGCAACGCCGCGAGGGCGGCCGCGTCGCTCGTCGCGCGCGAGCGCCACCGCCGGGTCATGTTGTCATTAGTGTTTTTTAGTATTTGGGCTCGGTTTATCTGCTGTTATATTTCTGATCTGACCGCGGTTCTTTGGGGGGCTACTTTTAGGTCCGGGCGTCGACCGAGAGCAAGGTTCGGTCTCCGGAGCCTAGATTTCGCATAATCGAGGTGGGTACTTTTGATTAATTTCGGTGCGGGGTCGTTCCCGAGTATTTCGTTTGATAAAGTAGATAGTTTTGGTAAAAGTGACTAACCCCATTGCATGTAAATCCCATATTCTATTCTCATTGAGGCGGCTGCGGTCGCAGGATTATTTTATTAATCTGATTAGAGCGGCTGAGGTCGCAACATTGTTTTACACTCATATTGCTTACACGCACACCGGCGGTCTGGCCACCGCAGAGGGTATATTTTTCCGATAAAATGGTAAGGATTACCCGTGTACCCCACAAGGAGAGGTTAGTGGGGACCCCTCAAGGAGAGGCGACTGCTATTTGAGCAGTGGAGGGGTTAGAGGCACCAAGAAGATGAATACGATATTCTGGGGTTGGAGCCCAGCATGTTACGGTATTCTGGGGTTAAAGCCCAGCATGTTACGGTATTCTAGGGTTGATGCCCAGCTTGTTTTGTGACAGGGATTTAGCGGTACATGAGGGGAAAATAAATGCTCCGGTGTATCGGTTTGTCTTTTCAGTTATTGCATTTACTGTTTATATATACTTTATCAGTCACTGACTACCCACACTGTGACAGGTCCGAGCAGGGGTGGGAACCAGGACGACGGTGAGGCAATGGTTCGAGGACCCTACTAGCCCTTGAGGCTATTAAACTTTACAGTTATGGTTATCTTTTATTGTGCTTGGTTAGTCTAGATGCGATTACTTGTGCTTGGTTACTTGTGGATGTTGGAATGAGGAATCCGTGTAGAATTATCTTCTCTTATCTGTGAATATTAAGATGTGTAATTGCGGCTCGTTTTAAAATACAAACCTGGTTTCCAATAGCGTTTTCAAACCAAGTGTTGTGTGGGCACTGATTTCAAAACCCGTGGATTTATCCTTTCAAGTAATGTGGCCGCTTAAAAGAGTTTGCGAAAATGTTTTGGAAAATCGGATGTCGAGTGGACATCGACTTTCAAACCTATGGGTTTATGCTATAGTCTGTATGTGATAGCGGTGACGGTATGATTTATTGTAATCTCTCCTCTTTGTCTGTCATGGTTGGAATGGTTAAAGTATTTGTCTTGTTGGTAACGCCGTGCATATACAAAGGAGACTCCGCCCGTTTGGGGAGTGAATTTGTATATGCGGCGGGTCTGATACGCGCCGGAGGCGAGGTCCATTTAAATACAAAAAAAAAATAGGTACGTTTTTCGCTCTTTTAGAACCTCCGTGGCGTGACAGCAGCATTTTAATATTGAGGATTATAGTTTCCTAGCATTCTATTATTATTGCTTCCATTGGACCAAGTGGTGTAGGACACTTTTTCTCGATGGTTGAACCCACTAGGAACTTTATGTAGTTCTCACACCCTCGGGTGACCATTTTTCCAGGTTCAGATGCAGACAGTGAGGCATGCGACAGGGGCAAGAGCCCAACAGCATAGAGACCTAGATGGACTAGCAGAGGTACCCTTTTATATTTCTTGAGTGAACCTTGTATGGTGAGGAAATGATGTAAAAGAATTGTAATAATTTTAAATTGCAAGTTCAAAAATGTAAAGTGTAATAAAGTTATGTTATGGTTCACTCTTGTATGCTTTTATTTTCGCTTAACTATTTGTTATTGAATGAAAGTTTTAAATTAGTAGTGATTTTTAGTACTCTGATATTGAGCTTCCGCATACACTTATTGTATTATTTTGGATGTTACCGTTCCTTTCGGGTAGTGAGAGGTCATACTCGATTGGCGGGTCTGTTGGCGTACCCGAACTGACCAAATTGGCGGGGCGTGACAGATTAGAGTGGTATTAGAGCCTAGGAATAGTCCTAGGTGGTTAGAAAACCTTGGGAGACCCTAGGGATTAGCACGAGAGAGTGTGTGGATTATTGGGCGAAAGTAATTGATTGGTTATTGTTGTTCCCAAAAAGGATGTTGGGACTGATAGAGGGTGACGAGCTTTCATTCTTCGGACATTACGTTGGCGGCCGACAACGTAATGTTGGAGATGAAAAGGAGTACCCTCTTATACTTTCGCATGATTGGGTCGACGAGCCTTTTTGTCGGTATATAGAGTGCGCATTGCTCAAATGGCTAAACTTGGGCTAATCGTTTTGTTGTGGTGTGCATATTAGCGATGGCACCACATAGGGAGACACACTTGTTTCGACTCGTGCCAGGAGAGGGCTCTGGGTCGAACAAGGTACACGAGCTGCGATAGAAGGCGGCCGCACTTATTAGTGTGGTCTAGCAGCAGACGAAAGCTTCTTGCCGACAAGCAGAAACTTCCCGCCGGCAGGAAGACAGATTCCGACGCCTAAGGGTGGCGTCAAGGCGACAGTCGGAGCAGATCAATAGGCTCCAGTGGTTGATAGCGCAGCAAGCTGAGGCTGTATAAATGACGCATGAGTATGCGGCGTCGCCGCATGTAGGGGCGACAGTAGAGAGAGTGGCAGTGGCCGCCGAACTTTTGTCGGCGCACCCTGCACTTCCAGCATAGGGTGTTATAAGCTTTTGTCAGCTAGTTTGCTGGCAAAGTGTGGTTAGTAAGGTCCAGTGAGAGACCGACTCACGAGGTAATGGTGAACGCTATGTTGCGAGAGCCAAGTTAATATGTCCTAAGGGTTAGGGCAAGAAAGATTTACAGGCCAGGCAGGGGAATTCGCCCCTGATGACGGTGGTAACCGTGTGGCGTGACGATTGTGGCTGAATTGCCGCCTAGTAGGGTTGGTGAGGCCTAGAGTAGGCTTCAAGATGCAAGGATCTCTCGAAAGAGCAAGAGTTTTATGGTGCCGGTTTGATGGATCGGTATAATGGCAAGGGTTGCCACCGCAGGGTTCGCGGGATAATCACCAGGGTTGGTGAACAGTTATTGTGGTGCCTCAACCCAGTTGGGAGAGTTGCACAAGAGCCATAGGGGTGCTTAAGCAAATCGCTTAACACTAGATTTTTGCGAGTTAGCATGGGGGCTAGGATGCCCAACCGTTTTGGTGCTCGCGGAGCACAAGTATCGTTTAGCCAAAGAGGGCTGATTAAGTGGCACCTTAGCTTATACTAGGTGTGACAAGAGTTGATAAATTGTTCGGGTCGTGGATTGACGACTAGTTAGTTGGTTTTTGCTCAGTGAGCGTAGTGGTCGCGTGGCGACGATTAGCGGGTTCTCTTGGGAACGACCCGTGCCTAGACCATGTTTGTGGACTGTGGGCCTGTAGCCCAGTGGGCAGGCCCAGTCGGCTGTGAGAGACAGCGGCCCGAGACCTGAGGGCGGGGCATGATAGAGATTTGGTCGGGGCGGTAGTCCGAGCGATGACCCGAGAATGTGGAATGCCACGTGAGAGCCCTGAGAGTGTTAGTACACTGAGAGTGTGACCAGACCGTAGAGCTGGTGATGATTGAGGTGTAATTGCTCCTAGTGGGAGTGTGGGTGCAGTAATCCTGATTGAGGATCTACCCGTATGACGATTGGGTCTGCGTGCTAGCGAGAGCCGTTGCACAGTGTTAGACTAGTTTTGGGCTATAGGCCCATATTGGACCATGGTCTGTGAACCTATTAGTAGTCCGAGATAACGGGTTAGCTGATAACCCGTGGACTCAGAGCGCTTGTAGCGTGTGTGGTAGCTGAGAACTCGTGGATTGGCCTTTGCCCTCCACATCGGGCAGCGGAGCGACAAGGAAACGTGGTAAATGTAACTGGTTGCTGATACAGCCTCGTTGTGAAAAAATGATGGCGGAATTAATAAGGGAATTTCGCAAGTAAAGACTGGGCCATTCGTGACAATTGAGAGAGCAAGTGCTCAACTGTGTCTTTCACCTACTTAGTGAAAGTGGCCAGACACTAGGTCTGAGATTTTCCCTGGTTGGAGATAGGGAGTCACGAACTGGTTACTCGTGTAGTTTTGACGAGTAGGCAATATGATGCCTAGTAACGACATACAGTGAGCCCAGCAGTGGGGGCAAGATTCCTCCCTCTCGATCAAGTAGGAGTCGATGTGCGATTTAAGTTTCGGGGACAAAACTTTCTTTAAGGGGGGTAGGATGTAATGTACCAGATTTTGGTATATAAATAAATGTGAATAAAAATGGTATGAAATACTATTTTATTGAGTTTGGAAAAGTAAAGGATGATCTGGGATGAATTGGGCCGAAATTGGATTAAAAAGGAGGCTTCTAGAGTCTTATATGAGAAAGTGGGCCCTGATTTTCAGCAGAAAATTCACGGCGTCAAAAAATTCTGAGAAAATTCCGGGAGCTCCGTAATTATGTTTTAAGGCCACAGTAAAAATTTCGCGTTGATCGGATACCCAGATAGTGAGAACGGGGTCCGACAGTAATTTTCGAATACAGTGAGGTTTTTGGCGACCCAGAAATGGTCCAAACTAAAAATTTAAAAGACCAAGAGGTAAATCAAGTTAAACTGTGGCTGCCTGTCAAATTTGAGCGAAAACAGGCGAGAAACGGGCGAAAATGGACGAAAACGGGCGAAACCAGGCTTGGGCCCAACTTTCGGGCGCCCGAAAGTTGGTTCCGGGCGCCCGGAAAGTACTGTAGCGGGCCGGATTTTTTGGCTGCAGTGAACCGAGCTGCACTGTAGTGAACCCGGTTCACTGTAGCAGCCTGGTTCGGGCTCGGGCGAGCACCCGAAAGTTACTATAGCGCGCTCGAATCCCGAGGTAGCACGGATCCCGAGGCAGTTGGCACGGATCCCGAGACAATTGGCACGGATCCGAAGGCAGTGGCACGGATCTCGAGGTAGTTGGCACGAATCCCGAGGGACGGGCGTGAATCCTGAGGCATGGCAAGCACGCGCGGCGCGCTGGGGCGCGCGACTCGAGGCGCGCAGGGTAGGTGGTGTTACGGCATTTTGGTGTTGGCATATTTCGTGAGTCAAGTCAGTGAGTTGAGTCGGAGTCTTAAAGGGATCAAATTGTCAAATCAGCCTTCGAAGACTCATTGAAGATTCAACATGAGCCCAAGTCAACTCTCAGGTATGATTAAATATTGATCATGGTGATTAAAGTTCGTTTATAATCATTGGAAACAGGAAATTAATGAAAATCGGTTTAGACTTGGTTTTAGGAACTTGGTTTTATCTTACAACTTAATTCAAGTTTGGTTTCCGGTACTTGGTTTGTTTTGGATAAAGTTTATCTCGGAAAAATCAGTTTTTACATTGCGTACCGGAACCACACTTGAAGTTCCTCAAACCCGACACAGAGTTTTCTGAAATTTGTATTGCGTACCGGAACACTGACTCGCGTACCGGAACACAATAGAAAAATCTGTGTTTTGCACCATTGAGTACCGGAACATGATAAGTGGTACCGGTACACAATGTTACCTCGGGAAAAGTTTCCTAAACCGACTCTAATATGTTTCCAAGGGTTATAAATAGATATTTAGGGTTTCTCGAATAGAACGACCGATACCGAAAACACTCGAGAGCAACCCTAGAGGCTAGGTTTTTACCGTTCTTCTTTTTAGCCTCTTTTAGGTCAATTCGACGGTTCTTCTAAGATCTATCTTTTGTCGAATTGATCTAAACTTTGCTTAGAATTTCTTTCTACGGTTCTTCAATGACAATCTAAGCAAAGGATCACCATCGAAGCCAATATTTCTCTATCGGCTGAGTTTGCGTCGTGGATTCGACGTAGCACCGTGGATTCGGTGTGTTGAAGGCGTTTCGTGGATTCGAAACGTGTGCTCGTGGATTCGAGTGGCGTTCGTGGATTCGAACGTGTGCAGTGGACGTGCAATCGGTGGAGCGCAAGGTCCGAAGAACTTGAAGGAGGGGTCGAGTCCGTGGAGTCGGTAATCACCTTGTTATTCTTCAATTCTTAGTGGATTGTTATTGCGTGTTGGTCCCGTGGTTTTTCTCCTGGATTGGAGTTTCCACGTAAATCTCGGTGTGTTGATTTTTATTTTCCGCATTGGTTTTTATTTTTGCACTGAGTTTGGTTTTTATGATATTACACCTATTCACCCCCCTCTAGGTGTTTGATAGTACCTATTTAGATCCTTGTGGATCCTAAATAACTCAACAATTGGTATCAGAGCGGGTTTTAGGTTTATCTATCATGTCGGGTGAAAGTGGTAATATTTTTAGACCTCCTCTTTTTGATGGGACCAATTATGCATATTGGAAAGTGCGGATGAGAGCTTTTCTCATCTCAATTGATGAGCGTGTTTGGCAAACCGTGGAATACGGTTGGGTGCATCCGGTTGAGGAAGTAGGAAATTCTACTACCCCAAAACCTCGCTCTAGATGGTCTAAAGAGGAAATCGAAAAATCTTCTTACAATGGGAAAGGTATGAACGCTTTATATAATTCTCTTTCCTCGACTGAGTTTACACGAATTTCCGCGTGTGAAACCGCGAAGGAAATTTGGGATATTCTCAAAATTACACATGAGGGTACTAATCTTGTAAAAATTCAAAAGCTCCAGATGCTTACAAGTCAATTTGACTCTATTCATATGGAAGAGCATGAATTGTTTACAGATTATTACACTAGACTTCAAGATGTAATTAATACATGTGCTAATTTGGGAGAAAAGATCCCGGAGTCGAAAATTGTAAGAAAGATTCTTCGGACTCTTCCGGAACGGTTTAGGGCAAAGGTTACCGCCATTGAAACCGTTAGTCATCCGGATGAGATGAGTGTAGAGGAATTAGTAGGTGCTTTGCAAACTTATGAGATGACTTTTCCTACTAATCAAATTTCTTCCAAGTCTTCTTCTAAGCTTACAGGTATTGCATTCAAATCAACAAAGGAAGAAGATAGCGAATCAAGTTCCGATGATGAAATCTCTTTTGCCGATTTTGAAGAACAATTGGCGCGGATCACAAAGAAATTTCGTCGGAAATTTTGGAAGAATCGAACCGATGGATCTTCATCCACGAAATCATCTAAAGGATCATCGGGTTCTAAATCCTCTAAACTCAAAAGTGTTGCAAAACCTTCTAAAGAAAAAGAAAAAGATGATTTCGAAGGGGAAATCCGATGTTATCGATGCAAAGGCTACGGCCATATTTCAACGGATTGTCCTTCTAAGAAATCATACAAAAAGAAGGCTTTGCAAGCAAAAACTTGGGACGATTCTAGTTCCGATGAATCGACCTCAAGTGAAGAGGAAAAAGAAAAAATTGTTGCTTTTCATGCCTCTCAAATTCCCTCTTCTAATTTGTGTTTATCATCTTTAGTCACTGACTCTATTCCTTTGATTTTGCATGAAACATCAACATCCGGAGGAGAGTCATCAAGTGAGGGGGAGTCGGACGAAGAAGAACTCGTTGAGGCATACCAACAACTTCTTGCGGAATCAAAGAAGATGGCCAAGCATATCAAGAAGTTGAGGAAGCAACGACTTGAAGTTCAAGACGAGAATCAAGCTTTAAAGATCAAACTTCAAGATCTCGAGGAGGAACAAGGACATTTATTGGAGAACAATAAAATCCTCCAAGAAAAGTTAAACCAATCGGAGACAAACGCTAAATCATATATGGACAAGATTGGTTTTCTTGAAAAACAGTTTGAAGAAATTCATGTCACCAACCAAGCTTTGACCAAGCAAGTTCATGAACTCAAATCCGACATACAAAGGCTTTCAATCGGTTCCAAGAAACTAGAAAGTATGTCCGGATTAGGTCAAACAAGCAAGGTTGGTTTGGGATTTAAAAAGGATCAAACTGTGCATGCTTCAAGTTCCACAATGAAATTGAAAAGAAAAACTTGTCACCTATGTGGACTTGAAGGACATTTGGTGAAGAATTGCCCGAAAAAGAGAAAGAAGAGTCCTTCGGCAACTTCATCTACGGAGCGAACTCAACGGAATCAAAAGACACATCAAGTCAAAGGAGTTCACTCAACCCACCAAAGGTCCGAGCCGCAACATCAATCATACAAGTGGATTATCGCGAGGCAAAGACCTAAGGTGGATCAACAGTCAAAGCGGACAACCCCCGGCCACAACGAATCAAGACAACCCAAAATCCAGCGATTTTGGATTCGGAAAGGTGATATCTTTCCTTGTCTTAAGTTCTAAATAGCTTTTGACTGTATGTAATGCTTTGATTGGTTTTTCCCTTCATATTTTTCTTAATCTTTGCATTACATGTTTTTCAATGCTCTTGGTTTTATGTTTTGTTTTTGAACAAAAGGCTTTTAACGAACAAGTGCATTGAATAAAAAGGGTTTCACGTTCATTCACTCCAAATTAATTTTATATGGATTATCAACTTTACTCCATAATCATAATCTTGAAGATACTTCATTATAGGAGTTTTTTAATTGAGCATTGGTCATATTGACTTTAATTGCATCTTTTCACGCATTTAGAAATTTATTATGCTTTTGACATCATAATATTTCGATGTTGCAATGATCATTTATGTTAATTAATTCATCTTTTAAGTGATCAAAGTCAATTTCTCTCTCAATGATCTCTTGGTATAGTCATTATCTTATTTGATTGCTTAGTCGAGTATGAATGCGAGATCAATTTTTGGTTGAATACCTTATATATTAAATAATTGATAGCCAATTGAGGGGGAGTCAAAGAAAAGTAAAATGCTCAAAAGATGTGGAAAGAGTTACATCCCAATGAGGAGTGTGAAAACTACCACCACATGGAGAAAAGAAAAAGATACCCCATGTATGCCAAGCAATTTTTTTTTAAAAAATGATGATGAAATGCATATTGAAATACTTGACTCTGTCAAATTTCCAGGTTGGTATAAGGTGGAATTTTTAACGAAAGATGCTCAAAGAGCCACTCTCTTCAACAGATTGTCTAGATATATTATCTAACTTATCTGGGATTTCAAACATCTATTGATCTTGGTATTTCATTTTCTTTACCAAATTGATGATTTGATAAAGGCATTACGCATAAGGTCATGTTAGATGTGATTGAAGTTGTTCAACTTTAAGGGTTTTAATTTTCATAAATTTTCGTTTCATTTTTGAGTATTTTTGATAGATTTGGTATAATCTATTTCTTGTTGTATGAAACGATGACTTCTGTTTAAAGTTGATGCGCTAAAGTGCTTACATACTCTTTCTGGTTTTTATTTTTCTAAATTATTCTAATGAAAGAAATTTGGATTGAATGACATCTTTGTGAATTCATTGTTTTTCAAAGCACTTAATGGATTTCTTGATGGTATACAAATCGGTATTTGAAAAGATGACAAAATTTGGATTTGTTTCAAGAAATTTTAGCTTTTTGGCTCTGTTGTTCCGGTACCTGCTTTTTAGTACCTGGAAATCCAATCCGGATTAGAAAATCCAGTCCGGAACCCGAATGAGAATTTTTTTGGTTTTTCACTTGCGTACCGGTACTACCTTTTTAGTACCGGAACTACATTGCGGATCCGGATCACCCCCTGTTTTTCAATCCGGAACCCGAACGAAGGATTTTCGGTTTTTGCACTGCGTACCGGTACGCGACTACTTGTACCGGTACGCGATCTGGATTTCTTTATATTCCGGAACTCCAAGGTTTTTAATTCATCTCTCCCATTTCAAAACACTCCCTCTCTCTCTCTAAAACATCTCTAAGGGTATTTTCTTCAAGATCAAGAGATTTGTTGCTCTCATTTGTAAGTTTTTTCATGAATCTTGCTTTCTTTAACTTCAAAACCCTAGTTCTTAGGTTTTGATGTTGTTTTTAGAGATTTTTGAATAGATCTTTGCTTCGAATGAAATCTCTTGCATAAACTACCCTTTACTCATGTTTAGAACATATTTAGTACATCTCTATGCATTTAGATTCAGGTTTTCATGCTTATATGATTGAATCTAACATTTTCATATGTTCTTAACATAGAAAAATTGAGAATTAGGGCTTTTGATGTAAATGACTTTTGAATGATGAATCATCAATTGTGACATGTTTAGAATGCTTCTTAGACATGTTTAAACCTTCCTATAAGATCAAATCATAGTGCATTGTGTTCTTTGTAGGAAATGGCATTTTCATGGCTTCTTGCACTAGTGATCTTAATGGCCACTGGAAGTGGACGTGGTCGTAGTTCTGGAAAGAAGAAGACTACTAAACGATCACGAGAGGAAGGTTCGACAAGCTCAGATTCTGAAAATTCCTCCGAATATGAAGAAGAAACGGTTCAAGGAAAGGGGAAAGCACCTATGGCTCCAAGGAAAAAGAAGGGTGCGGATTCTCCTCCGCGTAGAAGTACCGGTGGACCGGTAATACGCGAGCGCTCTCAACGGAGATCTAATGTTGATGAAAGTGAACAGCATGTAAGTGCAAAACGCCGTGCCAGATTTGCAAACCGTACATGCATTGGAGAGCGTCACGTGAATTTCAACGAGCTATGTCGTGAGGTGCCAGACTTTGCAAGGCTCTTGGAACGAAGTCAGATTCGGCCACTTGGCAGAGTTCAACCAAAGATGGGTTTTTGTGTTGAGATCATCAGGGAATTCTATATGAGAGCTAACATACTGCAAAAGGACCATGACACAGGGGCTTTTATCATTGAAACAACAGTTAGAGGCGTCAAGTTTGACATTACTCCAGCAGTAATTGGGGCAAACCTTGGGCTAGCTGTTGATACTTCTGGTCTTTACTACACAGATGGTGATTTCCAGCATGACACCCATTGGGACACTGTTGTGGATTCAATTTGCAAGTCAGGGGCGCAAACAAATAGGTCATATGTTGAATCCAAGGACCTAAAACCAGAATATCACATTTTGTCCTTAATTGTCTGCTACAACTTACTGCCTACAATGGGGACCAAAAGGATTCGATGGGATCGATTGCTACTTCTCTTTTTCCTTGGTCACCCGGAAAGTGCAAATGGAATCAACATCAACATTCCATTCTTAATTTGGCAGCAAATGGTACATGTTATTGAGGGATCAAGGCAACGTGATCTGCTACCGTTTCCAATCTTGATTACTCGTATTCTGGAAGATCATGGAGTTGACATTTCTTGTACCAAATTTGACTACGGCTTAGGCTCAATCGATGGAATCACGTTAGCCAAGTCAGTTAGCACTTTAAAGACATTTGGACATACAAAGGGCTATCCAAGTGAAGCAACTCCGAGCGCACCGCCTCGCCAAGAATCTCCTGAACCAGATGAAGAAGTAACTCTTCAATCTTTAAAGAAAAGGATGGAGCAAGGCTTCAAGAAAATCGAGGATGGTTTAAAGAAGATCTTCGATATCCTTGGGTGCAAACATGATGATGTGGTCACTGGAGCAACAGCACCGAGTACATCTCATGGACCTACATCACATGAGGACGATGATGATTCAGATCAGGATGAGTGATTTCTTTTCCTTCTTGTTTTTGGTTTTTAGTTTCCTTTCACTTTGTGATGAACAAGAACTCTAATGGGCATGTAACTATGAACTTATCCTTCTAGTATGTTTCTTTTTGTCTATTTTGACTGTTTGACAATTTGTGACAAAAAGGGGGAGAACAGAAAATATTGATTGAATCTCAAAGGGGGAGAACATAGATGCTCAAGACAGGGGGAGAACATGGAGAACATGTTGGAGACAAAGAAAAGGGAGACAAAGAAAAATTGAAAGGGCCACAAAACAGATGAACCAAAAGGAAGACGAATCAAATGTAGGATTTTAATTTCTTTCTAACGACTAACGTTTGATTTTGTTTGGAGTTTTGTTTTGCAGGAATTACATCACTTTAAAACTCCAAGTCCTAAGTCATAGAGTATGTTCTAGGATTGTTTGGTTCAAATGTAATTTTGTATTTATTGGATCTTTCACGCAAAGAAAATCAATGTTTTGGTGATAACATTGAATTTCGAATTTTTGGTTTAAGATGAGTGACTTGAGCGCTTTTATGTATTTTTGGGTTTTGTCACGAAATTGCCAAAGGGGGAGATTGTTACGGCATTTTGGTGTTGGCATATTTCGTGAGTCAAGTCAGTGAGTTGAGTCGGAGTCTTAAAGGGATCAAATTGTCAAATCAGCCTTCGAAGACTCATTGAAGATTCAACATGAGCCCAAGTCAACTCTCAGGTATGATTAAATATTGATCATGGTGATTAAAGTTCGTTTATAATCATTGGAAACAGGAAATTAATGAAAACCGGTTTAGACTTGGTTTTAGGAACTTGGTTTTATCTTACAACTTAATTCAAGTTTGGTTTCCGGTACTTGGTTTGTTTTGGATAAAGTTTATCTCGGAAAAATCAGTTTTTACATTGCGTACCGGAACCACACTTGAAGTTCCTCAAACCCGACACAGAGTTTTCTGAAATTTGTATTGCGTACCGGAACACTGACTCGCGTACCGGAACACAATAGAAAAATCTGTGTTTTGCACCATTGAGTACCGGAACATGATAAGTGGTACCGGTACACAATGTTACCTCGGGAAAAGTTTCCTAAACCGACTCTAATATGTTTCCAAGGGTTATAAATAGATACTTAGGGTTTCTCGAATAGAACGACCGATACCGAAAACACTCGAGAGCAACCCTAGAGGCTAGGTTTTTACCGTTCTTCTTTTTAGCCTCTTTTAGGTCAATTCGACGGTTCTTCCAAGATCTATCTTTTGTCGAATTGATCTAAACTTTGCTTAGAATTTCTTTCTACGGTTCTTCAATGACAATCTAAGCAAAGGATCACCATCGAAGCCAATATTTCTCTATCGGCTGAGTTTGCGTCGTGGATTCGACGTAGCACCGTGGATTCGGTGTGTTGAAGGCGTTTCGTGGATTCGAAACGTGTGCTCGTGGATTCGAGTGGCGTTCGTGGATTCGAACGTGTGCAGTGGACGTGCAATCGGTGGAGCGCAAGGTCCGAAGAACTTGAAGGAGGGGTCGAGTCCGTGGAGTCGGTAATCACCTTGCTATTCTTCAATTCTTAGTGGATTGTTATTGCGTGTTGGTCCCGTGGTTTTTCTCCTGGATTGGAGTTTCCACGTAAATCTCGGTGTGTTGATTTTTATTTTCCGCATTGGTTTTTATTTTTGCACTGAGTTTGGTTTTTATGATATTACACCTATTCACCCCCCTCTAGGTGTTTGATAGTACCTATTTAGATCCTTGTGGATCCTAAATAACTCAACAGGTGGGGGACGCCACGTGGCGTCTCCCCATTGGACGCCCTGGCCGAGGGCACTGGCGCGCGTCGGGAAGGCGCGCGGGCCCTGGCGCGGTGTCAGCGGGGGAGGCCACGTGTCGGCCTCCCATTGGCGGGTCAGCGCGATGCGACGCGTCGCTGCTACCGAAGGCTTGGGTGCGGTCCACGTGGCGGCCGCTGATTGGCCACCGCTGTTCCGTGGTCGTGGTGCACGGGTCCATGGACACGTGTCGCTCCTCGGTTGGCCGAACGCGGGTGACGTGGTGCCTAGCTGGCACGGCATGGACGCGTGGACCGCGGGGGGCTGGTTACTGTAGCAACCCGAAACCAGTTTCGGGCGCCCGTAAGATGCGCCCAAAACTAAGTTTTCGGCCTATATGGGCCCGAATGGCCCCATTTCTTCTCCTTTTCTCCTTTTTGCTTCAAACCGTGCGTACCAGGAGGGAAGGGGGGCGATTCCGTAGGGGGTTTTAGGGTGTCGCGAGCACGCCGATGACCCCGTGGAGCGCGCGCAAGGTGTTCTAAGGAGCCGAATGGTCGCGTGTACATGCGTTGGATGGCGCGATGGTGTCGAGGTAGGTCCCGCGTGTTATTTTTGCGGTGTTTTGGCACAGTTTGCGTTTCCTTTTGGATTTTGGATTTGACCCCATACCCACGTGTGTGTTAGGGACCGAGTTTTACTGTGCCGTTTTGCTGCGCGAAGTACCGCCGGGCGTTTTGGCACGCATCGTTTTGCGTGCAAGCTTGTGGAAGACGTGCACCGTTTTGCGTGCGGACTTGACGAACATGCGTTGTTTTGTGCGCAAACTCAAAAAGCGTGCACCATTTTGCGTGCAACATTGAAAAAGGAACGTGCATCGTTTTGCGTGCAAATCCAAGGTACGTGCTCCGTTTTGCGTGCAGATTGAATTAACGTGCACCGTTTTGCGTGCCGTCTCTAATGTTGCGCACCGTTTTGCGTGCAGGGTTAGAAAAACATGCACCATTTTGTGTGCAACCCTCTAAAAAAGCGTGCACCATTTTGCGTGCAGATTTGAGATACATGCACCGTTTTGCGTGCAGGTTGAGTTGTCACGCACTGTTTTGCGTGCCGTCTCTAATATTATGCATAGTTTTTTGTGCAGGGTTAGAAAAATATGCACCGTTTTGCATGCAACCTTGAAGAAAGGCGTGCACCGTTTTGCATGCAAACCCGAGGTATGTGCACCGTTTTGCATGCAACCTGGATAAACGTGCACCGTTTTGCGTGTAGTCTTTAACAATGTGCACCGTTTTGCATGCAGGTTCGGAGGACATGCATCGTTTTGCGTGCGGACTCGAGGGATGTGCACCGTTTTGCGTGCAAGCTCGAGAAAACAGGAACAATCGCGTGGAGACAAATTGCAAGTGTCTACAAGCAATTGGATACACCACAAGGTGGGGGATTGTGCCGAAATTGGGTGACCTCTCCCCTTGCTTCTTTGCTTTTCGATCTAGAAGAATGATAGTAGCCTATTAGAGGCGTTAGGGAATCATGATAATAATTGCATGCGTAGAGGATAAATATTATTTTCTGATGGATATAGAAATAATTGCATGCATGAAAGTGATAAACAATCATTTATTGTTGTGATCATGTTAGGGTGTAACCCTAGGAACTGTGGGTTATGTTAAATATGAATCTGAACAGGGAAAAAAATACCTAGAGGGGGGTGAATAGGTGTAAACAATAAACACACCAAAATCTTTGCGTAAAAATAACCCAATGCGGAAAAGTAAATAACACGCAGAGATTTTACGTGAAAAACTCCAAACCAGGAGTAAAAAACCACGGGACCGATCACACGGTGAAATCCACTAAGATTAAACACGTACAAAGGTGATATACCGTACTCACACGACTCAACCTTTTACCATACGCTCCAAGTAGATCTTCTCCGCTCGTTCCGCAACGCGCGTCGAATCCACGATTTGCGTCCAACGCCGAATCCACGGCGTCCAACGTTGAGTCCACGATGTCCAACCGAATCCACGGTCTCCACCAAGTAGTATGTCTCAAATCCACAAATGCACCTCGTTTCGAATCCACAAAACGGTAGCACCTTGAGTCCACAAGGCCACGCGAATCCACGCGCCGATTTTTGGCAAAATCGTTGTTTGTTGGTGGTGAAAATCCTCTGAATACTTAGATCAAAGATAGATCGGAAATACCATCAAGTATTCATTAATTTGATTCTACTCAAAATTTGAGTTTGAAATCCTAGAATCAAATTAATCAATATAGATAAAGAAACATAGAATAGATCTAGTTTTTCCTTTTTTCTCTATATGTGGATTTTTCTAATTAACCGGATTATTTTTGGATTACCCTAAATGATGAAATTAAGGTTGGCGCCAGATCCGCCATACACGTCGAGCGCTCGAAACCTTGGGATTGCACCATGTGTCCCTCTCCTGCTGTTCCGTGCACCCAGTGCACGCACGGCGGCTGGTGCACGCTCGGCGGCTAGCGCCCGCCAATAGGATCACGCCACGTGGCCGGTCGCGGTCCACGCACCGGTCTACGCGCCGGGTCCTCAAGAGGATGTCGGCCAATCAGGAGGCGCCATGTGGCGCCACCCCACTAGTCACGTCATGATTGACGTGGCCCAGCCAATCCCTTGTTGCCACGTGGCACGTGCACCCTTTTCCCTGGTCCTAGTGCACGCGCCTGGGCCGTGGACCGGCCTGTCCGCACCTCCGTGCCTGCCCGCGCCTGCCAACGACTGCCCGCGGTCGTGCCGCCGTGCTCCACCGCCTGCTCGCCACCGCCGGCGCTGCTCGGCCGACCGGAACAGTAACCTTTGCCCTAAAATCCATTTTTGGGCGTCCGGACTCCGAAAAATACAAATAAATAGTCGTTTTTCATAGTTTTCGCACGCTGAGCCCAAATTCGATGCCTGTTTTGCCAAAATCCACTTCTAAAATTTGTCGAAGGCATCCGAATAGGTAATCTTAATCCAAATTTCGCACTGGGTCCAATCCTGAGGTCCGATTTGCGCGCAACCATCTCCATCACACATCATAGCCCTCAAGAAGCCACAGATCACTCCGTGAAACCTTCACGGAGATCTGGATCATTACAGCACAAATATTGCAAGTGGCATCATTCATGGAGCCACCGCACAGGCGAATGCGCCACTTTCAAAAAGCAGATAAAAAAAGAGCTCGATGAGGGTCGGCTCGCCTTTGCCCACTAAGAGTGTAGAGCCCCAAATCCCCATGTAGCTTTTTTCGTGAATCCACGATGTGAAACACCTATTATTGGTGTGTCGGGCCCGTAACGCATCAAGTAGATGTGTTAGATGGACTCAGTAAGGTTTCTGGATCAAGCCTATCTTTTGGCTATTTTTGCCAAATTTTAGAAGAGGTTTCAGGCTGAACGGAGGTCAGATTTGGATTCAGCACGGAAAAATACTTGAAAATGGCTATTTGCTTGTATTTTTCTGAGTCCGGATGCCCAAAAAGGGGCTCCCAGAAGTTTTCTGTGGATTCGGGTGCATAGGGGAGGCCGTAGACCGGCAGGGTGCCACGTGGCGACCTATCATTGGCCGGTTCACGCTGCGCGGTCCACGGAGAGGCACGGGGTGGCGCATGGACCGGGCGGGGGACACGTGGTGTTCCCAGATTGGTCGATTCAGGTTGTGCGGTCCATGGAACCCCGCGCGGGTGCATAGACCGGGCGCCGGGACACGTGGCAACCTGTGATAGGCGAGCTCATGCGGCCCGATCCACGGAGGCACACGCTGGCGCCTCGGGATGCGTGCGCGTGTGGGGGGGGGGGGGGGGGGGCAGGCGGCGCGGTCGACAAGGCGCGCGTGGGCGCGGTCGGCGGGTCACGCGGGCAGGCCACGTGGCGCCCTGCAATTCGTGGGCGCCACGCGGCAGCGTCCGAGTGGCCCGGCACTTGCTGTTCCCTGTTCGGGACACATGTCAAGTGCAGGGCGTTTCGGGCGCTGGTCGAACGGGGCGCGGGATCTGGTTTTGTACGCCCGAAGGATTCGGGCGCCCGGATGTTGGGCCCGAATCCGAGAATCTTGGGCTTTCGGGCTGGGCCTATAAATAGGCCCATTCACTTGCTTTTTCTCATTTTGCTGGGCCTTTTCACAGTGGGCTTTCTACAGAGAAGTTGTTCACCCTTTTGTTCTACACTTTGTGGAGGAGTTCCAGGATTTTTGGAGGATGCTACTTCGACGTCTAATGCGATTCGGCGCATTGCGACGCTCTTTCCTTGGTGGCCTTTTTCGTCGCGTTTCGGTCTGTGGAGTCCCCTGGGCTGCCACGAAGGATTTTTCGGGTGATTCTTATGCCTACGTTTTCACGACAGGTAAGTCTATGATTCTTATATTTACAGTTTCCCTCCATTCTGAGCTTTTCTTGGGTCTTTCGGACCATCTTGTGACCCCATTTTCTGCGGCGAGATTTTGGACAGCATTGGAGTAATTGTGGGTTTTCTCGGCCCATGAGCATCGGAACGAAGAGTGTGAGTACTCATTTTATATCTTCTCACCGCGAGGAACGCCACCGTGATTTTTTTGGAATTTTTAGAGGTTTCTTCGAAGGTGATAATTCCACTTTTTCTGGACTGAAAGCTACAGAATATTGATTGTGGGAAGTTTTGGCTCGCAGCAGTGTTTTAATTGTATCTTGGCCTATAGGTGTCGGAACGGGATGTGCGAGTACTCGATTCGCATCTACTCAACGTGACGATCGCAGTGGTTATTTTTCTGGATTTTTCCGAGATCATCTCGCAGGTAAAATTAACTATTTTTTGGACTGGATTGTGTGGACAGCGGTAGATTGTAGTTTTGGGTTTAATTGTGCGCCATGTGGGTCATCTTTGCAGCTTTTGCGGTGTGCCGTGATTTACCTGGAGTGAGGGTGTGTTTGGATCCGTGCTTCGTGATCGAGGTGGGTGATTATTGTGGACCCCATATTTTGATTTATCACTAGAAATATTAGAGTGATCCTCGTTATTGGATGCCGATTAGTACATTGTGGGTAACATGCATGCTGCATAGATTGGACATGTGCTATGTTAGTACTTAATGTTCTTATGAGATCTATTATTATCCTGGAATAACATGCTTTAATCAATGTGAGAATAACGATATCTGCTTTTCTTTTATCATCATGAGGACACTTGCATGCTTGTATGGACATCTAGATAGGCCATCTTCTACTGCTACACTATCATTGTGATTTGACTTAGGAGAAACCATGTTGGCACCTTTTCTCCTTTTATTGAGATACATGTGGTATATTGCTCGGGTTTGAGCAGGGTGGTAGGATAGTGTAGCTGGGTTTATTGAGTCGGGATTTGTCATACCAGATTTTGGATTGTGGGGTATTCCGGCGACCACGGACATTGGGCGGTTGACCGGATGTTTACTTGTGCATCAGATTAGCGATCGGATTTCTTTAGTGGATGGATTTTCCCACTTCGACCATAGTCGAGATCTAGTCCTGCTATATTATGATACTGGTGATAGGGATACTTTACTCGTGTGGGTCGCTCCCCTCGAGTGCCACTCCAGAGTGTGCGATGGACAGTCCTAGAGTTTTTGATACTCTTTCGTCACATCAGTGTTATGCATAGGCTGGCATACCCGATGTGGCCGGCAGAGCAGGCAGTGCCAGTTTTTACTGGTCCATTGATTGGGTTTATTCAGGCGGACACCTTTACTGATGCATTCATATAGCTACCTTTCTAGCACTGCATCTAGAGGCATAGTAGCGGTAGTTCTTTTATCAGCAGTTATGTTCTTAACTTACCGCCTTTTCTTTCCCGTTTGTCTCTGGTAGACCTAGTGGGCACGTCAGAGTTTGAGGCTTAACCCACTAGGGGAGACTACTGATTTTATAATAGTTCTCACCCCCATTCTTGTTGTCTTTTTTTTTCTCCCCTTTTATTTTGCAGAGTCGTCTGTGGGAGCTGCTGGGCCATCAGCGGCGGATCGAGGTAAGAGGATTGTTGACTAGATAGATCTTCCACCCGACAGTGTACTAGCTGGACTTTTGATGTACCCCTATCTTCTCAGACAGTTGTATTTGTACTTTATTTTGGGTCTGGCTTTAGCCAGCTGTTTGTATTTTTTGGTGAGCTGGGAGAGACACTTGTACTTATTTACAGTTGTACTTTACTTTATTTCCAGCTTCAGTCTGAGATGTAGTAGTTTTAGTTTAGCTATGTTTTTATGCTATTTTATTATATCTTTTATATCTAAGCAGGTTATCGACGCTTCGTGTACACGAAAAATTCCGTGTCCATGGCGGATCTGTGGACGGGCCCGGGTTCTGGCTTACACCCGGGGCGTGACAAAGAGAAAAAGGAAATGGAGATCGACACCAACCCTTTTTCCCTACAGGTAAACATGGTCGACCCCAAGGGGAAGGAGCCGATGCAGGGGCCCGAGCCCCTCGAAGAGGAAGGATCGGCTCAAGAATGCCTTCGACGTTGCATTTGTTGTAGGACTGAGATGACGGAGGGAGACTGGAGTGCCCTCCGCGCTAGCATGCCTGAGGAGGTAAAAAGATGGCTTGCCTTCGTTAGTGAAGGCGCATGTAGCCACGTCCACGGGCCGAACCCAAGTTCGGCCGACGGACCTAGCGAACGGTCCTCCTGAGAGGAAGGTAGAAAAGAAGGGCAAGGGAACCCCATCTGGAGGCCATTGCGAGGGCACTATGACCAAGATCGATTGAGGCCGACTTTAGTCGACCATAAGGGGCAACGTGCCCCACAGCAACAACGGGGTCCCCATCACGGTTGTAACAAAAGCTAGGACTGGAGGGCACCTCGCGAATCCTTCGACTAACAGGTCAGGGGAAGACCAACGTATAGGCACCCGCAGCCCCAAAATGGGTCGGGTCCCACAGAAAGCACGGGGTGTTGGAGATAGGAAAGGGCTCAGGCAAGCGCCAACAGAGGGGGAGCATTCGGCTATTTCTTCACCAACGTACACCGGGGGCAGGAGAGCCTCCGCCACCTCCGAACTCTGACTTCCCTTGGCTTACCAGGGGAGAGGTGGAAGTCTTGGGCGCTTAAGTAGCCCGAGAGTTAATAGTCCAGCCATGACTCAAGCCATGGCAAAGCAAGAGAATCTCCAGGGGGGACTAGGGAAAGGTGAACCCGCCGGCAAATGTGCTGGCGAAAGAATGGCCCATGACAACAAGGCCTGCACGATGGCGGGAGCAGGGCATGACTAGGACACAGAAGCGTCGAGCTCAAAGGTTGAGGCCCGACGCCCATAAAGACGGCGTGGAAGTGCAGTGACTATGGCCGATCACCCGGGGGACACGGCCTATGCACCAACAAGAGGAAGGAACTTCAGCGGGACCACTTCAGATGAGGTTACCGATGGTCCAATCGGTAGTAATTAAGCCGGCGGACTGAGTCGTTGAGTAGAAATTGGACACCCGTTTGAAAACTTTAGAGGCCGCTGTGAGGCGCAGCCAGGAGACATCGGGGGAGTGGCAGGAACCTAAAGAGGCCTCGACTCCATCTTCGGCCGAAATGGAGGCCAAAGGAAAGAAGGTGAGGACCAATAGCATGTTGGTCGACGGGGACCTAGACGAAACCTCTTTTATCTAGGTTGACTGAAGGGGAGCGCCAGTGAAGCTCCTCTATGAGGCCACACACAGGTCTCCAGGGAAGGGACCGACACAAGGAGTCGGCGGAGTTGTAAGTTCGGCTACTGCATTATAGGCCGAAGCTTCAGCCGAAAAAGCCGAAGAAAATAGGGTACGCCGGTCGAGAATGGCGAGTTCCCCCAGTCCGAGGGTAATCAAGCGAAAGGCCCCCAACTAACGAGACCTTCCTAGGCCAACCGAGTAATCAAAGAGAGGACACTCCTCCTACTCGAAGAGTCAGGGAGGACCGGCACTGGTGAGCGAACCCCTCGGGTAGTGAGCAAATCTCCTGCCTAGATATGGGAATGATCATAGGACATCATCGCCCGTACTAAGGGTCGACTCATTTTCGACGATCTCTCGAACGACACATTAGACGACTGCCGAGGGGGCATTGTTGAAAACAGATTTTTCGCCATTTAAAATAGTGACACGTGGCATCTACCATCAGCAGAAAACATCAGCCGATGGAGGATGAGTTAAAGGAAGAAAGGTCTGCGCTACTAGCGCAGCACGTGACATACGCCATCGGCTGAAAGGCATCAGCCGATAGAATAAACAGCCGACGACAGTAAGTGCATTCGGGTTGTCGGTCGATCAAAGACATCAAACAGCCTCAATCAAGCGACGAAAGAGGCAAAGTCAAGGTCAATCCTTGGTTGCCTAGGGCTCCCGAAGGAAAGATCTTGAGAAGGATGAAGGCGAGATTCAGGCGTGAATCTCATAACAGACATTGAAGCGACAAGCAGCGTCCAGCAAAAGGAAGCGCCGAAGATCGCGCTTCGGTACGACAATTAATGGGTTAACCCAGAAAGGGCAAGCAACGCCAGCGCCGGAAAGCGACAAGCAGAGTTACGCCTCGGCACAACGATTAGGGGACAAACCTAGACGGAAAACGACCTCTATCCTATTGACTCAAAAGGAGGCCGTTGAGGACTTCACGTCGATTCTCCCCAAATTACGCCGATCATTCGAAATTCAAAATCGAAACCTAATAATCTTGGTTCGAAACTGTATAAATAAGCGAACCATCGAAGGAATCGGGGTCCGGCAACCTCATAAGCCCGGTACCACCTCAGCTTCTTCATTTATCTAGGAGTAGATTAACTTAACTCTTTTTTCTTCTTTTTTACTGCTTTCCTAGGAGTAGGCTTAATTGTAATCCTTCTATTCCTTTTCCCCCACTTGTATCCCCTTCTTCTTTATCAATATAAAATGTAAACGACCATTCGGTCATGTATTTATTCATGCATTTAGAGTGTAAACCGACCCATCAGTCGTGTCTTTATTTGCCCTTTTTGTGCTTTCAACGTTGCAATCGACTCATCAGTCGTACATTTATCTCAACCCGATTCGACTTATTTAAGTCAAGACCAGCGATCCCTCTCTACCTCCGCGAACCCGCTTCAACAGTCACCGGTCGCTGCGGTTGCGAGGAGTTACCAGAGAAGAACCCGGTCGAGCGGATCTCTCCTTGGCCCGATCACTTGATTGTTGTCACGCGACACACTTCGACACCTCTGGAGGGTCACCCAGGGCCGATCACACGCAAGCCACATTTTGGCCCTAACAGCAGTAAATGCAGATATGAAAGATATGAAAACGCAGGGGGTGGTCCTGGCTTACGAGGTTGCATGACCATTTTCTCTTCGATGGTTCAAGTATGTATACACTCCTTAAGCCATATTTACTAGTGTTGATTTGAAATAGCAGCAGGATTTGGGAGAAGTCACCGTAAAATCCTCGACTACTTCCTTTTGAGCCGAAACTTCCTCAAATAGGATAATAGTCATTCTCCCGTCCAGGTTCATTCTCTTGTTAGCACGTCGGAGCATAATCTTCGGTGCTTTCCAATGTTGAACGCCGCTTGTCTTTTTGGAGTCAGTTACGAGATTCGCATCCCAATCTCGCACTCCTTTCTTTTAGAGTCTTTCTTTCTTCAGCTTGGGCAACCGAAGGTTGCGTCACGCCCTGGGGTCAAAACTGCGACCCGGGCTCGCCAACAGATCCGGCACCTATGCCAAACCCCGCATAGGCGAAGCGTCCTACCTGCAAGAAAAGTGCTACAGCTAAACAGATATTGGAGCTATAAGATAAAACTGCTGTAAAAATAAAATCAACCACTGTACCACTGGAAAATAATACAACAATGTCCACCTCCCAAATATGATAATTGTACAATATCCTCAGATACAAAACTCATAGCTCAACAGGAAGGTATCTCCAATAAATACATCAGTGTACAGGCTCTCAATACATATCATCCTCACTACATGAGTCTTTCAAAAGAGGAAAACAAAATAGCCAATCTACTCCAGGTCTCCTCTGAAGGGGGTACCGCTACTCTCCAACGACAGGTAGGGATCTAGCTCGCGACTCCCTCGCCTCGATCAACAACCGCAGAATCAGCAACACCCGCTAAGACTCTGCAAAATAAAGAAGAGAAAGGAAAAAGGAGGGGAAAAACCCACAAAGGGTGTGAGAACTATACCAAAAGGGAGTTCTCAACGGGTATCACCGCCAGGCCCGACGGTCTGCCCACAAAGTCCTCAAGAGACATAGAATAATCAATGTAGTAACACTGAACAAGAGAGCTGAAGACACTCGTCAGCTATCATGCCTCTATCTATATGCTCAAAAGGGGGGAACCAAAGAATGGTATGCAACCACTAGAACATGAAGTGCACAATTGACCCAATCGAGCTGACTGCCACATCTGGTCCAGTCATGTGATGACCTGGATCTCTGCAGAGCTGTGGTAGAGTCATTGGTGACTTCCGAGGAGCCTGTACTGTGTTTTGGAAGTGTTTGTGCATAATTGGACACAAGTGTTGGACCTCGAGCTTAAATGGACCACATGGGTGATCGGTTGACTTCGTCGGATCCTTAGAAGCGGTTTTGCGCAAAACGGATATTAAAATTAGGCTCAGCGTGAAATTTCGGCTAAGAACACCTTTCTGGGAGCATTTGGTAATTTTTAGAGTTGGAATTTGGCAAAACAGACATCAAATTCGGATTCAACGCGCGAAAACGGTCAAAATGGACTACCTACTTGATATTTTTCGCACTGGTTACTGTTCACGCCGGAACAGTAACTCCGGCGGCCGGCGGGCAGCGGCGGCGGCGGCGGGCAGCGGCGGCGGCGGCGGGCAGCGGCAGAGCGCGGCGGACGGGCTCGGGCAGGCGGCGGAGCAGCCGCGGGCAGCGTGCGAGCGCGGGCAGGCGCGCGGTGCACGGGAGCGCGTTGGACACGTGGCAGGCATGGATTGGGTGGCTTTTAGCGCACGGATCATGGAGTTCAAGCGGCGGTGTATGGTTTTGAACGGCGGTGCAGGGTTTCGGGCGGGAGACAGGTGTCGACGCCCGGTTGGCTGCCGCTGGGTGCGCGGTCCACGGAGTTCCCCGCGCGGGTGCATGAACCCGGCGCAGGGACACGTGGCGGCAGGCCATTGGCGGGCTCACGTGGCACGGCGCACGGGGGCGCGGGCTGGCGCCTCGGGGCGCGTGCATAGCAGGCGCGCAGGCGGCTCCTGCCCGCATGTGTGACCGCGACAGTGCGGGGGGCACGTGGCGCCCGGCTATTCGCGGGCGCCACCTACCCGCTTGACCGAGCGGTGCCACGCGGCGACGCCGGATGCGCCTACACAGCAAACAGCTGTGCGGGACACGCGTCCGTCACCCGGGGGGGCCACGCGTCGCGTAGTGAGAGGTGGATTTAGCTGTTCGGTGTTCGGGGTGGACGTGGCAGCACGGGAGCAATCCGGGCGCTCTTTTTTCGGGCTTGCGGGCTCGAATTCGGCGCCCGAATGTTTCGGGCGCCCGAATCCGAGGACCCATGGGGGATTAATTGATTTGTTCCTTTGGCCTATAAAAAGGAATTTGAGCTGCGATTTGGTACTTTTCTGGCCATTTTCTCTCAAAGTGTTCTTCAGCAAACTTCTTCCCCCTTGTGTGCTGCACCTTGTGGAGGATTCCCTGGATTTTTGGGAGGCACGGATTTCGAGGTTTTCATTTTTACGGCGCGGCGCGACGCTCGTTCATTTGTGGTCCCCTTCGTCGCATTTCAGTGCATGGACTCTCCTGAGCTACCCCGTCAGTATTTTCCAGCGATTCTTGCGTCATCGTCTTCACGACAGGTAGGGCTACGTTTCCCGTGTTTACTGGTTTTTCCTCATTCTGAGCTTTTCATGGGTTTTTCAGATCATCTTGTGACCTCATTTTTTTGGGCGGAGTTTTGGACAGCGCCACAGTGTTTCTACGATATCTTCGCGCACAGGCATCGGATTGGGGTGATTCAAAAGGCGTTTTGCATCTACACATCACGAGGAATATCTCCAAATTTTCTTGGAATTTTTTGAATATTTTTCGAAGGTGAAAAATCCCTTTTTCCTGAGATAAGTGCTACAGATTTTGTACAGGATTATTTTTGAGAGGGTCACCTTGTCGGATTTTTATCTTGATGCCCGAAACTCGGATTTGAACGTGTAGGTACCCGTTTCGACCGGTTCGTCGCGAGAATCGTGACAGCATTTTTCTGGGAATTTTCTGAGCATTTCTCGTAGGTGAAAATAGGAAAACATTGGACTATTATGTTTGGACAGATTTTGTTGGAGCTTTGTGTGATTTAATTGTATGTTTTGGGGTAATTGTTGTGCAGTGTTTGTGACGGTCGACGGACTTGGGCGTGGACTTCGCTGTTGGGACCAGGATTTAGCGCTCGAGGTGGGTGGTTGCTATACTCCTCATTTTCTGACATACCCCTAGGAATATTAGAGAGATTCTCGCATTGTTTGCATTGATTGATCAACTATGGACTTGCATTCTTAAATTAAAACAATTGTGAGCCTGCCATATGGAAATTACTATTGTGGGAATCTGATAGTCGTTGGGATTTATTCATGCTTGAATGGATATAGTTTTGGCACTTAACCTTGCATGTGGAATTTACTTTCATATTTGGATAAAATGAAATGTCTTGTGGGAGGGTACCACTTGAGGATCTTTTGGGACATGCATAGGTGGATGATGTAGGTGAGGGAAAATTGTGGATTTTAGACATGTGTGATTGGATAATGATTTAGCATGATGGTTATATCTATGTGGAGTTATTAATTGATACACATATGGAACCATTATTGTCACCCTTTCTTTATCTTTCCTTGAGAACACTTGCATGCTTGTATGGACATCTAGATAGGCCATCTTTTATCGCTACACTTTCATGTTGGAACTTGACTTAGGAGAAACCTTGTTTGCTTCTTTTCTTCTTTTTGTTAGTCAGGTGGTTCTTGTTGCTCGGGTTTGAGCAGGGGTTTGGGATAGTGTAGCTGGGGCCTGGATTGTGGATTATGGGTTTTGGCGGCGACCGCGGATATTGGGCGGTTGACCGGATGCCGGTTATAGGACATCGGTGATAGGGCTTGACTATGGACTAGAGGGCTTTGTGGCAACCGCGGATTTTGGGCGGTTGACCAGAGGTCAGGGGTCAGACTTGACGTAGTCGGTAGCGCTCCGGCGACCGCGGATATTGGGCGGTTGACCGGAGGTCGGTTGTGAGACCTGGTTGTGGATATTGAGGTATTGCGGCGATCGCGGATTTTGGGCGATTGACCGGATGTTCATTTGTACATCAGATTGGGGATCAGTTTCTTTTAGTGGAGGGGTGTGTTCCACTGGGGCTTTTTAGTTGTGATCCAGTCCTGCTTTTGATACTTATCACACCGGTGCGGTTATTGCCCGGTGATGCTTTCCTCGTGTGGGTCGCTCCCCTCGAGATCCCCTCCGGAGGCCGGGGCCAGACAGTTGTTGACGGTTTTGCTATCACATCGGCGCGGCTTATTTGCCCGATGGTGAGGGCGGCAGCAAGAGTTTTGCTATCACATCGGCGCGGCTTACTTGCCCGATGATGAGGGCGGTACAGATTGGGTTCATCTGGGACGGTTGGTTACTGTTGCATACGGTTATTCCAGTCTAGGACTGCATTTTAGAGGCATAGTTGTCACGCCCCGGGAGTCGAAACTGCGACCCGGGCTCGCTAACAGATCCGCCACCTATGCGAAACCCCGCATAGGCGAAGCGTCCAACCTGCAAAGTATCATCTAATAACTAACCAGATATCAGAGCTGAAGAAAAAGTGCTATAATAAAAACCTGAATCACTGTACAACTGAAAAATAAAGGTACAATATCCATCTCCCAAAAAATAATGATACAATAATCTGATCCACCGACAAACTGAATACAAGTAAAAGCCACCTATACAACATCTATAAATCCAAAAAGGGAGGTAAACTGAAAATAATAAAATACAACTGAGTACAGTGAAACCCATAATCCGGGTTGGTACATCTATCCCACTGTAGAAATCAACACTGGTAGGGATCTATCTCGCGACTCCCTCGCCTTGAACCGTCAACCGAAAGGTCAGCAACTCCCGCAGCAGACACTGCAAAACAAAGGAAAGAAAAGGGGAAAAACAACAATGGGGGTGAGAACCACTAGTAAAACCAGTAGCCTCCCCCTGTGGGTAAAGCCTCAAACCCTGACGTACCCACAAGGTCTACCAGAGGCAAAAGGAAAGGAAGTGTGGTAAGCAATAGAGACTGCTGGAAATATAAAACTACCACTACTATGCCTCTAAAATACCAAGCTAAAAGAATAGCTAAATGTATGCATCAGAATATAAATGCCTGTCTGACCAAACCCAATCAATACACCAGTAAACACTGGTACTGCCTGCTCTGCTGTCAACTCAAGAATCCAGTATCTGATCGGCACACGACACGATCCCAAAGTATCAAATCGACCGGCACACGGCTCGGCCCTAAGCCTACTCCGGAGTGGCACTCGAGGGGAGCGACCCACATGAGTAAAGTATGTAACCAAAAGTATCTGATATAGCAGGACTGGATCAAGACTCTAAGTAAATGGGTAAGACCATCCACTAAGGAAGCCCGATCCCCAATCTGGTGCAATAATACTCAATAAGTGGAAAACTCCATCCAGTAGAGAAATCTGATACCCAATCTGATGCATAAGTAAACATCCGGTCAACCGCCCAATGTCCGCGATCGCCGCAACACCCCACAAGTCCAAAATCTGATAAAGTAATCAACATCTGGCTAACCGCCTAATGTCCGCGGTTACCACAATGCCCCACAATCCATAACCTGTCCCAGACTCAATGGCCTCAACTACACTATCCCGAACCCCTGCTCTAACTCGAGCAACATGCATCTGAATAAAAAGGAGAACAGCTAAACATGGTTTCTCCTAAGTCAGATTCCAATATGAAAGTGTAGCAGAAAAAGGTGGTCTATCTAGATGTCCATACAAGCATGCAAGTGTCCTCATGTAGAATGAAAGAAAGGCATTTAACAGTGTTTTTACACAGATTAGATCATGAATAGTATGTACCCTCATAAGGAATAACTCACACAGAATATAGGTTAAAGAACATCATTAATCATTAACATCACCTAAAGGAGTACAACACTTATCAAATCTCACATTCTCACATGGATATGCTAAAGATCATTTAACATCACTTAAACATGGACATTTAATCAAGTATCACCAATGAACAGACTAAGGTTCAACAACTTTCATTGATCTCACATAGGATGAACATAAGATCTATCAACAACATCCAATCTCATTTGGAGGAATTAGGAGTCATGAACAAAGCTTAATCTCATAAGGAATAGGCCTCAACTCACAATGATAACCATCTTTTCATGAATGAACTAGGAATCAAAAGCATAGATCATTCTCACATCAACTAGATCAATAACCAACATCAACACCCATTTTCACATAAACTAGATCAAAGATCAATCAACTCATTATTCTCACATAGATAGGTTATGAATCAACATCTATGCCCAACATCACACATTGTAGGTTAAGGATCAACAAAACCAACTACTCTCATATAAGCCATTCTCAAATAATTCAACAAAGTCCTTCCCACATAAGCAACCAAGCACTTCTCACATAACCCCATCAAGTCCTCACATAAATCAATCAACCATTCACATATAACTATCACCATCATTCTCACATAATTATGTTAACCATTCATCATAAGGTGTAGGTTGAAGATTAGTTTCCTAATTACCCTTACATAGAACTGGTTTAAGGATGATCACTTAATGTCAACTTCATATGAGATAATATAACTTCAACCAACTAATCATTTACTCATGCATAAGCTAAGGATCAAATAACTTAATCTAAACATGGATATCCAAGCATATTATACCAAGGAGAAGTGAACAACAATCAACTATGCCATGAGGGAAACCAATAGCCCGAGTGGGTAAATCGTCATTTTCGGCAAAGCACAACCACCCACCTGAAACTTGACGATCCGATGCCCGATCTAGCTGAATTTTGGTGTGAGTAATCCTTATCCTCCCAGGAGTCCGATGCCGCGAAAATCATCCAAATCCGCCTCACGGATTGGGCGCAATCACTGAAACAATGCACACTGCGCACTCAAATTCCAGAATTTCAGCAAGTGCAACAAGGTTAAATAAAAAGTATGTGCAACCTCAAATACCTCAAAATGAAGTCTCCAACAGTAAAACAAAGATCTCCTCTTTCATACAAATATCTTCAAGTCCTCAAAATCCACCATTAATTCCCCTTAACATTCAAATGAAGCAAAAATTACAATGCTGTCCAAAACTGTTAACATAAACTTGCTAGCATTTCCAAGCTTAATTAGGGGCTGTTCCAAAGGGATTCATCCACAGATCATAAAAGAGAATTTGCTCACCTTGAAGTTAAGAAGAAGTACCAACTTGAATTTCAGAAAAATACCTTATATCCACAAAGTTATCTGCATTCCAAGGTGCATTGCTCAAATCAAAACTAAAACAGGGACTGCAGTAATACATATAACAGCACTTAGAAAGATCATTAAAGTTACCTAACCAAAATTGCTCCAAATCCTACAAGAGAGGTACCATTGGATTCCTTGTTGAGAGTACATACAAATTGAGCTAAAGAACTCAAATTTTTATGCTCGGATGAAGGAGAAAACCCATAAACACTTTGAACTATCCACCAAGTTCCATCTGTGCACGAATGCAGCAAGGTGTTCCAAAGATCATGCATAAACCCTAATAAAAACTCAGATCTGGGGAAAATGGTACCTACCAATATTGTAGATCTTCGAGTCCTAGAAATTTCCCCGCAAAAAGCATCCAAAAATTCCACTCCTACAATTCAGAAAAGCCAAAATACTAAAGGCTGCCCAAAAATCCAGACTGAAACAAAGGGTCCCAAAGATGGCCCTAAAACTCTGTAAAAACATGAGATCTGGGGGGAGAGTTGAATACAAAGATTGTAGCCTTACCTCTTGTGAAAACATAGAACCAAAAATGAGCTCAAAATTCCAAGAAATGAGTCTTGGGGAATTTTTGCACCGAAACACGACGGAGAGGGCTGTGAAGTAGCAATGGTGATGTCCTCAAATGTTAGTGGAGAAGATGATCCAAATGGCCTCCAAAAATCCCCAAAAAATCCAATGTTGTAGAAGACTTGTTGATGGAGCTCTGGTAAAAACCCCACTGAGAAAAGCCTCTCCAAATGCCCCAAAATGGAGAAGGAAAACTCCATTTAAACATTGAAGAAGAAGAATCCCCAGGATTAACCTCCTGTTGCTACAGTGTTCGGCCGGCCCGCGGCCTCAATGCGGGCCGCCACGCGTCGCCCATCCAGCGGCCGCGCCCACCCGCGCCAGCCACCGGATGCACGCCACGCGTCGTGCCCCGACAGGGCGATCGCGCCCGCGAATGGGCGCGCGACGCGTGGCGGCACCTTATCCGCCCGCGCCTCTGCCCACGCCTGCTGCGTGGGCCGGGCTCGCTGCACCACGCCTCTGCGCCTGCCACATGGCGTACGGTTCCAATGGCGTACGGATCCAATGGGGAGCCACCACGTGGCACCCCGTCCGGTCCACCGGTCCACCATGCTCCCAAATCCACAGGAAACTTCGGGTTGCCCGTTTTCGCGCGTCCGGACTCAGAAAAATACATGTAAATAGCCGATTTTCATCGTTTTTCCGCGCTGAATCCAAATACGAAGTCCGTTTTGCAAGAATCCATTTCTAATTTTTGGCGAAACTCCACATTAGGCCATCTTGATCCATTTCTCGCACTGAGTCCGTTTCTTGGGTCCGATTTGCGCGCAATCAACACTATCCACAAAAATAAGCCTCCACAAGCTGTCGATCACACTGTAACATCTACGGAGATCCAAATGATCACAATAGTAGTAGTAGATTTCCTTTTTTTTTCAGCAGTTTCATTTCTTACCACTCTTCTTTTCTTTTGCCTCTGGTAGACCTAGTGGGTGCGTCAGAGTTTAAGGTTTTACCCACTAGGGGAGGCTACTGGTTTACTAGTAGTTCTCACCCCCATTCTTCTTTCCTTTTTTTCTTCTCCCTTGTTTTGCAGTGTCTTCTGCGGGTGCTGCTGGACTTTCAGTGGCGGGTCGAGGAGAGAGGACGGCTGAGTAGATAGATCTCGAGGCAGGATGAGCGGGTTAGCTGGACTGTTGGTGTACCCATGTTTCCTCAGACGGTTGTACTTTTACATTTGGGACTGGCTTTTGCCAGCAGGTTGTATTTATTTTTGGTGAGCTGGGAGAGACTGATGTATCATTTATACAGATGTATTGTATTTTATTTTCAGCTTCAGTCTGAGATGTATTAGATTTAGTTCAGCTCTGTTTTTATATATTGCTCTTTTATTATTATCTCTTATATCTGAGCAGGTTTGGCGCTTCGTGTACGCGGGAAATACCGTGTGCACGGCGGATCTGTAGACGGGCCCGAGTTCCGGTTTACACCCGGGGCGTGACAAGTCAAACCTGTGCCCACCTACAACCACCTCCCACTGCTAGGCAGGAATCACGTAGGATGTCCAAACGGACTAACTCACTATCGAATAGTGACTCATGCAGGCTATAGTCAAATCCACGCTCTCTCTCATAACGGATAGACTTAAGATCATCAAACCTCTCGCACAATGGTCGACAACTCACAACGACCTCGGGACCACCGTCAATCCCCAAACGGTTCCCAACAACACTGGCATTGGTCTAAACACAGCTACTAGACTCCGCTCAGCCCCCAGGCACGAGTGCAACAATAAAAGTACCTGCCGCGTAAACCCAATCAAATGAACCGGTGTAAAACCCGGTACTGCCTGCTCTGCTGTCGAACTCATCTGCGGGAATACTGACCGACTACTGACCGGTACGGTCGCATCCCAAAATAGGTGACAGACCGACTACTGACCGATACGGTCGCACCCAAAATACGTGATAGACCGGCTCCTGACCGGCACGGTCGCACACTCCGGAGTGGCACTCGAGGGTAGCGACCCACACGAGTAAAGTATCACTGTACAGTATCATAATATAGCAGGACTGGATCACAACTCTGATCAAAGTGAGAAAGCTCAACCACTAAAGAAGGCCTCGGCCCTCAATCAGATGCAAAAATACTCAAATAGTGAAAAACTCTGTCCACTAGAGAAATCAGATACCCAATCTGGTGCATAAATAAATATCCGGTCAACCACCCAATATCCGCGGTTGCCGCAATACCCTGCCGTCTATAATCAAGTCCTATAACCGACCTCCGATCAACCGCCCAAAGTCCGCAGTCACCGCAAAACCCTGCCAACCGCAATCCAACACAACCCGTCCCTGACACCAATGTCCCGGCTACACTACCCCAGACCCCTGCTCGCACTCGAGCAACACAGACCGCCTGACTAACAAAGAAGGAGAAAAGGATAACATGGTTTCTCCTAAGTCAAGTTCCAAAAGTAGTGCAGCAGTAAAAGATGGCCTAACTACATGTCCATGCAAGCATGCTTTTGTCCTCAGAAACGATAAAAGAGGGTGAAACATATAATAGCAAAGCATGCTAAAATGTTCCTACTATGCTGTACCAATCTCACACAAGTAGGCTAATGAATAAACATATACAATAACCACATGATCTAGGCCATTCTTCAAGCTTTTCCTCTCGATGCTAAATATGGGTTGTACATTAAACATGCATGCTATCAGTCATGGAGGGGTGACATTTCCACAAGTGCACTTACATTCACCATAACATAATCATCCATGAAGATCTTATCATTGCCTTATACAGTTACTAATATTAAGCTTACCCACCTGAAGTGCTCAATCCAAGGCAAACCTGGGGTCGGTGAAGAGCGTGGCCACTTACTAACCATATCTGCTGATCCCGTATCCACGGTATATGTTGCGCCAACCTCGTCTCCTAGCAGTGTTCCAAAAATATTCGTGAACCTTCCTGAGTACAACAAAAGGTCCAAAGTTACACTTTTATTCCGAAATATCCAAGTACATACAAATCTATTGGAGCAGTCCCAAAGATGCGGATTTTTCACCTGCAGCAAGAACTCAGAAAAATCCAACATAAATACTGTCGCGATCGACACGTCGAGACCTTCGAAACGGGTATCTGCACGTCCAATTCCGAGCCTCGTAGGCCGAGTTACAATTTCCACAACACAGGGTGCGCAAAACCTCGCAGCAACACAACTGTAATACTCTGCACAGTAAAGGGGGAAGAAGTATACCTCCGGGCAAGCCTCAGAAAATTCCACGAAAAATATGACGGTAATCCTTGTGACGCATAGATGCAAAAAGTGTACAGGCACGTCTCCATCCGATGCCTGAGCGCGGAGATAAAAATCCGGCAAGGTGTCGCTGTCCAGAAATTCCATCAGCGACAAAGGGGGTTAAAAACATACCTGGAACCCCAAACAAAGCTCAAATCTGAGAAAAGTAGACAATACAAGAATCATAGATCTACCTCTCATGAATCCAACGCCATGAGAATTGTCCAAAATGACTATCGGGGTAGCTCTGTGGAGCTCTCAGGCCAAATTGCGACGTTAACGGGCCTTCGATGAAGGAACGTCGCTCTGCGCTACGATGCTGAAGTCGTCGACGTCGCGGCCTCCAAAAAATCCGGGCCTTCTCCACGAGATGCACAGTGAGGAGATCAACAACTTTGGTGAAGGGTGCACTGGCCGAAGAGCTCGGGAAAAAGCTCTACTCGGTGAGCAAAAGGGCCTATTTATAGGCTCAACCCGAAAAATCAGAAATTGGGCTTTTGGGCCGTTTTTCCGGGCGCCCGCACGAACCAGGCAGCTACAGTGTTGGGCCCGGCCCAACACTGTTCACGCCCGGAATGCCCAGGGCCCGCAACGTCTCACCCGAACTGTCACGCCCCGGAGGTCTCAAGATAAGCGGAAAACGTGTATTATTTTTTTTTTGAAATCAATTAATCAAATGAGGACGACCCCGCCTACCGGTGCGCGACAGACCGCCACATATACAAATTCACCCTTCCAATGGACAGAGTCTCCTTTGTATATGCACGGCGTCACGTTTACAACAATGTCATTCACAACAATCAACATGCACTTTAACCACAGAGCCACAGTGAACAAATATGTATTAGCATTCAACAACATTGGGAAAAATCCTATGAGTTCGCAAACGGTGTCCACTCGACACCCAAGTCTTTAAAACATCTAACATTCACATTTAGGCGGCTATATTGTTTTGAAAGGATAAATTTCCAGGGTTTTCAAAGTGGTGTCCACACGACACCCTATTTTTGAAAAGCGTTTTCGAAATCCTTTTACATGGTAAAACAGCCGCACAATTAATATAAAACATAACCAAACCCAAACAATTAATTACATGTCCACATATCCAGCATGATCCACATATCCAGCATGATCCACATATCCACTCAAAATAACGAAAAGGAAAAAGAGAGAGATAACCAAATAAGAGTTTAACCAAAAAGGCCTCATACAGCCAAACCTAGGGTCCGCGATGCCTCACCACCGTCCCGCTGTACTTACTTAGTTGGACCTGTCACGGAGTGGGTAAAGTCAGTGACAAATAAAGTAGATGCTTAAACAATAATAAACAAGAGTTTAGAAGGAGTTACACCGCACCGGAACCTTCGCTATCCGACGCCCTGAAATTAACTTAATCATGTTATTTATTTTAGTTTCACACCGTCACGTCAGGGTAGGTCGACGACCTCCCCACGGGACATTTGAAGCTCTAACCTCTTCACGATGCGTGGGCGACACGTTTAGCCATCGTGAAGTGGTCCCCAAACAATACACGTGGGGCACACGGGTCATACAGACCACTTCTCCGGAAAAGTACACCATTGCAGGGGCCATTCCGCCTGTGTACGTGCAGCATTCAAAATAGGGATGTCGGCATCGGTGTGAATTAATCATTACATAAAGCGAAGGGTTAAAACATTAGCACATCTCATCTACTTTATTAACCGATTAGCATTAGATACTTTAGTGATATGTTGCACTCAATGCACTTACAGCACTTGATGCAAAAGAACCCACCTGGTTGCAGATAACCGACCGCGCCCGCGACCCTCCTAAGCAAATCAGAACTCCTCGCGGCCTACTAGAATATCCAAGAGTACAAATTAACACCTTACCCTAATCAGGTAAAATCAGTGGTCCCAACCACTGACACATTAACCCCACAAAAAACCAAAATCATCGTGCCTAGGGGACCGCGACGTCAATCGAAAACCAACAAATCAAAACTGTCAAGTAAAACCGAAAACTCAGATCACACCGGCAGACTCAAAGGCTAACAACCACCGGACCGCGACTATTTCATCGCGAACCCCGTCGGAGCCCAAAACCGCTAATGAAAAACCAACAAAACCCAATTCTCACCCGGTAGCCGACTCGGGACGATAATGATTAAACCCGGAAAATCCCGACGGCGAAAATGATGAGAAAAGAGACCCAGCGGCGCGCCCCCGACGATTTCGTCGAGGCGCGAAGCACCGGCGAAATCAACACCCGACAAAATAAAATAGTGACAAAAAGGATCCCAAGTGGCCATGCCAAGAAAACCGCGGAGGTTGTGATCCCGACGGCGAAAACGGCGCTCAAAACGGTTGAAAAACGGACAAAAACGGAGCTACCGAACTTTGGGCTGTCGGTTGGTGCACGGGGGCAACCGTGGACCGGGTTTACGACGACAGGCGGCGGCGGCATGCGCCGGGTGCACGCAGGAAGCGTGCACCGTGCGTTTCGGGCCGGGCCGGTGCACGACCCGAGCGTACACCGGGCTCACGGCTTCGGGTCGAGGCGCCAGCACCGGGTGCACGCCTGGGCGTGCACCGCGCCTAGGCGGGCCGGGCCGGCGCACGAATTTGTGCGCCGGGTCTGCGGCTTCCGCGCCGCGGGGCGTGCACTGGGTGCACGCCCCGGCCCGTGGACCGCCGGCCGAGATTTGAACAGTAAACCCTATTTTTCCGGTTTTCTTCGCCGTTTTCGCTCCCGTTTCGCGATTTCTTCTCCGCTTTCGCTCCCGTGGGACTCCGGCGAAGACCCCGCGACCATGGTAACGACGGCGGCGGCCTCCCGTTTAACAACGGCGGCGGCGGCCTCCCGTTAACCCACTATGTTCCAACGAAACACCCCCAAAAATTTCCGAATAAAACCGCGGTAAATCTAATGACTAAACCAACGATCGACGAACAATCAAAACGTCGATCAGAGGTCCGATAAAAAGAAACCGATTAAAAACCACCAATTAAATCCGATAAAAATCATCGGTCACACCCGATCAAGAACGAGGATAAAGTGTTGATCAAAACCCCGACAAAAATCCGTGATCGATGTACCGATTAAAACAACCTTACAAGAACACGAAAAACCCCCGATTAATTTGGCAAACGTAACGATGATCACTAACCTTAATTCGTCGAAACTAAAGAACCGATCTTGGTCCTCGCGGCGTTGGAGATCCGGATCCGCTCCCCGTAGACGATGGCGTCTCGTTCTCCGATCTCCGGCACGTAAATCGGGGCGATCGGGTTCCTCCGGTTAGGGTTTCGCCTTTTTCTTTTTCTCTCGGTCTTCTCTTTTTCTCACCGGCTAGGGTTTCCGCTTTTCTCTTTTTGGTACGCACGAAAGAGGAGGGTTTGAGAAAGCGGTATTTTAAATTAGGGTTTTTTCGCTTTCCGGTAACCGGGGTTTAAATATCCTCTTATTAATTTAATTTCTTTTTATTTTATTTTATCTCATACGTACCGTCAAAATACTCCTCGGATATTTTTTTGACTCTAATTAATTAATTCGTTAATTAATTAATTCCTTACAGATAATCCTTCGGAATAAATCATCAGAGATAATTGCTTAAGGATAATTCCTTAAGAGATAATTCCGAGATTCCTCGAAATGCGTGCCAGATCTTTTGCACGGATTCCGATGCACCCCACGGTTACCGCGACCTTCAGAACCCCATTCCGGGAGATCCGTAAGTCGGATTTTGGATCTGATTGCACCGCCGTTCATCATTTTTCGAGCTCTATCACCGAAAAATACCCGCAACGCACGTTAGTCAACTCTAGAGAGCCCGATATTCTAATTCCCTCTAACTTACACTTTATTAGCAAGAGGGTAAAATAATACTAGAAAAGTCGTGTCATTACACGAACAGCGGACAGCCGTGCAGGGCCATCCGCTGCTCGACACGTGGCGCGCGGAGGCGTCAACACGTGGGCCGCACTCAGTCAACCGACCGCGCCCAGGTGCGCGCCTGCGCCGCCGCCTGCCACCCTGCACGCACGCGCCCCGAGGCGGCCTGCACCCGCTTCGTGGACCGCGCGCATGTGGACCCGCCAACCAGTGGCCGCCACGTGTCCACCCTCTGGTCCACCGTACACCCGCTCAATTTCCCCCCGTGGACCGCGCCCACAACACCAACAAGTCACAAGCTGCCACGTGTCCTGCCTCCGGTGCATGCTGGCCCGTGGACCGCGCGCGCCTGCCCGAGCGCCCGCGCTCCTGCCCGTGCCCGCGCGCCTGACCGCGGTCGCTCCGCCGCCTGCCCGAGCGCGCGCCGCCGCGCTCCGCCGCTGCCCGCCGCCGCCGACACTGTCCCGGGCCACTAGAACAGTAAAAACTGCCTCGAAATCTGTGCCGGGTCATCCGGGCTCCGAAAAATACAAGTAGTCCATTTTCAACGTTTTCGCGCGCTGAATTCGAATCCGCTGTCCGTTCTGCCAAATTCCAACTCTAAAAATTGCCGAAGGCATCCGGAAAGGTGTTTTTTTGTCCAAACTTCATGCCGAGCCCAATTTTAATATCCATTGCGCGCGAAACCACTTCTAAACATTCAACGGGGTCATCTGACTACTCTCGTGATCCATTAAACACACTGAGTCCATCACTAGTGTCCAATTGGTGCACAAACACCAACGACACGCCACATAGGCCTCCAGGAGCTGCTGGTCAACCAGTAATCTCGTCGTGGGGATCCGGGTCCTCACAGGTTAACTCTGACTCTACCTTCATCGTTTGACTGGGGCGGTTTGATGTCCTTCTTTAGCCGAAGTCAATCCTGACTGAGGTGATAATCTTTGTGTCGGCTGCTTCTTCTATCGGCTGATGCCTCTAGCCGATAACATGCATCGCGTGCTGCGTTCTTACGCGACTGAGATTGGTCCGGATCTAGATGCAAATCCTTCTTTAGCTGACCCTTCCCTTCATCGGTTGATGTTCTCAGCTGACAGTATACGCCACATGTCGTTATCTTAAGTAGCAAAAATTTTGGTCTTTACAACAAGATAACTCGAACCAAACAACCCATTAAAGACGGTGAATCATTACCGTCTTATATTCTTATAAGGAAGGCGGTGAATGATTCATCGTTTTATATAGTATTCTTTAAAAACAATGAATCATTCACCGTCTTATAGCACTTAGCGGAGCGATCGTTTAGCTAAAACCTCTTAAAAAGGGTGAATTGTTCACCGCCTCACCACATTTGTAGAATATTTATAAGGGCGGTAAATCATTGACCACCTTCTTGAAAACAGTGAACGATTCATCGCTTTTTAAAAATAAATCTATACGAAAGGGTTATTTGTCACGCCCCGAGTCCGCCAATTTGTACGGTTCGGGCACGCCAACAGACCCGCCAATCGGGTAAGACCTTTTTCTACCCGAAAGGAACGGTAACATCCATAGTAACACAACAAGTGTATGCGGAAGCTCAATATCAGAGTACTAAAAATCACTACAAATTTAAAACTTTCATTCAGTAACAAATAGTTAACGCGGAAATGAAAGCATACAAGAGTGAACCATGAATTAAATTATTACACTTTACATCTCTGAACTTGCAAATAAAATTATTACAATTCCTTTACATAATTTCCTCACCATACATAGTTCACTCAAGAAACATATAAAAGGGATACCTCTGCTAGACCCTCTAGGTCTCTATGCTGCTGGGCCCTTGCCCCTGTCGTATGCCTCGCTGTCTGCGTCTGAACCGTCCCGTCCGCTGTATCCATACCCGAACCTGCCGGGAGGTCACCCAAGGGGTGTGAGAACTACAACTGAGTTCCCAGTGGGTTCAACCACCGAGAAAAAGTGTCCTACACCACTTGGTCCAATGGAAGCAATAATAATAGTGCTAGGAAACCAAAATCCTCGATATCACAATGCATTTATGCAAAATAATATATCACTATCTGTATATACTCAACGACCCAGCACTACTCTGTCTAGTCATACTAGGCTACTAAGCACCAACTCGGCCTCTATGCCGCTGTATACAGGGTCAAACTAACCCGGCCACCTTGGCCACTCTAATTTCTCTTTATTCTTTAAATTCTGGTGCTTTAGTTCAAGTTAACCCTCAGAAATTTCTTATCCAACGGGCCCCAGCCCGGTAGTCCTGCTACCATAAGATAAGATTTCTAAGGTTGCCGATAACACCCGCAAGTGTTACCCCGTCCTACGGAAGAAACGTCCCGAACGGGTCTCTACCCGGGAGAGGGATACTGCCCGTACCTCCAACATGGGCTGGTTTCACCGTAGGTCCGCCCGTTTTATCTTTATATTTTCTTTCTTTTCTTTTTACTTTAGTTCTTAGCCTCTTTGCCTTTGAACACTTGCTTTCCTTTCTTATTCGAGCTTATAGCTCCCATTTTGCCACTGGCAATCTCTTTCTCTTTTCTTTGAGCATTTAGCTCTTTACTTTCACTTTAAGCCTTTCGAAAGTATCTCGTCCGACGGGTCACTGCCCAGGGAGTCCTGCTCCACTTGACGAGTCTCAAATTCGAAGGCGCCATATACATTCTCTTTATGCTTTTAGCCACTTTTAGCTTGCTTTTCACTTTGCCTTTTTACAACAATTTTCCTCTTATCCTAGGTCTTGCCATAAGGATAACTAGAGAGTCTCCTGGACTCTTATCATTTCTCTTTCATTCATTTAACTCAAATTGAAGTTAAAGTGATTGTCCATTTACCCGGACACCCTATGACCCACTCTAGGGTTGTATTATTTAGCTTTTTGACTTTGTGATCACATATACTCATCCTTAGAGTTTGACTCTAAGTTAAATTACCTTGCTATCTGTCTAATTCTTTAAACTTTGTGGCCACATACTCATTTTCTTTTCCCTCGTTGAAGCTGGAGTTATATTAACTCTATTTACCTGTTCCACTTTGCATTTAGAGTCACATTAACTCTAATTCATTATCTGTGAGTTTAAACTCCACTAGCTCACCTTAGATTTCCCTTACCTAAGTTTCACGTCATACCCATCCTAGAGTTCCTTGACTCTATGTTAATCACTCTATCCAATGTCCTTAGGTTATCTCCTAAGACAATGCCACTCATTCAATCCTAGGATAAGTTCCTAAGTTCGATGTCACTCATAAAACCCTAATTCTAGGTTTTTTCCTAGGTCTTACTACCAACATGCTCTTTTCCCTTATACTTTTCCATGGTTCCTAGGGTTACACCCTAACATGATCACAATCATAAAATAATTAATCCCTTCTTATGCATGCAATTATTTCCATCTCAATCATGAATAATATTCATCATCTATGTAGATAAATCAAAATTACATTTTCCTCTATGTTCATTTAAACATATAAATAAATCACCTATTTTCCTTTTTCCTCATTCATAATCACAATTAAAATTACACTGCACTAGCATGCTCACTATAATGCTTCAAGATCAAAAGCAGAGGAAAAAGTGGAGAGGTCACCCATTTTCGGTAGAATCCCCCACCTCGGTGTGTTCTTTCGGTCCTTGAAGGAGACAAGTTCCACTCTTTCGGTCTCCGAATATTTTCCTAAATTATAAGGAAAGAAAATCATGAACAATTGATTCTCATGATTTACTAAATCCATAAACATTTCAAAACTAAAATCCCCTTTTGACAACTTATAGGGAAAATTTCCTATTTGATCATTTCCCCCCACCAAAAGGCTAATTTTTGATTGGTTCGTAAAAATAAAAGGAGAATAATCATCCCATGGCATTTGCCAAAAAGAAACTTGCTCAATTCGTTCCGGGGTCAAAATGCTCTCAAAAATTTGAGAAAAGCTCAATTTGAGCAATTTCCCTCAATTCATCGATTTTGCATTTTGGCAAGTCGAGAAATTGCATTTTTCATATTGGAGAAAAGAGAAGAAATTTTTTTTTTTGTTCTTCTTTCTTCTTTTCTTCTTTTCTTTTCTTTCTCCTTCCTTCTCTTTTCTTCTTTTCTTCTTTTTTTTCTTTTCGTTCTTGTAAAAACTGCTGCTGGGCAGCAGCTGAAAGTTTGTACAGCTGCTGCCCACAGCTCCTGCAGCTGCTAATTGCAGCTGCTGCTGCTGCTTGACAGCCGCAGCAGCTGCCTGCTGCCAGGGCAGCAGCCCACTCCCCACCTCCTGTGCAGCTGCCTAAGGCAGCTGCCAAGAGCACAGCTGCCAGGTGCAGCTGCTGCCCAAGGCAGCAGCTCACCCCCCCTGCCCCACAGCCAATGCAGCTGCTGCTGCATGTAACTGCAGCAGCAGCAACAGCACAGCTGCAGCATGGCAGCTATTGCTGCACAGCAGCAGCTGCCATGAGGCTGAGCCAGCTGCTTGCGCAGTTGGCTGCTTGCGCAGCTGCTGCTGCAAGCAGCAGCAGCAGCTAGCATTGCTGCTACTGGCAGCCCCAATCCTCTCCCCTTTTTTTTTTTTTTTTTCTTTTGTTCTTTCTTCCCAAGTGAAATAGGAAAAAAAAATATAGAGAGAGAGAGAGAGCACCCTTTTTGGAGAAAAATTGAGATGGAAGGTGAGAGAGAAATAGTCTTCTTCTTCTTCTCCTCTTCCTCTTCTTTCCTTCTTCTTTCTTTCTTTCTTTCGTTTCTTGCTCCAGCAGAAAAGAGAGAGAGAGAGAGAGAGAGAGAGAGAGAGAGAGAGAGAGAGAGAGAGGATTAAATTTCTGCAGGTGGGTTGTTGGGGAGGAATAGTGAATTTACTAAAATGCCCCAACAAACAATTAAATTCCCAAAATTGCCCCTGTTTCCTGCAGTTTTTCCCCTGCAGTGAGCAATTTCGGATACCCCACTTTCTCCGCGTTTTCCCGTCAACTGGGAAATCGAAATTGTAATTTTTATTCTCCCCTTTAATCTACAAATTTTTCTTAAACTTTTCACGATTTTGTCTAAATTTGTGGACTACTCTATGCCCTCGAAAGAGAGCCCCGAAAAAGCTTCGCGATCAACTGCACTGTCGGAGACTGCAGTTTCAGAATTTACGAAGCATTTTTCTTCGCTTCGTTCTCCAATTTTACTTTAATCGCTGTCACGCCCCCGGGGGTTTTTGAGTCATTTAAAGCGGAAAATTGCGTGTCTATTTTTTTTTTCTTAATAAGGTGATATAAACCTCAACCCCGGTGCGTGCCAGACCGCCACATACACAAATTCACTCTGTCCACGGACAGAGTCTCCTTTGTATATGCACGGCGTCTCATTTACAACATACAATTCATCACACATTAATCACCAACCAACAAGTTTATAAAGCAGCGTCAACGTTTGGAAAGGATAAAACACAGCGTTTGTAAAACCCGTGCACACACGGCACTTCGTTTTGAGAAAATATTTTCGCAATCAATCAGTTTATCGTGAAAACGTGCCGCGTAAGAAAACACCACTAAAAATATCAAAAGCATAAAAGTACACCTCATCCACAGAGCTAACTAATACATGTCCACAACTAAAGTAATCCACAAGCAAAAGACTATTCAAAGTAGAAAGGGAAATGAGATGGAAACCAAGTGTCCTGACTACGGTCCTCACGACACAGTCTCACCGCCGTCCCGGCTAACGCACCTAGTAGCACCTGTCACGGAGTGGGTAAAGTCAGTGACAAACAAAGTAGATGTCTAATAAGAACAAAGAAGGGGAAATAAACCGATTACACCGAAACCTTTCGCTAAAACCCTGCACATAATTTAGCTGGGCACCGACCCCAGATTTATCAATTAAGTTGGGCACCAACCCCAGAGTACCTGTCGGAGAGACTGAAGTCTCCCCTCGTGCGCAATCACCTTTGATGCTTTTACCTCTTCACGGTGCTGGTGCGTCACCTTCAGCTGGCGCGAAGAGGTCCCCACTCGCACCTATACTTTCGTGGGGCACACGGGTCAAAAAGACCACTTTTCCGGAAAAGTACACCATGCGGTGGCCCGATCCGCCGGTGTACGTGCAGCATCCGAATACGGATTTGCCGAGAACGGCGTGTAGTGAGCACCGCGACTGCAGCCGCTTTAATTGTTAGATAAAAAAATACAATTATGCGAAAGGTTGAACTGTCCATCTACTTTGTTAGGTAAATTGAGAGCATTTTTAATGACGATAGATGCACTTACTGCACTTGTTGCACTTATAGCAACCGTACCCACCTTGTTGCGGGAAGATCGGAACGCTCGGATCTTTCACACACTCCCGCTGCGCACCTGGACCTACGAAAAGTCCGCAAGGATAAATATAGTCAACAACGTGTACTAACGTCCAAAACGTAAAAGACCCAATTTACTCTTTTTGACGGAAAAGTCCAACACCGTCCGGTTCGCCGAAACCGAAACCCAAAACCGCTAACGGAAATCCAACAAATCTCAACCCTCAACCGGTAGTCAACTTGGGAAATCAATGGTTAAACCGATAAGACCCCTGGCGGCGAAAAGATAAGAAAGAGACCCGACGGCGCGCCCCCGACAATTTCGTCGAGGCGCGGAGCGTCGGCGAAATCGACACCCAATATAATAAAATAGTGACCAAGAAGATCCCAAGTGGCCATGCCAAGAAAGCCACGGAAATAACGATCCCAACGGCGAAAACGGCGCTCAAAACGGTGGAAAAACGGGCAAGAACGGAGCAAATGAACTTCGGGCTGTCGGTTGGTGCACGGGGGCAACCGTGCACCGGGTTCACGGCGTCAGACGGCGGCGGCATGCGCCAGGTGCACGCAGGAGGCGTGCACCGCGCATCTCGGGCCGGGCCGGTGCACGACCCGAGCGTGCACCGGGTCCTTGCTCTTCGGCCGCAAGCGCGTGCGCCGGGTGCACGCATGAGGCGTGCACCGCGCGCCTTGGGCCGGGCCGGTGCACGAAACTGTGCACCGGGTCTGGTGCTTCCGACGCTGCGGGCGTGCACCGGGTGCACGCCTGGACCCGTGGACCGCGCTGTACGGACAAGCACAGTAAACCCTAATTTCGCGGTTTTCTTCGCCGTTTTCGCTCCCGTTTCGCGATTTCTTCTCCGTTTTCGCTCCCATGCGACTCCGGCGAAGACCCCGCGACCATGGTAACGACGGCGGCGGCCTCCCGTTTAACAACGGCGGTGGCGGCCTCCCGTTAACCCGCTATGTTCCAACGAAACATCCCCAAAAATTCCCAAAAAATTACACGATAATTCTAATGACTAAACCAACGATCGACGAACAACCAAAACGTCGATCGGAGGTCCGATAACATGAAACCGATTAAAAAAAAACCACCAATTAAAATCGATAAAAATCCTCGATCACACCCGGTCAAGAACGAGAATAAAACATGGATCAAAACCCGACGAAAATCCGCGATCGATGTTCCGATTTAAATCACCTTACAAGGACACGAAAAACCCCGATTAATTCTACAAAAAGATTAACGACCACTAACCTCAATCTATCGGAATTAAAGAACCGATCTTGTTTCCTTTCGGCGTTGGAGACCGGATCCGCTCCCCGTAGACGATGGCGTCTCGTTCTCCGATCTCCGGCACGTGAATCGGGGCGATCGGGTTCCTCCGCTTCCTCCTTCTTTTCCTCTTTTCTCCTCCGGTTAGGGTTTTCCTCTTTCTTTTCTAATTAGGGTTTCGTTTGGTTTTCGGTACGCACGAAAGAGGAGGGTTTGAGGAGGCGGTATATTAAATTAGGGTTTTTCTTCCGATAACCGGGGTTACTTATATAATCCCTATTATTTATTTATTTAATTAATTTCCTCTTTATTTTACACGTACGTAACAGGAAAAATCCACAAATGTCCTGTTTCTATTTCTCAAATAAATATCTGACTTACGAGATAAAATCCTCACCTTTTAAATCCTGGTCACCGATTATTTAATCACCTTCATTAAATAATCATGGGAAATAAATTCCCAATTTTTATTTATCGTCACCGATTAATTAATTTCTTAATTAATTATCCCCTACGAGATAACCCACCTTATCTCCAACGGGTGCAAGATATTTTGCACGGATTCCGATGCATGACTAATCACCGCGTCACCAAGAATTCCGTTCTGGGAGATCCCGACATCGGATTTCAGATCCGATCGCACCGTCGGTCATCATTTTCCGCGCTCTATCGCAGAAAAATACACGCACCCCGCACCGGCCGACTTTTGAAAATTAAATAATTTTATTTCACTCAAAGGCTCGAATAATTTACATGTGAGCTAAAAATACCCCTAAGGGTCGGATCACTACACCACTCACACTTTATAAAAAGTTTCGTCCCGAAACTTAAGTACAAACCTCACTAAAGCAAATCGGGAAAACATTCCCTCACCTTCAACTCCAGTTCCCACGTCGCCTCGCGCTCGTCGTGGTTGCTCCACTTGACCTTCACATAGGGGATTGTTCGGTTGCGCAACTTCTTGTCCTCTCTTGCCAAAATCCGCACCGGCGTCTCCTCGACGCTCAAATCCTCTCGCAACTCGATGGTGGAGGCATCCAAGGCATGAGAGGGGTCTGCCAGGTATTTCCGGAGCATTGAAACATGGAAGACGTTGTGGACTCGTTCGAGGTTCGGTGGCAGGGCTAAGCGGTATGCCACCGGTCCTACGCGCTCCAGGATTTCGAACGGTCCCACGTACCTCGGACTTAGCTTTCCCTTTATGCCGAAACGCCGGTTTCCCTTGGAGGGTGAAACCCGGGGCAGCACATGCTCGCCCACCATGAACTCTAAGTCTCGGCGTCTGTTGTCCGCGTAGCTTTTCTGTCTGCTCTGGGCGGTCAGTAGCCTTTGCTTAATTAATCGCACCTTTGCTTCGGTCTCCTCCACCAAATCTGGGCCCAGAAACTTTCGCTCACCTAAGTCGTCCCAGCATATTGGAGACCGACAGCGGCGCCCGTACAGGGCCTCGTACGGTGCCATCTGAATGCTGGCCTGGTAACTGTTATTGTAGGCAAATTCCACTAGGGGCAAACACCGTGCCTACCCTTCGCCCAAGTCCAAAACGCATGCTCGAAGCATGTCCTCCACAATCTGTATCACCCGTTCTGATTGTCCATCGGTTTGCGGGTGAAAAGCCGTACTGAAGTGCAGCTTGGTTCCCATTGCTCGCTGCAGGCTACGCCAAAAATTTGACACAAATCGTGTGTCCCTGTCCGACGTGATAGATGTCGGCACCCCATGCAACCTTACTATCTCGTCGATGTATGTTTGTGCCAGTCGTTCCCGCGTCCACGTCATGTGTATGGGCAGGAAGTGGGCCGATTTCGTCAAACGGTCCACAATCACCCATATTGCATCGTGTCCCTGTGGCGACCTCGGGAATCCGGTCACGAAATCCATGGTAATCATGTCCCACTTCCACTCGGGCACCGGTAAAGGTTGCAATTTTCCTGCCGGGCGCTGATGCTCGGCCTTCACCTGTTGGCACACCAGGCAGTGTGCCTCAAATCGAGTCACGTCTCCCTTCATTTTGGGCCACCAGAAGGTTTGTTTGACGTCCTTGTACATCTTCGTTCCCCCGGGATGCGCTGCATATGGGGCAGTATGCGCCTCCCGCAGGATTTCCTCTTTGAGTTCCGGTAGATCCGGCACGCAGATTCGTCCCCGAAATCGTATCGTGCCGTCGGAGCCCACGGCAAAGTCACCTTCCTGGTCGGCGGTTATTCTACTTCGCACCAGCTGGAGTTGATCATCAGTCGATTGTCCTTCGAGAATTCTGTCCAGCAAGGAAGGTCTGACCACTAGTGTCAGAAGTTGTGTGACTGTACCTGCCGGTACTACTTCTAGTCTCAATCGCGAAAATTCCGCAATTAGACTATCTTGCTGGGTGATGGCGTTTACACCTGCCTCCTCGGCCTGCCCCTTGCGACTCAGGGCGTCGGCCACCACGTTTGCCTTTCCCGGGTGGTAGTGGATCGTTAAATCGTAGTCCTTCAGTAGCTCGAGCCACCGCCTTTGTCGTAAATTTAACTCCTTTTGGGTGAATAGGTACTTAAGACTTTTATGATCGGAGTACACGTTGCAGTGCGCCCCATACAGGTAGTGTCTCCAAAGCTTGAGGACAAACACCACCGCTGCGAGTTCCAAATCGTGCACGGGGTAATTTCGCTCGTACTCCTTGAGCTGCCTTGACGCATAGGCTATAACCTTTCCCCGTTGCATGAGTACTCCACCCAGTCCATTTCGCGACGCATCGCAATACACTTCATAGTCCTCCCCGGGTTCTGGCAGGGCGAGAATCGGGGCTCGCGTCAATCTATCCTTGAGCTCCTCGAAGCTCCTTTGACATTGTCCGTCCAGATGAACTTTTCCCCCTTTCTAGTCAAACGGTTTAAGGGGGTGGCTATCTTGGAGAAACCCTCCACGAAGCGCCGGTAATACCCGGCTAATCCCAGGAAGCTTCGAATCTCCGTCACCGTCGTCGGTTGGGGCCAGTCCGTCACCGAATCTATCTTCTTCGGATCCACTGCGACTCCAGCCGCCGAGATTACGTGTCCCAAGAAACCGACCTCTCGGAGCCAAAACTCACACTTTTTGAGTTTGGCGTAGAGTTTCCGTTCCCGAAGGGTCTGGAGGACTGTGCGCAGATGTTCTTCATGTTCCTCGTCTGTACGCGAGTAGATGAGGATATCGTCGATGAAGACCACCACGAATAAGTCCAGGAAGGGTTTGAATACCCTGTTCATCATATCCATGAACACCGCCGGGGCATTTGTGAGCCCGAACGGCATTACCGTAAACTCGTAATGGCCATAGCGAGTACGGAAAGCCGTTTTGGGGATGTCCTCCCCCTTGACCCGGACCTGATGATAGCCCGACTGCAGGTCAATCTTTGAGAACACCGTCGCCCCCCGTAACTGGTCAAAGAGGTCGTCGATCCTTGGCAGGGGGTACTTATTCTTGATCGGTGACCTTATTTATCTCCCGGTAGTCGATGCACAACCGGAGACTTCCGTCCTTCTTTCTCACAAACAGGACGGGCGCGCCCCAAGGTGACGCGCTTGGTCTGATGAAACCTTTGTCCAAAAGGTCCTCCAACTGTGCCTTGAGTTCCTTCAGCTCCGCGAAGGCCATCCTGTACGGTGCCTTGGTGATGGGCTTGGTGCCGGGGAGCAGTTCAATTGGGAAGTCAACCTCTCGTTCCGGCGGCATTCCGGGAACTCCGCCGGAAATACATCCGGGAATTCCCTTACCACGGGACCGCTGAGCCTGGTCTGGGGAGCGGCCCCGAGCTACATGACAGCCCATCGGGTTCCCGGTTGCAAGGCATAGGGCGGAGCCTATTTATTCCTTGCATGGCCCTTAATGGGCCCCGAATACACCGGGTTTTCCTAGGCTTCGAAACCCGCCCGCGCGCATTGGCCGGGGGAGGTTTCGCCTAATACTTAAGGGTCCTAGTGAGGGGGAGAGAGAGAGGAAGTCTAACGAGGGTAGCTGGCTAAGGTGCAATCGGCTCTCTAAAGAAAAAAATAAAACTGAGCAGTAATCACCTGCCGTCACTAAGTCTGGGACGTCGCGTCCTCTGCTGCAGTATCCCGGGGAACCCGTCCGCAGCCCCTGGGCCAGCGTCGTACGGCGTGCTGGGGGAGGGGCCTAACGTCTGAGGAGTCCGAGGGGTCTGAGGAGTCTGAGGGTTCCCGGTTGTCGGGCGGGTCCCTTGGCTGAATGGGAGCCGCGGCACTGTCTGGTTCCTTCTGCGGTGGTGGCGTAGGGGCGGCGGCGGCGGGCCTCTGAGGGCAGACGTCAAGAGTGTGATCCGGCAACCCGCACCGGTTGCAGTAATGGTACCTCCAAGTACACTCCGCTACCGGGTGCGCACCCTGGCAGATCACGCACGGCCCCTGAGGTGGTTTCGCGTCCCTCGCTGGAGCCGGTTCTTCCTTCCGCGCCCCCTCCGGTGGTCCCCCTCCTCGATTTTCTTGGGCGGGGCCCCCTTGGGGAACGGGTGTAGCAGTCCTCTCTGTCCTCCTCGTTCACGGTGCCGGAGGCCTGGTGACCCCCGGTTTCCAAGGGCAGTCGTAACGGTTATGGCCCGGCCTGCCACACCGATAGCAATGATCGCGCCTCCACGGGCAATCCGTCACCTGGTGTGCTCCCACACATATGGGGCAAGGCCTCCCGAGCGGTCTGGGTCCTGCTCTCGTCGCCCTCGCGAAGTCGCCCTCTGTCCTCGGGCGCTTGTGTGCCGGGCCCTGTCGCAAGGGGTCCTCCGTCGGACCCGGATAGGCAAACCTCTGTCGTGCGCGTGCCTCAGCCAGTGCCTGCTCTGCTCGCAGGGCTAACATCACCGCCTCGTCGAAGGTGGGGAACCCAGCTGGGGGCATTCCCCGATGGACGTCGTTCATGGCGCCCCGCTGGGTGTGGTCAACACCCTCAAAATCTCGAATCAGTAGGCCCAGGCGCTCCGTAAGGGTTAGCATTTGCCCCGCTATGTCTCGCAGCTGGTTTAGGAGTAAACGGTTGGCGGCAGATGCGGAATCCATCCTGTCCGTCATGAAACAATTAGTGCTCGGCGGCCGAACCCTGGCCGTTGACTGCTGTAGACAAAGAAACCAGGTTATCTCTAAGGTTATCATCCTAGTACCTTGTCCTACATTTATACCTATATTACGTTCCCATTTCCCCGTACTCTCACGTACTACGCACCTACACCTTGGTTATCTCATGTCCATTTGCTTGTGGCACCTTGCACTGTGGATGTAAATCCCGTCTACTATGGTTGTGGTTGTATTTCTCTGATACCATTTAATCTGTCACGCCCCCGGGGGTTTTTGAGTCATTTAAAGCGGAAAATTGCGTGTCTATTTTTTTTTTCTTAATAAGGTGATATAAACCTCAACCCCGGTGCGTGCCAGACCTCCACATACACAAATTCACTCTGTCCACGGACAGAGTCTCCTTTGTATATGCACGGCGTCTCATTTACAACATACAATTCATCACACATTAATCACCAACCAACAAGTTTATAAAGCGGCGTCAACGTTTGGAAAGGATAAAACACAGCGTTTGTAAAATCCGTGCACACACGGCACTTCGTTTTGAGAAAATATTTTCGCAATCAATCAGTTTATCGTGAAAACGTGCCGCGTAAGAAAACACCACTAAAAATATCAAAAGCATAAAAGTACACCTCATCCACAGAGCTAACTAATACATGTCCACAACTAAAGTAATCCACAAGCAAAAGACTATTCAAAGTAGAAAGGGAAATGAGATGGAAACCAAGTGTCCTGACTACGGTCCTCACGACACAGTCTCACCGCCATCCCGGCTAACGCACCTAGTAGCACCTGTCACGGAGTGGGTAAAGTCAGTGACAAACAAAGTAGATGTCTAATAAGAACAAAGAAGGGGAAACAAACCGATTACACCGAAACCTTTCGCTAAAACCCTGTACATAATTTAGCTGGGCACCGACCCCAGATTTATCAATTAAGTTGGGCACCAACCCCAGAGTACCTGTCGGAGAGACTGAAGTCTCCCCTCGTGCGCAATCACCTTTGATGCTTTTACCTCTTCACGGTGCTGGTGCGTCACCTTCAGCTGGCGCGAAGAGGTCCCCACTCGCACCTATACTTTCGTGGGGCACACGGGTCAAAAAGACCACTTTTCCGGAAAAGTACACCATGCGGAGGCCAATCCGCCGGTGTACGTGCAGCATCCGAATACGGATTTGCCGAGATCGGCGTGTAGTGAGCACCGCGACCGCAGCCGCTTTAATTGTTAGATAAAAAATACAATTATGCGAAAGGTTAAACTGTCCATCTACTTTGTTAGGTAAATTGAGAGCATTTTTAATGACGATAGATGCACTTACTGCACTTGTTGCACTTATAGCAACCGTACCCACCTTGTTGCGGGAAGATCGGAACACTCGGATCTTTCGCACACTCCCGCTGCGCACCTGGACCTACGAAAAGTCCGCAAGGATAAATATAGTCAACAACGTGTACTAACGTCCAAAACGTAAAAGACCCAATTTACTCTTTTTGACGGAAAAGTCCAACACCGTCCGGTTCGCCGAAACCGAAACCCAAAACCGCTAACGGAAATCCAACAAATCTCAACCCTCAACCGGTAGTCAACTCGGGAAATCAATGGTTAAACGAGAAGACCCCTGGCGGCGAAAAGATGAGAAAGAGACCCGACGGCGCGCCCCCGACAATTTCGTCGAGGCGCGGAGCGTCGGCGAAATCGACACCCAACATAATAAAATAGTGACCAAGAAGATCCCAAGTGGCCATGCCAAGAAAGCCACGGAAATAACGATCCCAACGGCGAAAACGGCGCTCAAAACGGTGGAAAAACGGGCAAAACGGAGCAAATGAACTTCGGGCTGTCGGTTGGTGCACGGGGGCAACCGTGCACCGGGTTCACGGCGTCAGACGGCGGCGGCATGCGCCGGGTGCACGCAGGAGGCGTGCACCGCGCATCTCGGGCCGGGCCGGTGCACGACCCGAGCGTGCACCGGGTCCTTGCTCTTCGGCCGCAAGCGCGAGCGCCGGGTGCACGCATGAGGCGTGCACCGCGCGCCTTGGGCCGGGCCGGTGCACGAAACTGTGCACCGGGTCTGGTGCTTCCGACGCTGCGGGCGTGCACCGGGTGCACGCCTGGACCCGTGGACCGCGCTGTACGGACAAGCACAGTAAACCCTAATTTCGCGGTTTTCTTCGCCGTTTTCGCTCCCGTTTCGCGATTTCTTCTCCGTTTTCGCTCCCATGCGACTCCGGCGAAGACCCCGCGACCATGGTAACGACGGCGGCGGCCTCCCGTTTAACAACGGCGGCGGCGGCCTCCCGTTAACCCACTATGTTCCAACGAAACATCCCCAAAAATTCCCAAAAAATTACACGATAATTCTAATGACTAAACCAACGATCGACGAACAACCAAAACGTCGATCGGAGGTCCGATAACATGAAACCGATTAAAAAAAAAACCACCAATTAAAATCCGATAAAAATCCTCGATCACACCCGGTCAAGAACGAGAATAAAACATGGATCAAAACCCGACGAAAATCCGCGATCGATGTTCCGATTTAAATCACCTTACAAGGACACGAAAAACCCCCGATTAATTCTACAAAAAGATTAACGACCACTAACCTCAATCTATCGGAATTAAAGAACCGATCTTGTTTCCTTTCGGCGTTGGAGACCGGATCCGCTCCCCGTAGACGATGGCGTCTCGTTCTCCGATCTCCGGCACGTGAATCGGGGCGATCGGGTTCCTCCGCTTCCTCCTTCTTTTCCTCTTTTCTCCTCCGGTTAGGGTTTTCCTCTTTCTTTTCTAATTAGGGTTTCGTTTGGTTTTCGGTACGCACGAAAGAGGAGGGTTTGAGGAGGCGGTATATTAAATTAGGGTTTTTCTTCCGATAACCGGGGTTACTTATATAATCCCTATTATTTATTTATTTAATTAATTTCCTCTTTATTTTACACGTACGTAACAGGAAAAATCCACAAATGTCCTGTTTCTATTTCTCAAATAAATATCTGACTTACGAGATAAAATCCTCACCTTTTAAATCCTGGTCACCGATTATTTAATCACCTTCATTAAATAATCATGGGAAATAAATTCCCAATTTTTATTTATCGTCACCGATTAATTAATTTCTTAATTAATTATCCCCTACGAGATAACCCACCTTATCTCCAACGGGTGCAAGATATTTTGCACGGATTCCGATGCATGACTAATCACCGCGTCACCAAGAATTCCGTTCTGGGAGATCCCGACATCGGATTTCAGATCCGATCGCACCGTCGGTCATCATTTTCCGCGCTCTATCGCAGAAAAATACACGCACCCCGCACCGGCCGACTTTTGAAAATTAAATAATTTTATTTCACTCAAAGGCTCGAATAATTTACATGTGAGCTAAAAATACCCCTAAGGGTCGGATCACTACAATCGCTCACCTCGGTTTTTCACCCCTTTTAATCAGAAAATTTTTGTCAGACACCCCACGATTTCTTTTAAATTTTTGGGCTACTCTAAGCGCTCGAAAGAGAGCCCCGAAAAAGCTTCGCGATCAACTGCACTGTCAAAAACTGCAGTTTCAGAATTCACGAAGCATTTTTCTTTGCTTCTTTTTCCAATTTTCCTTTAATCTCTCACCTCGGTTTTTCGCCCCTTTTAATGAGGAAACTTTTGTGAGACACTCCACGATTTCTTTTAAATTTTTTTGACTATTCTAAGTCTCCGAAACAGGGCTCCGAAAATGCTTCGTGATCACAGATTTCAGAAATTCCAGAATTTGCTAAGTCCTCCGGGTTCAAGTCACTTTTCGACCCGATGCCCTTCGCGTCGGTCCGAAACGCACCGAACTCGACTGTAATTATATTTAAAATATGTTGCAAGTCTTTTTGCCGCATTTCGCCATTTTGTGAATTCGGCGAACGGGGACTTAAGTTTTGCCAACTTGAAGCTTCAAACTCTCAACTACAACTCACTTTTCGACTCAACGGCCTTTGCGTCGATTCGAAATGCTTCCAACCCACTTGTAATTACATTTGAAATGTGTTACAAGTATTTTTGCTGAGTTTCTCCATTCTGCGAAAATCGGTGTACTACATTCTCCCTTATTTTGAATAAATCATAATTTAGCACTTTTCTCTGAATTCAATAAAAATAGTATTTCATACCATTTTTATTTATATTTATTTATATACCATAAATCTGGTACATTACATTCTATCCCCCTTAAAATAAGTTTCGTCCTCGAAACTTGAATCACATCTCGACTCAAATCTTGATCGAGAGGGAGGAATCTTGCCCTCACTACTGGGCTCACTGTATATCGTGACCCGGCATCATATTGTCTGCTCGCCGAAACCACATGAGCAACTCATTCTTGAATCCCTATCTCAATCCAGAGACAAACTCGGACCTGGTGTCTGCCCACTTTCACCAAGTAGGTGAAAGACACAGTGGAGCACTTGCTCTCTCCTTTGCCACGAATTGCCCCGTCTTTTCTTGCAAAATTTCCACTTTAATTCCGCTATCATCTTTTCATAATGAGGCTGCATCTGCAACCAATTTCATTTACCGCATATTCCGGTCGCTCCACTGCCTAATGTGGAGGGCAAGGCCAATCCACGAGTCCTCAAGCTATCACACACGCTACTAGCGCTCTAAGTCCACGGGTTATCAGCTAACCCGATATCTCGGACTACTAATAGGTCCACAGACCACGGTCCAATAGGGGCCTATAGCCCAAAACTAATCCAACACTGTGCAATGGCTCTCACTAGCACACAGACCCAATCGTCAAACGGGTAGATCCACACTTAGGATTACTACACCAACACTCCCACTAGGAGCTACAGTACCTCAATCACCACTAGCTCTACGGCCTGGTCATATCACACTCTCAGTGTACTAAGAGTCTCAACGCTCACACGTGGCATTCCACGTTCCCGGGTCATCGCTCGGACTACCGTCCCGACCAAATCTCTATCATGCCCCGCCCTCAGGTCTCGGGCCGCTGTCTCTCACAGCCGACTGCGCCTGCCCACTGGGCTACAGGCCCACAGTCCACAAACATGGTCCAGGCACGGATCGTCCCCAAGCGAACCCGCTAATCGTCGCCACGCGACCACTATGCTCACTGAGCAAAACCAACTACTAGTCGTCAATCCACGACCCGAACTCTTTATCAACTCTGGCCACACTGGGCAAAGGCTAATACGCCACCTAATCAGCTCTCTCTGGCTAAACGATACTTGTGCTCCATGAGCACCCAAACAGTTGGGCGTCCTACGCCCCCACGCTAACTCGCAAATATCAGTGTTAAGCAACTTGCTTAAGCACCCCAACGGCTCCTGTACACCTCTCCCAACTGGTTGAGGCACCACAATAATGTTCACCAACTCTGGTGATTAACCCGCGAACCCTGCGGTGGCAATCCTTGCCGTTACACCGATCCATCAGAACGGCGCCACAAAACTCTCGCTCTTTCGAGAGATTCCCGCATCTCGAAGCCTACTCTAGGCCCACCAACCCTACTATGCGGCAATTTAGCCACAATCGTATGCCACACGGTCACTACCGTCATCAGGGCGAACTCTCGCCGCTAGGGCTGTAAATCTTTCTTGCCCTAACCCTTAGGACATATTAACTTGGCTCTCGCAACATAGCGATCACCATCGTTCTGTGAGTCGGTCTCTCACTGGACCTTACTAACCACACTTTGCCAGCAACTAGCTGACACAAGCTTATAACACCCTTGCTGAAGGTGCAGGGTGCGCCGACAAAAGCTCGGCGGCCACTGCCACCCTCCCTACTGTCGCCCCTACATGCGGCGACGCCGTATGCTCACGTGTCATTTATGCAGCCTCAGCTTGCTGCGCTATCAGCCACTGAAGCCTATCGATCTGCTCCGACTGTCACCTTGACGCCACCCTTAGGCGTCGGAATCTGTCTTCCTGTCGGCGGGGAATTCCCGCTTAACGGCAAGAAGCTTGATCTGCTGCTGGACCACACCAACAAGTGCGGTCACCTGCTATCGCAGCTCGTGTACCTTGTTCGACCCAGAGCCTCTCATGGCTCGAGTCGAGACAAGCGCGTCTCCCTACGTGGTGTCATCGCTAATATGCACACCACAACGAAACGATTAGCCCAAATTCAGCCATTTGAGCAATGCGCAATCTATATACCGACAAAAAGGCTCGTCGACCCAATCATGCGAAAGTATAAGAGGGTACTCCTTTTCATCTCCAACATTACGTTGTCGGCCGCCAACGTAATATCCGAAGAATGAAAGCTCGTCGCCCTCGATCAGTCCCAACATCCTTTTTGGGAACAACAATAACCAATCAAATACTTTCGCCCAATAATCCACACACTCTCTCGTGCTAATCCCTAGGGTCTCCCTAAGGTTGCTAACCACCTAGGACTATTCCTAGGCTCTGATACCACTCTAATCTGTCACGCCCCGAGTCCGCCAATTTGTACGGTTCGGGCACGCCAACAGACCCGCCAATCGGGTAAGACCTTTTTCTACCCGAAAGGAACGGTAACATCCATAATAACACAACAAGTGTATGCGGAAGCTCAATATCAGAGTACTAAAAATCACTATAAATTTAAAACTTTCATTCAATAACAAATAGTTAATGCGGAAATGAAAGCATACAAGAGTGAACCATAAATTAAACTTATTACACTTTACATTTCTGAACTTGCAAATAAAATTATTACAATTCCTTTACATAATTTCCTCACCATACAAGGTTCACTCAAGAAATATATAAAAGGGATACCTCTGCTAGACCCTCTAGGCCTCTATGCTGCTGGGCCCTTGCCCCTGTCGTATGCCTCGCCGTCTGCATCTGAACCGTCTCGACCGCTGCATCCATACCCGAACCTGTGGGGGGGTCACCCAAGGGGTGTGAGAACTACAACTGAGTTCCCAGTGGGTTCAACCACCGAGAAAAAGTGTCCTACACCACTTGGTCCAATGGAAGCAATAATAATAGTGCTAGGAAACTAAAATCCTCAATATCAAAATGCAGCTATGCAAAATAATATATCACTATCTGTGTATACTCATCGACCCAGCACTACTCTGTCTAGCCACACTAGGCTGCTAAGCACCAACTCGGCCACTATGCCGCTGTATACAGGGTCAAACTAATCCGGCCACCTTGGCCACTCTAATTTCTCTTTATTCTTTAAATTCTGGTGCTTTAGTTCAAGTTAACCCTCAGAAATTTCTTATCCAACGGGCCCCAGCCCGGTAGTCCTGTTACCATAAGATAAGATTTCTAAGGTTGCCGATAACACCCGCAAGTGTTACCCCGTCCTACGGAAGAAACGTCCCGAACGGGTCTCTACCCGGGAGAGGGATACTGCCCGTACCTCCAACATAGGCTGGTTTCACCGTAGGTCCGCCCGTTTTATCTTTATATTTTCTTTCTTTTCTTTTTATTTTAGTTCTTAGCCTCTTTGCCTTTGAACACTTGCTTTCCTTTCTTATTCGAGCTTATAGCTCCCATTTTGCCACTGGCAATCTCTTTCTCTTTTCTTTGAGCATTTAGCTCTTTACTTTCACTTTAAGCCTTTCGAAAGTACCTCGTCCGACGGGTCACTGCCCAGGGAGTTCTGCTCCACTTGACGAGTCTCAAATTCGAAGGCGCCATATACATTCTCTTTATGCTTTTAGCCACTTTTAGCTTGCTTTTCACTTTGCCTTTTTACAATAATTTTTCTCTTATCCTAGATCTTGCCATAAGGATAACTAGAGAGTCTCCTGGACTCTTATCATTTCTCTTTCATTCATTTAACTCAAATTGAAGTTAAAGTTATTGTCCATTTGCCCAGACACCCTATGACCACTCTAGGGTTATATTATTTAGCTTTTTGACTTTGTGATCACATATACTCATCCTTAGAGTTTGACTCTAAGTTAAATTACCTTGCTATCTGTCTAATTCTTTAAACTTTGTGGCCACATACTCATTTCCTTTTCCCCCGTTGAAGCTGGAGTTATATTAACTCTATTTACCTGTTCCACTTTGCATTTAGAGTCACATTAACTCTAATTCATTATCTGTGAGTTTAAACTCCACTAGCTCACCTTAGATTTCCCTTACCTAAGTTTCATGTCATACCCATCCTAGAGTTCCTTGACTCTATGTTGATCACTCTATCCAATGTCCTTAGGTTATCTCCTAAGACAATGCCACTCATTCAATCCTAGGATAAGTTCCTAAGTTCGATGTCACTCATAAAACCCTAATTCTAGGTTTTCTCCTAGGTCTTACTACCAACATGCTCTTTTCCCTTATACTTTTCCATGGTTCCTAGGGTTACACCCTAACATGATCACAATCATAAAATAATTAATCCCTTCTTATGCATGCAATTATTTCCATCTCAATCATGAATAATATTCATCATCTATGTAGATAAATCAAAATTACATTTTCCTCTATGTTCATTTAAACATATAAATAAATCACCTATTTTCCTTTTTCCTCATTCATAATCACAATTAAAATTACACTGCACTAGCATGCCCACTATAATGCTTCAAGATCAAAAGCAGAGGAAAAAGTGGAGAGGTCACCCATTTTTGGTAGAATCCCCCACCTCGGTGTGTTCTTTCGGTCCTTGAAGGAGACAAGTTCCACTCTTTTGGTCTCCGAATATTTTCCTAAATTGTAAGGAAAGAAAATCATGAACAATTGATTCTCATGATTTACTAAATCCATAAACATTTCAAAACTAAAATCCCCTTTTGACAACTTATAGGGAAAAATTCCTATTTGATCATTTTCCCCCACCAAAAGGCTAATTTTTGATTGGTTCGTAAAAATAAAAGGAGAATAATCATCTCATGGCATGTTCCCAAAAAGAAACTTGCTCAATTCGATCTGGGGTCAAAATGCTCTCAAAAATTTGAGAAAAACTCAATTTGAGCAATTTCCCTCAATTCATCGATTTTGCATTTTGGCAAGTCGAGAAATTGCATTTTTCATATTGGAGAAAAGAGAAGAACTTTTTTTTTTGTTCTTCTTTCTTCTTTTCTTCTTTTCTTTTCTTTCTCCTTCCTTCTCTTTTCTTCTTTTCTTCTTTTTTTTCTTTTCGTTCTTGTAAAGACTGCTGCTGGGCAGCAGCTGAAAGTTTGTACAGCTGCTGCCCACAGCTCCTGCAGCTGCTTATTGCAGCTGCTGCTGCTGCTTGACAGTCGCAGCAGCTGCCTGCTGCCAGGGCAGCAGCCCACTCCCCACCTCCTGTGCAGCTGCCTAAGGCAGCTGCCAAGAGCACAGCTGCCAGGTGCAGCTGCTGCCAAAGGCAGCAGCTCACCCCCCCCCCCCCCCCCCTGCCCCGCAACCAATGCAGCTGCTGCTGCATGTAACTGTAGCAGTAGCAGCAGCACAGCTGCAGCATGGCAGCTGTTGCTGCACAGCAGCAGCTGCCATGAGGCTGAGCCAGCTGCTTGCGCAGTTGGCTGCCTGCGCAGCTGCTTCTGCAAGCAGCAGCAGCAGCTGGCATTGCTGCTGCTGGCAGCAGCAATGCCGCAGCCCCAATCCTCTCCCTTTTTTTTTTTTTTTTTTTTTTTCTTTTGTTCTTTCTTCCCAAGTGAAATAGGAAAAAAATAGAGAGAGAGAGAGAGAGAGAGAGAGAGAGAGAGAGAGAGCACCCTTTTTGGAGAAAAACTGAGAGGGAAGGTGAGAGAGAAATAGTATTCTTCTTCTTCTCTTCTTCCTCTTCTTTCCTTCTTCTTCTTTCTTTCTTTCTTTCTTTCTTTCTTTCGTTTCTTGCTCCAGCAGAAAAGAGAGAGAGAGAGAGAGAGAGAGGGAGAGAGAGGATTAAATTCCTGCAGGTGGGTTGTTGGGGAGGAATAGTGAATTTACTAAAATGCCCCAACAAACAATTAAATTCCTAAAATTGCCCCTGTTTCCTGCAGTTTTTCCCCTGCAGTGAGCAATTTTGGATACCCCACTTTCTCCGCGTTTTTCCGTCAACTGGGAAATCGAAATTGTAATTTTTATTCTCCCCTTTAGTCTACAAATTTTTCTTAAACTTTTCACGATTTTGTCTAAATTTGTGGACTACTCTAAGCCCTCGAAAGAGAGCCCCGAAAAAGCTTCGCGATCAACTGCACTGTCAGAGATTGCAGTTTCAGAATTTACGAAGCATTTTTCTTCGCTTCGTTCTCCAATTTTACTTTAATCGCTCACCTCGGTTTTTCACCCCTTTTAATCAGAAAACTTTTGTCAGACACCCCACGATTTCTTTTAAATTTTTGGGCTACTCTAAGCGCTCGAAAGAGAGCCCCGAAAAAGCTTCGCGATCAACTGCACTGTCAAAAACTGCAGTTTCAGAATTCACGAAGCATTTTTCTTTGCTTCGTTCTCCAATTTTCCTTTAATCGCTCACCTCGGTTTTTCGCCCCTTTTAATGAGGAAACTTTTGTGAGACACTCCACGATTTCTTTTAAATTTTTTTGACTATTCTAAGTCTCCGAAACAGGGCTCCGAAAATGCTTCGTGATCACAGATTTCAGAAATTCCAGAATTTGCTAAGTCCTCCGGGTTCAAGTCACTTTTCGACCCGATGCCCTTCGCGTCGGTCCGAAACGCACCGAACTCGACTGTAATTATATTTAAAATATGTTACAAGTCTTTTTGCCGCATTTCGCCATTTTGTGAATTCGGCGAACGGGGACTTAAGTTTTGCCAACTTGAAGCTTCAAACTCTCAAATACAACTCACTTTTCGACTCAACGGCCTTTGCGTCGATTCGAAATGCTTCCAACCCACTTGTAATTACATTTGAAATGTGTTACAAGTATTTTTGCTGAGTTTCGTCATTCTGCGAAAATCGGTGTACTACATTCTCCCTTATTTTGAATAAATCATAATTTAGCACTTTTCTCTGAATTCAATAAAAATAGTATTTTATACTATTTTTATTTATATTTTTTATATACCATAAATCTGGTACATTACATTATTTGCATAGTTAGTTAATTCGTGAATTATTTGCAAATTATTTTTGAATTATTGGAAATTCGAATTAAACGGTACGTAAGCGAATTTCTTTCAAAAATTTGGAATAAAACACGAATTTTTGGGATAGTTTCAATAATTCGCGAACAATTCGAGAGATGCGAATTACTCGGCCAAAAACTCGAATAAATTTTTGGATAGTTTCAATCATTCGCCAATAATTCGGTGGATGCGAATTATTTGAACAAAAATTTTTAATAAAATTTTTGTGTCTCCAACTCTCCGTTCACTCGTCCGTTAAAAAAAACAATTTCTCGCTAAAAAAAAATTCTTTCTCCCCATCTATTTTATTTTGTAGCTTTGATTTTTATATTTTTAAAAATTATAATTATTTATATTGATAGCATAAATCTAAAGAAAAGAAAGTTTAATTTAATAGTCAAAATCTTTATTCTAAATTTTTAATTGATAAACGTATAATTTTCGTAGAAATCACCTATTTGAACAATTAATAAATTTATTTTTTAAACCGTATATTTTAATAAAATTAAAATTTTATTGATATTATATTCGGATCAAATTTTTGTTAACTAACTTATGATTATTTGACCAAATATTTTTTCGTAAAAGTCATTTTGTTGGCCCGTTTGGGAAGTATTCAAAACAGAATTTTAGACCACTTTACTCTATTTTTTTAAAAAGCCTTATTTTTTATTAGTCAGCTCGTTTGGATGGCCTAACAGTATAAAAAGATAACGACGCATTATTGAGGTTTTGGAGCATTTTTGGGAAAAAAAGAAAAAAGATCAGACTGGCGAAATAAATTTTCCTATTTATGCGTACGACTTCTCTCGCCCTTTTTAGCATTTCACCCCTTTTTAAAAATTTGAAATTTAAAATTTAAAATTTTATTTTAATTTTAAATTTAATTTTAAATTTAATTTTAAATTTTAAATTTTAAATTTTTAAATTTAAATTTTTAATTTAATTTTTTACTTTAAATTTTATATTTTAAATTTTAATTTTAAATTTCTAATTTAAATTTTAAATGTAAATTTTTAATTTAAATTTTAAATTTTATATTTTATATTTTATATTTTAATTTTAATTTAAAATTTAAAATTTAAAATTTTTTAATTTGAAATTTCACATTCAAATTTTAAAATTTTAAAATTCAAATTTAATTTTGAAATTTTAAATTTAAAATTTAAACCCTAATTTTAAAATTTAAAAATTAAAAATTAAAAAATTATATTTTAAAATTTAGTTTTTTGTATTAAAAATTTAAATTTAAAATATAATTTTTTTTAAATTCACAATCCAAACAGTAAAAATAGAGTAATATTTTGATAGAGTATTAAATTTTTTAACATATCAAATACTTATAAAATAAAATTTTATTTTATTTTTCTATAATTAGGAGCCTAATTATAAATTTTTTAAAAATTACTGTAAAAAAAGAAAAAAAAAAAAAAAAACATTGGAAGGCGGAAAAGGAGACAGCCCCACTTCATTTCCATTATTCTCTTCCGCAACCCTCTACCCACTTAATCTGCTCATCCATTTCTGCAACCCTAACCGTAATTTCTCCTCCATGGAGTTCTTCAAGTCGGTCTTTTCTGCCGATCCGGGTTTTCTGCCAACTCGGAACCCTCGTTGTGAAGACGACGATGACCGAGCCGACGATCTCGCCGAAGACGAATCCTCAAATGATACGAGCCGCGGCGACGGTGATGCCGGGTGGAATTTGGGCGGCATCATCAAGACCTTCGCGACGAAATCGGAGTCGGTGATCCAGACGTACCGCCGGGACCTGGAGGAGTTCCACTCGGGTCTCAAGATGGAGACGGCGGCGATCCGCGACGCCGCTAGCCGTGCCGTCCGCGACCTTCCCGGTTCACTCGAGGCCGGCGCCTCCGCCGCCCAGGTCTCCCTCGAGTCAGTCGGCCTCGCCATCGACGAGATCATCGCCCACGGCAAGGGCGCCGTCCTCGCGCTCGACGGCAACCCCCTCTCCTCCTCCTCCGATGAGCCGTCGTCGCAGGCTCCCCCCGGTAGGCGTTACACTCGGTTCGAAGCGCAGGTCCTCGCGATCCAGTCCGATCCGGCCACGTTCTCCGAGCAGCCCGAGGATGCAGAGGATTTCGAGAATTGGTGTTCGGGGTTCGATCTGGCCGGGAAGGAGGAGGAGATTGAGATTCTGTTGTACGAGAATGCGACGCTGGAGGGGTTTCTTGATAAGTTTGTGCCGGGTTCGGTCGATTATGAGACCTTCTGGAGCCTGTACTTTTACAGGCTTCATAAGCTCAAGCAGGCGGAGGATGCCCGTGCCAAGTTGGTTAGAAGGGTTATCTCGAGGGAAGAGGAGGAAGATTTGAGCTGGGAGGTCGATGATGATGAGGAGGAGGAGAAGGCCAAGGAGGAGAAAGTCATGAAGGAAGAGGAAAAATCCGAGGAGAGTAGAGGAGCACAGGTGGTGAAAGAAGAGATGGAAAAGGGAAAAGAAAAAGGAAAGGAAATTGAAGATAAAGATGAAAAAGAAGCAGCAGCAAAGGAGGTTGCACCGTCCTTAGAGTTGAGAGAGCTTGCAAAACTTGATGAGGTGTCTGTGTCTGAGAATTTAGGAGGCTTTGTGGCGCCAATCACTGCAGTTAAAGGAGAAAATACTGGAACAAATGGTGAGGTGTTGGCCTCTAAGTCAGGTGACAACAGGGTGCAGGAAATGATGGAGGAGATTGCGGACTCGGGCAAAGATGGTGATGTTATAGTGGTTTCTACCCAGCCATCTGTGCCCGATGAGGATGATTTAGAGTGGGATGAGATCGAGGATCTTGGGGAGCATGAAGACAAGAAAGTGGGTGCTGGCAGTTCCAGCCCTATTGGCAGGGTTGATTTGTGCAAGAGATTGAGTGCTCCGGAAGATGATGAGGATTTGAGCTGGGATATTGAAGAGGAGGATGAGCCCGGTAAGCCCTAATATAGGGCATGAAAATGTTGGTAATTTATCTTAAAGCATCTGTTTCAACTGCCGTATTACTTATTCTGTCGGAATGTTGCAGTGCCAATAATGGTTGCTTCGGTCATGTTCTTTATTGTAGTGTGAATAGTTATATTTATAGGTTTCGCATTGGAATTGCAGATGAGTATTTATTGAATTAACTCTCCTCGTTATTGTGTTAAATACGGAAGTCTTTTAGTCAATGATTCATATTCTTTTGTTGTTCCTCTCACGAAGTAGCTTTATATATTTGGAATTTTGTAATGCAAACTTACTCTTTCCAAAGTTAGCAACTAAATACGTTTGTTTGATTTTATGCCTATATTTCTGCTGATATGAGGTTTCAACAGGGTGTTTTTATGTTGTAACTACCTATCTGTTGGTATTATGTTTGATTTTATCTAGTTTTTGTCATAAATTCATATTTCCTGCACAAAGTGCTGACTTAGAACTTTCATCCTAATTTATTGTAAGATGATTTTGCATTAGGGTGTTTGGTGAAGGGCACATTTCTGTGACAGTTATTGTTCTTTTGACCATTTAGTACAATGGACTCAATCCTAGCTCAATTGTGTCTAGACTAATTAGGTTTAATTGGGTCTAGATTAACTACTTTTTTTGTAGGGATCTCTTGTTGGATTTTATTTGGAATTTATTGGTGATTTAAAACTTATTTTGTCTCTTGAGGAGCCCAATCTATAATGGGCCTCATTTGGGAGCCCATGCTTGGATTACCACATGTGAGGTTTAGTCCCACATTGAAACCAATGAATTGTTGTTGCTTTTTATATACTCTTTCATTCTCTTATTAGATACTTGGGTAATTGAGTCGAGTCGGGCCGGGCGGCGGCGCGCGTGATCCGTTACCCGGTTCATTTTATTTTATTTTTTTTTTCTTTTTTTTAATCCGAAATTTGGTTGCCTTCATCCGTAAATCACGGGCACGTAAGGGCTTATCTTCCGGAGCCTCAAATCTTGCCGTTGGAGCACGATCGGTCGCTTCGGGTGTTTAAGAGTGTTTAAGAGGAGTTTAAACCCGAACGTTATTCTGGGTCTTACGGTGACAGTGCCATCTTATTTTTTCCCAATCTTTTTCCCCAATTCTACTATTCCAGATTTTACCGTCTTCGCTTTGTTCTTTCTTTCGATTTGCTGGATCCTTGAAAGTTTGCCGGGTTTATCTTGGGCCACCTTGAAATCGTGCCGACGGGGTGGAACGTGGACGTTGTATCGCTAGAAGGGATTGCCGGAAAGCCTCGCACGTAGAGAGGCAATCTCGCTTCTAGGACAGTGCCCTGCACGCCTCGATCCACAGGCATTCTCTAAACTTTTTCTCTTACAGCATTTATTATTTAACTCCTGATCGAATTTTTACAAATTGAATTTGCTGGTGTTAAATTATTTAAAAGAATTAACTTGAAAAGATAAATATTTTACAACATTCTAGAAGCGAGAATTTAAATTAATTTATCTTTTTATATAATTATCATACTGTGAATAAGATCAACATTTAATTAGTAATTTTATTATTAATTTTGTTAGTACTACGAATCATTTTATTAATTAATTGGATTCTGTTAATGTTTATTGCATTGTTAATATTTATTTCTCTGTTAATATTTATTGAATTAATTGGATTCTGTTAACATTGATAGCACTAATTGGATTCTACGAATTAATTGGATTCTGTTAATATTTATTGCATTGTTAATATTTATTACTCTGTTAATATTTATTGAATTAATTGGATTCTGTTAACATTGATAGTACTAATTGGATTCTGTTAATATTTATTGCATTGTTGCAAACTACTTTATTAATTAATTTTTTAATACTGTTAGTATTAATAAAATATGGGTAGTAGCACAATTGGCAAATGCGTGCTGAGTTAATATTGAGGTCGAGAGTTCGAGCCTTCCTCACCTCACGTCTAAAAAAAAATAAATAAATAAATAAATAAATTATAACAGAGCTGTGATGATGTTATACTTTTAATTAAAATATAGTGTTTGATTATTTATACTTTTAATTAAAATATAGTATTTGATTATTACACTGTCAATTAAAATCTTAGTATAATTATTGTTGATTAAATTTAAACCCGTCAACTTAGATTAATTGTTTTAAATTTAGAAAAATTTTATGACATTGAGGTAGGATTGTTTGTAAATAGATTTTTCATTATGCACAATTTGGCGAAACCTTTCACGTTTGATTGTCGTAATTTTAGAAGGTGGCAGAACCAAATGAGGTTCCGGCTCACCACGCTTGAGCTGGTTTCTGCTATTTCGGATGCTACCGAAAATAGTAATGGCTCTGCACCTGAAGGTGCAATTCAGACTGAGGTCACTAGACCGTTTACTCGGAGTCAAGCCCAAGCTGGTTCCACTCCTCCCTCTGCTGATGCTGATACTACTACTACTTCTGCACCTAGACCTGTACCTTGTTTTAACCCTGATATGATTAATTATCACTGCTTGAACCGGATTCTTAGCACCCTATCAGATAAACTTTATGACATCTACTGTAGTATGAAAACTGTTAGGGAGCTTTGGACATCTTTAGAGAATAAGTACGGTCAAGTTGATCCTACCCAGAAGAGATACCAGGTGTCTAATTTGATTAAGTTTAAACTGGTAGATAATAAGTCAATGTCTGACCAGCTTCATGATTTTGAGCACATAGTTGAGCAATTTAGATCTAGTGGTGTAAATCTTGATGAGAATTTCTTAGTTGCTGCCCTTATAGATAATTTGACACCCTCTTGGAAGAGCCATGCAAACGATCTTAACCACAATCAAAAAGAGCTATCCCTGAATTTTGTCCTAAGATCCATTAGGATAGAAGAGTCGAACCGAGCTAGGGATAAGAAACTTAATGAGCCTACTACCCGAGCCAACCTAGTAGAACACCCTAAAAATAAGGGTAGAAACTTTCAGCCTTACAGAAATTTTAAGAAGAAACCGTTCCATCATAGAAAGTTTAACCCAAACTTTAAGAAGCTTAAACCTGAGGGAAGTGGAGGCAACTCTGGTTGCTTTGTGTATGAAAAGACAAACCACTTTGCGAAGGATTGCTACTTTCGCAAGACTCGGCCTTTTGCGCCAATGAAGAAGAAGGGAGCTCCACCTGAGCGTCAAACGAATATGCTGACTGCCGGTTCTGACCCTTCTAACTCCACTATGAGGTTAGAATCTAGTTTACCTGAGCTTAACCTTGTCCTTTGTTCTTCTGATTGGTGGATAGATACTGGAGCTAATGTCCATGCTTGTTCTGATCGGTCGTGGTTTTCCACTTATCAGGACGCATGTGGAGGATCGGTGAACATGGGGAATGCTGCCTCTTCTCGCGTGCTTGGGACAGGTCGAGCGGTTTTGAGGTTGACCTCTGGGAAGACCTTAACTTTGCACGGAGTCCACAATGTTCTCGATGTTAGGAAGAATTTGATCAATGGTTCTCTTTTAGTTCAGCAGGGTTTTTGTAGGACCCCTGAACCCCATGCATCTTTTTTCTGTGAATTCACTGTGCAAAACACCTGATGATGGTGTGTTTGGCCTATAGTGCATCAAAGGGATGCCACAGATGGACCCTGTGAGTTATTGTTAGCTGGGTTGGCCTTCGGCTGCTTTTGCCGAATTTTAGAAAAGGTTTTAGGGCAAACAGAGGTTGGATTTGGATTCAGCGCGGAAAAACGCTTGAAAATGGCTATTTGCTTGTTAAATTCTGAGTCCGGATGCCCAAAAACGGACTCCTAGAAGTTTTACTGGATTTTCGGTGCATGGGGGAGCCGTGGACCGGCGGGGGTGCCATGTGGCAGCCGCTGGTTGGTCGGCTCACGCGGCCCGGTCGACGGAACGGCTGGGAGAGGCCCGGGGTGCACGGCTGGAGGCGTGGACCGGCGGGGATCCACGTGGCAGCGCCGGATTGGGCGGCCCACGCGCGCTCGGTCCACGGGGGCACGCGAGGGAGCGGTGGACCGGGTGTGCCACGTGGTGGCCCCGGGTTGGCTCGCCTACGGGCGCGTGGTCCACGCAGCGCGCGGGAGCAGGCGCGGGGGCAGGTGCCGTACAGGCGGACAGGTGGGGCAGGTGGGCGGCGCCACGTGGCGCCCGCTGATTCGCGGGCGCCACCTACCGCGCTGACCACTGGCGAGGACGCGTGGCGGACCCTGGCGGGGCTTGCACGGCTGTCCCGTGTTCGGGGGACACGTGTCAAGCCCCGAGGCGGGTCGGACGGCGGCGGGATCCCGTGCGCGCTGGCGGGCCGGGCTGGGCCGCATTGTGCGCCCGAAAAAGTGGGCCGGGCGCCCGAAACCGGGGACAAATCCGAAATTTTCGGATTTGTCCCCTCAGCCTATAAAAGGGACCCGAGCTGTCTTCTCTGAGGTTTTTCTCCCTCTTCCAGGCCTCCCGTCCCCGAGCTCCCTTCTAGACATTTGTTCTACTTCGAGTGCTGCATTCACCTGCGGAGCTTTGGGATTTTTAGGGGCACGCATCCCGAGGTTTCGGATTTTACGGCGCGGCGCGACGTTTTATCTCCGGTGATCTTCTTCGTCGCAGTGCAGTGTGAGGACTCCCCTGGGCCACCTCGACCTCCGTTTTCGACGATTCTTGCGCCGACATACTCCTGAGAGGTAGGGCTTCATCTTTTGTGTTGATCGTGCACTCCCGTTTCGAGTTTTTGGCATGGTTCCCGAGGTGCCTTTGTGACCCTTTTTTCTGTGTGGTTTATGGGACAGCACTGGAGTATTTTGGTGATATCTTCGCGCACGAGCATCGGATTGAAGCGCGCCTGTACAAGTTTTTCATCTACACATCACAAGGAACATGCTCGTATTTTTTTTGGATTTTTCTGAGTTTTTATTGGAGGTGAAAAATTCCTTTTCCCTGTATTCAGTGCTATAGTTTTTGGTACAGAATTTTTTTAAGTGGATCACCTTGCCGAATTTGTAACTTGACCTACAGAACTCGAAGTTGAACGTGCAGATACCCGTTTCGAAGGTCTCAACGCGAGGATCGCTGTGATATTTTTATTGGAATTTTTTGGGTACTTTCAGCAGGTGAAATAAGGGCATCTTTGGGACTGATTTTCAGTATGTGTGCGTGGGTAGTTTTGGAATTTAAGTGTAATTGTGAACTTTGTGTTGTACCCAGGAGAGTTGCAGGTATTGCTGACCCATTGGAGTAGGAGATTTGGATTTTCTGGTATTTTCAGCTGTGGGATTTGGACAGTCAGCTCTTCAGGTGGGTGGTTGTTGTATCCCTCTCCTTTGGTATGCTCACTAGGAACATCAGAGTATCCCGATGTTAGAAAGGCATAACTTATTGTTGATAACGTTGCATGCAATATGGAATTATATAATTGATAGTTTATTCATATAACTGAGATATTGGCATGAGTATTGTATCATGATCACTTCTGTTTAATTATTTAATTATCCGGAACAGCATGATTAGCTGTAGGTTATCAATTAGTGACTTTGCAATAGGGATCATCACTTGAGACATTAGTGCTGGCACTCGTTGCTTTAGCTTAACTATTCATGTCAAATAGATTAAAATATTGGGACAATTGCATGCTTAAATGGTCATTTAACTAAGTCACTATTTACTGATACACTATCTTTTGGGATTTGACTTAGGAGAAACCATGCTTTTATTTCTTTCTCCTATTATTTAGACTTCAGGGATAGCATGCTCGGGTTCGAGCGGGGGGCTGGGATAGTGTAGCCAGGTTGCTGGGAATTTGGGACAGGCTGGGCTTGATAGTAGGGTATTGCGGTAACCACGAATTTTGGATGGTTGACCGGGCTGTACTATTGCATCAGATTGGGAGAGGAGGATCGGGCTTTCTTTTGTGGATGATTTTTCCCACTTAGTTTGAGTCACGATCCAGTCCTGCTATATCAGGTTACTTGTGGTTACTTATTTTTCCTCGTGTGGGTCGCTCCCCTCGAGTGCCACTCCGGAGTGCACGGCAGACAGACTTTGAGTCCTTGAGATTCCTTTGCTTCGGTGTTATGCATAGGCTGGCATACCCGTCGCGGCAGGCAGAGCAGGCGGTACCAGTGTCTACTGGTGGTCGGATTGGGTTATTTAGGCAGGCTTTTAGATACTGATGCATACTTTAGCTATTTTTACTAGCTTGACATGTAGAGGCATATTACTGGTAGCACATTTATCAGCTGTTATACTTAGCTTCCACCCCCTTTCTTCTCTTTTTGCCTCTGGTAGACCTAGTGGGCATGTCTGAGTTGAGGCTTTACCCACTAGGGGAGGCTACTGTTTTTATAGTAGTTCTTACCCCCATCGTCCTTTTTTTGTTTTTCTTCCTTTGTTTTGCAGAGTCCTCTGCGGGAGTTGCTGGGCCGTCAGCAGCTGATCGAGCTAAGTGGATTGTGGACTAGATAGAGAGCCACCCGAGAGTTGCTAGCAGGAGTTTTGGGTGTACCCGGTTTTCTCAGACAGTTCTTTTGTATTTTTTTTTGGGTCTGGCTTTAGCCAGTTAGTTGTATTTTTGTGGTGAGCTAGGAGAGATATTTGTATTTATTTTACAGTTATACCTTATTTACTTCCAGCTTTTGTCTGAGATACAGTAGTTTTAGTTCAGCTCTGATTCTTATGCTCCTTTATTTATTATCTCTTATATCTAAGCAGGTTACCGACGCTTCGTGCATGCGGAAAATACCATATGCACGACGGATCTGTAGACGGGTCCGGGTTCTGGTTTACACCCGGGGCGTGACATATTAGTTGGTATCAGAGCTTAGGGATAGGTCAGTTGGGACTTAGGAAACCCTAGGCTTTTTGGGCAGACCATAGGATGATAGGGCGTGAGTGGCGTGATATTTTTCGAAAGTCGGTGATTTATTTTGTTGACTCTTCCTGTGAGTGAAGAGGGATCGACATAGTCTATTTCTGTTGAACAATTATGTTGGCTGCAGACAACATAAAGTTACAAAAATATGGGGATGTCTTTTGACTTTCGCTGGATTGGGTCGTGTGGGGTTTTGTTGCTGATGTTTGGTTTCTTGTGGCAGGATGCCTCCTCGACGCCAGATTCCTACTCGGGGTACTCCCCTACCCCCTGATGAGCCGGAGCAGTCCAGACCCTTTGAGCTTAGCGAGTTGAGGGCCTTTGTGGCCCAGTTGGCGGAGGGTCAGCGCCGACAGGAGCAGAGGATGGACCAGTTTCTTGCCTAGAGAGAGACAGCACCCCCGGCTGTTCCTGAGGCTCCTGTGCCCCCAGTTGTACCCCCTGTGCCATTGGCACCATCATCTAGTAGTGGGGCTCCAGGAGCTATCCAGCCTTTGACTGCGGAGGAGCAGGACATCGCCGACAAACTCACTAAGTTTGTTCAGCGAGGACCGCTTAGATTTTCAGGGCGGGATGCACAGCCCTAGGATGTTGGGAGATGGCTTTCTGCGATGGAGAAGCTTTTCAGGGACTTTTTCATAGATCCGAGGTACCGAGTTCATATGGCGGTGCACTGTTTGGATGGTGATGCAGATGCTTGGTGGCATCGGGTAGAGCCACTAGAGTTTCGGATTACCCGACAGCTACCGTGGGATGAGTTTCGACGGATAGTATTGGATACCTACTTCTCGACCAGCGTGAAGAGAAAATTGGAGGATGATTTGAAGAACCTTCCGCAGGGCGATCGATCGGCTCAGGCTTATTTTCAGGAGTTCATGGAGTTGCTCAACTGTGTGCCTTTCGTCGCCCGTGATGGTCCCCACCAGGTGGAGTTATTCGAGGCAGGCCTCCGTCCCGAGATTTACACTTTAGTGCATGCCCAGAGGCTTCAGACCCTTGAGGAGGCCGCGGAGCATGCACAGTGGGTTGAGAGAGGAGATCAAGTGGTAGCTAGACGGAGGGGTGTGGTCGCGCAGAGCTCCAACAGGAAGCGACCAGCCCCAGATGACGGGGGACAGGCCAGTTCATAGAGACCGCCACGACCGCCGCAGCCCCAGTTTTATGGCCGTGGGCGTTCTGAGAGGAGAGGACCTGGTGGATCCCAGAGGCCACCGCAACATCAGCAGCAGCATCAGCAGCAAAGATCGCAGCCGAGGCAGCAGAGGTCTCAACAGCAGTCCTCGAGGCAGCAGCAGCAGTCGAGACAGCCCTGATCTTCCGACAGATGCATCTTTTGTGGAGGTCGGCATTTTGCCGGCACTTGTGATTAGAGGTGGGGTCGATGTTTTCGATGCGGATAGCCGGGACATGTGCGAGCTACCTGCCCCCTTACTACCTCGGCACCTTCCTCGGCGTCGGCTCCTTATTCACCTCAGCAGCGGCCACCAGCTCGGCGGCCTTATGCTCCAGCGAGCAGGCCATCTTCTTCACATCCCACCGATTATCGGCCTCCAGCGCAAAGCGGGCGAGTATATGCTGCCCAGTTAGCGGACTCTTCAGCGTAGGTATTATCTTACTTTCAGGCATTAGGACTCGCACTTTATTCGACACTGGAGCATCTCATTTTTTTATTAGTCGAGCATTTGCATCCCTTCATGGTATAGAGATAGAGTCCTTGTCACATGCATTAGAGGTTCGGATTCCTAATCACGTTTTGCATGTCGAGGAGTATTGTGTGGCTTGCCCGGTGCAGTTGGGACCTTGGATATTGCCTGCAGACTTGCTTGTCTTGCAGCAGCTCCAAGATTTTGACTTGGTGTTAGGAATGGATTGGCTGTCACGGTATTTCGCCACTATCGACTGCAGAGAGAGGACGGTGACTCTCCGCGAGCCAGGACAGGAGGAGCTCATCTTCAGAGGTTGCCAGAGCATGCTGTTTGCAGCGACTATTTCTTCGGCGAGAGCTAGGCGGATGATGAGCAGAGGTTGCACTGCCTTTCTGGCCACTGTTGTGGAGGTGCCTACGGCGGCACTAGGACTCGAGGATATCCCTATTGTCCGCGAGTTTCCAGATGTGTTTCTCCCAGAGTTGACGGCTATGCCGCCGGAAAGGGAGATGAGTTTGTGTGTGCTGACTGCCGGGTAGGTCCTTCTACGGGACGAGGGCTGCAGCCTTTCCTTGTTTCTCCTGTTGCGGTGCTGCGGTGGTAGTGGTTGTCCCCTGGGGGCATGAGGCACGGTAGTGGCCCGGCTTGCCACAACGGAAATGGTGGTTGTACCTCCATGGACAACCCGTGACTTGGTGTGCCCTCCCACAGATGACGCAAGGCTTTCATAGCGATTCTGGTCCTCCCGTCGGCGCTCGTCCGGTTTTCGGTTTTGTCCTCGGGCGTTTGGTTGCCCGGCCTTCCTGGAAAAGGTCCCCCTCAGGACAGGAGTGGGGATATCTCTGGCCCTGATAAAGTCCGGGGTGCCCCCGCTGTGCGCATGCGTCGGCGAGCTCCTGCTCTACCCATGTGGCCGTGTCCACCGCCTCACGAAAGGTGGGAAAACCCGCAGTTGGTATCCCACGAAGTGTGTCACCTCTGGAACTGTACTGATAATGGTCAGTACCCCCTATGTCCTGTGTCAGTAAGCATAACCGCTCGGTAAGGGTAAGCAGTTGCCCAGCCACGTCGCGCAACTAGTTTCGAAGTAAGCGATTTGTCGCGGCTGCTGAGTCCATCCTGTCCATTTCGGCGCTGCCGATAGATGATCACGTCCGACTATTATCAGTGCATACAAAGTAACCGCGTCAACCATAAGTTTAAAAAAAAATGGCCTAGCACCTTGACCTACGAACTCTGGAACTTTATCCCTTTTTCCCCGCGCTCACGCTCGTACATTACACACCTACTCCTTGGTTATCAATTTGGTTAGTTACTTGTGGTATTACACTCTGTGGATGATGGTCACTGACCGCAGTGGTTAAAGTCGTTTTTCTCTGATATCATATAATCTGTCACGCCCCGGAGGTTCTAAAAGAGCGAAAATCATATCCATTTTTTTTTCTTTAAATGAACCTCGCCTCCGGTGCGCGCCAAACCCGCCACATATACAAATTCACTCCCCAAACGGGCGGAGCCTCCTTTGTATATGTACGGTGTTCCGAGCATGACAAATACTTTAACCATGCAATCATTGAACGACAACAAGGAGAGATTACACTTAACCATACAGTCACATTTATCATATTGAAACTATAGTATAAACCCATAGGTTTGAAAGTCGGTGTCCACTCGACACCCGGTTTTACAAAATATTTTCGCAATCTCTTTTAAGCGGCCACCTTGCTTGAAAGGATAAATCCACGGGTTTTGAAATCAGTGCGCACACGACACTTGGTTTGAAAATGCTTTTGAAACCATATTTGTATTTGAAAACGAGCCGCATCACACATCTCAAGATTCACAGATATAAGTAGATATTCCTACACTAAGTTCTCAATCCAGCATCCACAAGAAACCATACACAAGTAATTCACAGTTATACTAACCAAACATTAAAGAAATAATCATAAACTGTAAAGTTTAATAGCCACCATGGCTAGGGTCCTCTAACCGATGCCTCACCGTCGTCCTGGTTCCCACCCCTACTCGGACCTGTCACAGCGTGGGTAGTCAGTGACTGATAAAGTAGATATAAACAAGTAAATGCAATAACTGAAAAGACAAACCGATACACCGAAGCATTTACTTCTGTGAGGACCCGAATCCCTACTTAAAGGCTTATTGATGGATTAGTGATTTCTGGGAGTGCTTGTGCGCGTGTCGGGCCCCGAAAAAGAATTCCTGGTGAAATGGGAGCAAGATTGCTTATTAGGAGGCCCATATTGGGTGATTGAGGTTTTTTGCGCGCGTATTGAAACTAAGGAATTGACCTGGTACGAAAAATGAATCAAGTTTGGAATTTTAGAAGTGGAATTGGGCCAAACGGACATCGGATTTGGATTCAGCGCGCGAAAACGATCGAAATGGGCTATTTACTTGAGTTTTTCAGAGCTCGGATAACCCGGCACGAATTTCAAGGTAGCTTGTACTGTTCCGAAGCCGGCGGGCGGCGGCAGGCAGCGGCGGAGCGCGGCGGCGCGAGCTCGGGCAGGTGGCGGAGCGGCCGCGGGCAGGCGCGCGGGCAGGCACGCGGGCGCGCGGGCAGGCGCCCGGTCCACGCGGCCGGCGTGCGCCATGGGGCTGAGACACGTGGCATCTCGTGAATGGCCGGTGTTGTAGGCGCGGTCCACGGACTTGGCGCGGGTGCACGGTGGACCAGGGGTGGACACGTGGCGGCTTTCGGTTGGCGGGTCCTGGTGCGCACGGTCCACGCGGCGGGCGGCGGCTGCCACGGGATACGTGCCCGACACGGCACCGCAGGCGGCGCGGTCGCGCACGTGGGCGCGGCGTGGGTGCGGCCGGGAGACGTGGGGGCGCCACGTAGCGCCCAGCGGTTGGCCGGGTGCAGCCGCGCACGCCTGGCTGTCGGGACACGCGGCGCCGCACGGTTCGCGGGCGAGCGTGCGCCGGGCGCGGGGAGCGTGGTTGGGCCACGTGGCAGCCTGTGGTAGTTTCGGGCGTGCACAGTAACGGGCCCTGTGGCAGCCCGAATGTTTTCGGGCGCCCGAATTTGGGCCAAAAGTCCAAATGCTGGATTTTTTTAGGGCTGGGCCTATTTAATGCCCTTTTCACCCCGAGTTTGAAGCTTTTTCCGAGATCCCCTGCCCTTGGACCCTTTAGTAAAGTTGGAGATCTTCGTGTTGCGCATCTTCTGGCAGAGGCCCGAAATTTTTGGAAGCCGCGGCGTCGACGTTTTCGGCATCGTAGCGCGGAGCGACGATCTTTCATCGGAGGCCCGTTATCGCCGCATTTCGATCTGAGAGGTCCACAGAGCTACTCCGACAGTATTTTTGGATGATTTTTGCGGCGTTGGATTCACGAGAGGTACGTCTTCGACTTTCGTGTTGTCACCTTGCTGGATTCTGAGTTCGTGGTATGGTTTTTGAGACATTTCTAAGCCACTGTTTTGCTGGTGGAGTTTTTGGACAGCAGCCCCTTGCGGAAATTTTATCTCCGCACTCGAACGTCGGATCGAGACGAGCCTGTACACTTTTTGCATCTACTCGTCGCGAGGATTATCATCGTATTTTTTCAGGATTTTGCTGAAGCTTGCTCGAAGGTATACTGTTTCCCCTTTTACTGTGCAGAGTTTTACAGTTGTGTGGTTGTGAGTTTTTGCGCGCCTGTATTGTGTAATTTGTAACTCGGCCTACGGAGCTCGGAATTGGACGTGCAAGTACTCGTTTCGAAGGTCTCGACGCGAGGATCGCAGCAGTAGTTTTATTGGAATTTTTGGAGCATTGTTTGCAGGTGAAAAAGTGACATCTTTGTGGCTGAATTCAGATTGTAACTTATTTGGGTAAATTGTGGAATTAAGTGTAATTGTTAGCTTTGTGTTGTACCCAGGAGGGTCTGCGAGTATTGCTGGACCCGTTGGATTTGGACATATCAATTTCTTGGTATTTTCAGCTGTGGGACTTTGGACAGTTCAGCTCTTCAGGTGGGTGGCCCTGTCTCCAAGATTGATGGAATGTGCATTAAATCTGCTATAGTAGGACCATGCATGAGAGTGATATCTTTTGTAGCATGCTAGAATGTGATATCTGATAATTCTAGAGTTATTTGATGATCATGCGATCTTTTATTTCCTACTATCTGTAAAATTGTTGTTATCTTGGAACTTGACCTAGCACCCCCGTCATATGCTGCATGCGTAGCCAGACCAGTAGAAAACTCCAACTTGGGCTAGGTTTATTCTCCTTTAGACATCCACACTTCTTTTCTTTCCTGGACATAGTGTTACTCGCCCGGGTAGTGGGCCGAGTTGTCGGGATTCTTTTAGTGTGGGATGCATTTTACACTCGTGCTTGGGAGCAGAGTGGAGTCTGGTAGATGTAGTTGGTTGTTCATCTGTGGCGGGAGCCGTTTGGGCAGACGGCGGTCCCGAGATGTTTTGGTTTCTTGTTTTATTATCGCCGCTATAATAGTGGCAGCTGTATACCAGTGTCAGCAGGACCTTGAACCCAGAATCTTTTTGGACACACATATGATTTTAGTTAACCAATGTTTTCTTCCAAGCATCGTCGGGTCGCCCGAGTCTGTTCTTGTTTGATTGGACAAAGGCATTAGCTCTACGAGGCTTGGATATAAAACTTGTTTTCAACTGTTTTCCTAAAAAGAACTAAAAATCATTAAATATGGATTTCTTCCAGATCAAATGGCTTTTAGTAAAAAATGTCACCTTTTTCCTATAAATTTAACCACCCGAGATGATTCGAGTGGTCTGGGTTCCAACGGCTGTCTTTTTCTTTGGGACGAGAACAACGAGAGGCTAAGCCTAAAGCCTGTTCTTGTTTGATTAGGGTTGTAGGTTCTAGTCTTTCGGGGTTCCCGGACCCTTTATTGTGTCTGTTGTGGAGTTTATCCTGTCAGTGAGTCTGCAGGTTGGGTTGATGTTCTGTTGTTGGGAACCGTTGGAGTTGACGGTGGTTCCGGGTCGTTGAGTGTTGTCCGACCAGTTTGTTAGCCCTGAGTAGTGGGTTGATCCCGGCTGTGGAGTATCTCCAGCCAGTGTTTCTTGTGCTGTGAGTTGTTGGTGAGGCTAGTGTCTCGTGATTTGAGAGAGCTGATCAGCTGAGTCGTCGAGAGTGCTCCGACCGTTGTGCGAGATGATTGAGGATTCTGAGTCTTTCCGTTCAGAGCGTGAGCGTGGATTTTGGACTATAGCCTGCAGTGCCACCTGAGCGACAGAGTGTGCGGATACCTTTTCCTCGGTGGGGTCGCGCCCCTCGAGAGCCACGCCCGGGATGGATTTGTTACTTTTGTATCGCGACTTGTCGACACAGTCCCTCTGGCTGGCCCAGTTTTGGCAGCTACGGACGCCCTACGTCAGTCCGGTCATCCGGGATGTAACGGCAGTAGGTAGGCGCAGGTTTGACTGGACCCGAGGAGGCAGTCAGGTAGATTGGGTGATCTGAGTTGAGAGTTAGTAGATGCATCATATTTCCATCTGTTCCACTTCTTGAGCATCTAGATAGGGGTATAGTAGCTGTAGAGATATTCTTTTCCAGCTCTTCTTTCAGTATTTCATTTGTTACAGCATGCCTCTAGTAGACTTAGTGGGCAGACTGTTGGGCTTGTAGACGACACCCACTGAGAACTACTATGGGATGTAGTTCTCACACCCGTCGTGGTGTCTTTTTCTCCAAGGACGTCTGCTCCTATTCCTGCTGTTCCAACTGCTGCTTCTTCAGATCGAGGTAAGGGAGTCGCGAGCTAGATCCCTACCAGTCGTCGTCCAGAGAGTAGATGTACCCTTATTATTTTGAGAGTTCTTGTTGAGAGACCCTTGTAGTGAGGTATCGAGTTGTACTTTTCTATTTTTGCTGTGAGACTTATGTACTTTTGGTAAGGATTTTGAGTTGTATATATTTTTTTATTTCAGCTTTTACTTTCAGCTTTGATATCTATTTAGTATAGTATCTTTCTTTTGCAGGTTAGACGCTTCGTCTATACGGGGTTCACCGTATGGGCGGCGGATCTGTTAGCGGGTCCGGGTCGGAGTTTCGACCCCGGGGCGTGACAACTTCCCCCTTATGTACCGCTAGATCCCTGTCACAAATCACACTGGGCCCCTACCCCAGAATTAAAAATAAGTTGGGCCCCAACCCCAAATATCGTGCTCACTTTCTTGGTGCCTCCAACCCCTCTACTGCCCAAGTAGCAGTCGCCTTCCCTTGAGGGGTCCCCATCCTCCCTAGTCGTGGGGTACACGGGTAACCTTACCATCTTTCCGAAAAAATACGCCCTGTGCGGTGGCCAAACCGCCTGTGTGCGTGTAAGCAATATGAGCATATAAACAGCATTGCGACCTCAGCCGCCTTAGTTAGAACATAAAACAGTACTGCGACCTCAGCCGCCTCAGTTAGAATATAAAACGGGATTTACATGCAATGGGGTTAGACAATTTACCAACCATCTACTTTAGTCATACGAAATACTCGGGAACGACAATATACCGAAAACACCAAAAGGTACCCACCTCGAATGTGCTGACCGAAACACTGGAGACTGAGCCACGCTCACAATCGGCACTCGGACCTAAAAATAGTCCCCAAAATAACCGTGGTCAGATCGAAAACATAAACGGTAGATAAACTGAGTCCAAAAACCCAAAAACACTAACCACGACTCGGCACGGCGGTGGCGGCGACGCGCGACGGGCGACGCAGCCACCCCCGCGTCGTTGCATGCCATGCAGCCGCGCAGGCACCGGCCCCGCGCGGCGTGTACCGCGGCCGCGCGGGCACCAGCCCCGCATGGCACAAACTGCGGCCAGGTGGGCGCCAGCACCGCGCGGTGCATGCCGCGGTGCTGCGGCCGAGCGGGCACCAGTCCTGCGCGGCACAAACTGCGGCCGCACGGGCCCTAGCCCCGCGCGGTGCATTCCACGGCCGCGCGGGCCCCGCGCGACGCAAGCTGCTGCCGCGCGAGCACCGGCCCCTGCGCGCCGCACGCCGCGACCGCGCGGGCGCCGGCCCCGCGCGCCCCACGCCGCGGCCGCGCGGCTCCAGCCTGCGCACCGCACGATGCACGGCCGCGCGGGCTTCAGCCCGCACGCTGCATGCCGCGCGGCCGCGCGGGCTCCAACCCCACGCGGTACGCGCGCGACGCTTGCGGTGCAGCCGCGCGGACACCTGCCCGCGCGGCGCATGCGGCGCAGCCGCGCAGGCTCCAGTCCCGCGCGGTACTCGTGCGCGCCGCGTGCAGTGCAGTGAAGCCAATGGAATGACTAATGCCCTGTTGCCTCTAAGATTGAGGAATTCTGTATTTCAGTTGGCCTTGAACGGTTTGTTTGCGGTGTCCTCCAGGGATATTTTGGTTTTACCCCCCCTCCCTGAGTGATTTAGAGCTTGTGCAGCGTTTGTAGATGGTGTGTCAAGATCTGTGAGGAAGGAGCCTTATGCGAAGTCGTTGTGGTACAAGTTTTAGCTTCGAGAGCATATCTTCCTGGATCACTTATTCAAGTCGTAGGGGCGGCGGTGGAAATCCGGCCAAAATGGATACTATTTAAGACTGACCGAGATCGACGGGTATTGTTGGGGTGAGGAGCTTTTGGACCGGATAGTGCCAGCAGAGCTTGGCGAGCGGTTGATGAGATTGGTACCAGCGCCGATTTTAACCTAGTCAGTGGTGGGAGATGGATTTGCGAGTTTTAGTGATACCTCCCGTAGTGGCTGTAGAGCTACCATTGGATTTTGTTGAGCATCCAGTATCACCCCGACAGAGCCACTGTGGTGGCGGATACCTGGAGCAGAAGAGCTTTTGGGAGTCGAGTTTGGCGGTTCCTTAGCTGGCGCTGTGTGGGGCCATTCTAGTGTGCAGGGGTTGAGTTTGTGTCCCAGAGGATCCCTTTTGTTGAAAGGCTGCGGCTGAGCAATCCACTTAGGTGGTTGAGTTTTGAGGGTGACTGAGTGTGAACCCCTGCTTGTTAGGGCCCCTTTTCTGTGCAGGTGTTTGTGTGGTTGTGTTCCGGGTCGCTTGGGTTGAGTTGGCTCTTAGGAGTGTTGTTGGAGCGTGTTGCTCGGGCTATTTGTTCTTTTTCCCTCCGTCTTTTGTTTGAGTTTTTGAGGTTTTTCTGCGTCTCAGCTCAGGAGTGTTATGTTTTGGACCCCTCGCCCGTGATAGACTCGTTCCTTTTGAGGTCTGTGAGAGTTTGGAGCACGAGGGACGCCCGTTGCGAATTCCGGTTCGTGAGGTGAGGGAATTGCGCAATCGGGCTATGCCGTTCTGGTTGTTGCTGATGTTGTTGTTGTGGAGTAATCACGGGGAGTGATTGGTGACTTGGGAGCAGGGGACAGCGTTGTCGAGTATCAACCCCTGGTTTCTGAGACTCTTTGGGAGTTGCTTTAGTTTCGAGGACGAAACTTTCTTTTAGTGGGGGAGGATGTGGTGACCCGGATCTTTGCAGGGCTTCTACAGTGTGACCAGCAGCTTCTGGAAGCCTACGTGGCATGACGACGGTGTTCGCGCGCCAATTTGGACACAAGAGATGGACTCGGGGCTTAAATTGGATCACGTGGGTAATCGGGGGACCCCGTCGGATGTTTAGAAGAGTTTACGCGCAGAATGGATATCAATTTTAGGCTCGGCGCGAAATTCGGATTAAAAATACCTTTTCGGGAGCCTTCGGCAATTTTTAGAGTTGGAATTTGGCGAAACGGACATCAAATTCGGATTCAGCGCGCGAAAACGGTCAAAATAGACTACCTACTTGATATTTTTGAGCATCGGTTACTGTTCACTGCCGGAGCAGTGTTTCCGGCGATCGCCGGCGGCGGCCGGCGGCGGCGGGCAGCGGCGGAAGGCGGCGGCGCGGGCCCTGGCAGGCGGCGCGCGGCTGCGGGCAGGCGCACAGGGGCGCGGGCAGGCGCGCGGGGGTGCGGTCAGGTGCGCGGTCCACGCGGCCGTCGTGCACCCGAGGAAGGGACACGTGGCAGGTTCTTACTGGTCGGTGTTGTGGTCTGGGTTCACGGAGCAGGCCGGTGGTGCACGGTGGACCGGCTTGGGACACGTGGCATCTGCATACTGGTTCGGTGCATTGAAATTACGTACACCGGGCGCAGCAGGTGAAGGGTGTGACACGTGGCGCCTCCCCATTGGACGGGGTACTGTGCGTGGCAGGTGGGGCGACGTGCGCTGGCAGGCGGGCAGGTGGCCGTACCGGCGGGCAGGTGGCCGTACGCGCGGGTCAGCCGGGGCGACGTGCGCGGGGCAGGCACGGTCAACGCCATGTGGCGGAGCGCGGGACGCCGGTTTTGCTGTTGCCTGTTCGGGCGACACGTGGCGAGCGCTGGGGCGGGTCGGACGAAGCCTGGATCCCGTCCGACCGCGTATTTTGGGCTGGGCCGCACTGTGCACGCCCGAAAGTTGTGGGCCGGGCCGCACTGTGCGCGCCCGAAAAGTTTCGGGCGCCCGGAAAATAGGATAAAATGGGAATTTTCCCAATTATTTTCTGCTGCCTATAAATAGCACCCGAGCCTTCTTCTTTGGCTCTTTTCTCTCAACCCGCGCATCTTCTGCCCGAGCACCTTGAAGAAGACTTGTTCATCTCTTAATTCTTGATCTTCCTGCCAAGTTCTAGGATTTTAGGAGCACGCATCCCGAGGTTCTGGATTTTACGGCGCGGCGCGACGTTGCTTTTCCTGTGTTCCCCTTCGTCGCAGCAGCAGTGTTTTGGCTCCCCTGGGCTACCCCGAAATCCTATTTCTGTGATTCTTGTGCCGAAAGACTCCTAAGAGGTAGGGCTTCATCTTTCGTATTGATCGCACTTTCCCGTTTTGAATGTTTGGCACGGATCCCGAGGCAAAAACAGTGACCCATTTTCTGTGTGGATTTGTGAGACAGCGGCAGGGTATTTCGGCCATATCTTCGCGCACGAGCGTCAGACGGAGACGTGCTTATACAACTTTTTCACCTACGGATCGCAAGGAACGCGCTCGTATTTTTCTTGGAATTTCCTGAGATTTATTTCGAGGTGAAAATCCCTGTCTTCTCTGTGAACAGTGTACAGTTTTTAGCACAGATTTTTGTATGAGTGTACCCCCTTGCCGAATTTATATCTTGACTTACCGAACTCAGATTTGGGCGTGCAAGCTACCGTTGCGAAGCTATCGACGTGAGGATCGCTGTGATATTTTTTTGGGAATTTTCTGGGATCTTGCTGCAGGTGAAAATTAAGCATTTCTGGGACTGTTGTTGTATGTGTGTGTGAGAGCAGATTTTGGAATGTATGTGTAATACTGGACTTTGTATTGTGCCAGGAGAGTTACGGGTGTGCTGAACTTATTGGAGCAAGGGATTAGAGTTATCTGGTGTTTTCAGCTGTTGGGCTTTGGACAGTCAGCTTTTCAGGTGGGTGCCTTATTCCCGGAACCGGTGGACGGTTCTCTATATTGCTATATGTTAACATTGCATGCAGGTGTACGGTACAATAGCTGGAATTGATCGGTAAGTTTAACAGTGAGGATTTTATGGAAATTGCAAGTGAATTTCTCATAGTATGACAATGGTATAATCAAATATTCATGTTAGTGATTAGTGGAAGCCCACCTAAGGCAAGGTTACCATATATGATTAATTATCATGCCATATTAGCACATAACCTTTTATGAGGCTGGTTTATGCATTGGGATGGGATTATGTAGTTATGTGCAGGTTCTACTCTGAGGAGCCATGTTGGATTGAGGATTATGGACAGGTATGGTCATTGATAATTTTGGCATGAGGTTTATTTTTCTTTATTTTGCTTTGAGGACAAATGCATGCTTGTATGGACATCTAAATAGGCCATCCTTTACTGCTACACTTTCATATTGGGACTTGACTTAGGAGAAACCATCTCTGCTTCCTTTCTCCTTTTCTGTCAGTCGTATGGTTCATGTTGCTCGGGTTCGAGCAGGGATTAGGGATAGTGTAGCGGGGGTCCTGGTGTCGGGGACAGGTTGTGCCGGATTGTGTTAGGTTGTGGTTCGTGGGGTATTGCGGCAGCCGCGGACATTGGGCGGTTGACCGGAGATTGTTTATGCATCAGATTGGGTATCAGGCTTCTCGAGTGGTTGGAGTTTTTCACTTATTGTTTGCAGTTGTTTCAGTTTGGGGATCGGGTTTCCCTTTAGTGGATGAGTTTTTTCACTTTGATCAGAGTCGTGATCCAGTCCTGCTATATCGTGAGACTTGTTACAGTGATACTGGTTACAGAGATACTTTACTCGTGTGGGTCGCTCCCCACGAGTGCCACTCCGGAGTGCGCGGCTGACAGACTTTGAGTCCTTGGGACTCCTTTGCTTCGGTGTTATGCGTAGGCTGGCATACCCGTCGCGGCAGAGCAGGCAATACCAGTTCTACTGGTGGTATCAGATTGGGTTTATTTCTAGACAGTTACTTCATGGTTACACTCACGTCAGGGGGACTGAGTGGAGTCTAGCGGCTGTGTGTAGACTAGTGCTAGTGTTGTTGGGAACCATTTGGGGTTTGACGGTGGTCCCGCGGTCGTTGTGAGTTCTTTGACCATTGTGTGAGAGGTTGAGCATCTTGAGTCTTTCCGTTCTGAGAGAGAGAGGTCATGGATCTGACTATAGCCTGCATGAGCCACTACTCGATAGCGAGTTAGTCCGTTTGGACGGCCTACGTAATTCCTGCCCGTCAGCAGGAGGTGGTTGTAGGTGGGCGCAGGTTTGACTGGACCCGATGTGGCAGTCAGCTCGATTGGGTCGATTGAGCACCTCGTGTGCGATTGTTGCATATTTTCATCGGAGTTTCCCCATTTGAGCATTTAGATAGAGGCGTGGTAGCTGTAGAGTGTACCCAGCTTCTCTTTTCAGTTTTACTGCATTGGTTATCTTTTGCCTCTAGTAGTCTTGGTGGGCAGATCGTCGGGCCTTGTGACGATACCCACTGAGAGCTCCCTTTTTGCGTAGTTCTCACACCCATTGGGGGTTTTCCCCCTTTTTTGTCCTTTCTCTTCTTTGTTTTGCAGAGTCTTAGCGGGTGTTGCCGTTCTGTGGTTGCTGTTCGTGGTGAGGGAGTAGCGAGCTAGATCCAGACCCATCTTTGGAGAGTAGCGGTACCCCCCTTTTGAGGAGATCTTCAGTATAGTCGGTAGATTGGTATTTATTTCCTCTTTTGAGAGACTGGTGTAGTGAGGATATGATGTATTGAGAGCTTGTACACAGATGTTTTATTTGAGATATCTCCCTGTTGAGCTATGAGTTTTGTACTCGAGGTTATTGTATGATTATCTTTTTGGGAGATGGACCTTGTAGTTTTATCTTCAGTTGTACAGTGGTTGATTTTATTTCTATAGCAGTTTTATCTTTTAGCTCTGATATCTGTTTAGCTGTAGCTCTTTTTGCAGGTAGGACGCTTCGCCTATGCGGGTTTGGCATAGGTGGCGGATCTGTTGGCGAGCCCGGGTCGCAGTTTCGACCCCGGGGCGTGACACCAGGGATCTCATCATTTGGGCTAATTGCCCATATATCTTTGACAGGGACAAATCCGGTTGGGCCGACTCCTCGTATGGCTCCGGGAACCATAACATGCTGTCGGTAGGATTGGGTAGAAATTACCTGAGCGTCCCATTAGGCATGCCAAGAAGGTTGTTGGGGCGAAAATGTGGCTTGCACACGATTGCCCCTGAATGACCCTCCAGAAGGTATCAAAGTGCGCCGCGTGCCAACAATCAAGCGATCAGGCCGAGAAGGGATCCTCTCGGCCACGTTCTCCTCTGATAACTTCTCACGATCGATCGAGAACAGCCGAAGCGGGTTTACGGAGGTATAGAGGGATCGCCGGTTGCGACTTAGGATAGCCAAACCGGGTGTAGATAAATGTACGGCTGATGAGCCAATTGTAACGTTTAAGCACAAAAATTACCAATAAAGACACGGCTGATTGGCCAGTTTACACTCTAAAGGCGAGCAAATAAAGACACGGATAAGCCGATTTACACTCTGAATGTAAGAAATAAAGACACGGTCGAATAAACGGTTTACACTTTATAATGATAAAGAAGGGGATACATGTGAGGGAAAAGGGATAGAAGAATTACAATTAAGTCTACTCCTAGGAAAACAGTAAAAAAGAAGAAAAAAGAGTTAAGTTAATCTACTCCTAGATAAATGAAGAAGCTAGGGTGGTACTGGGCTTACGAGGTTGCCAGACCCCTTTTCCTTCGATGGTTCGGGTATTTATACACTCCTCAAACCAAATTATTAGGCGTCGATTCAAATTATCGGCACAAATTGGGGGAAAGTTATCAAATATCCAGCAACTACTTCCTTTTCAGCCGAAAGCCCTCAATCAGGATAGTAGTAGTTTATCCGTCTAGATTCATCCCTTAATTATTGCGCCAGAGCATGACCCTTGGCGCTTTCCAGCAATGGGCATGGCCTACCATTTCGTTGCAAGATTCACGCTCGAATCTCGCACTCCTTCCTTCCAAGATCTTTTCCTTCTCGGTTCTAGCAGCCGAAAAGCCATCTTGGACTCCTGCCTTCCTCGTCGCTTGACCGAAGAGGTTTAGTGGACGCTGTCAGCCAAAGTCGGTCTTGAGTGATCCGTGACTCCTTTTCGTCGACAGATTCTTGCGTCAGTTGTTTCTCCTGTCGGTTGGTACTCTCAGTCGATGGCAAGTGTGCTGTGCTTCTACGCGACTGAAACCGATCCAGATCAGGATGCGGGCCCTTCTTCGGTTGTCCCTCCCTATCGGCTGATGCTTTCATCCGATGGCATACACCATGTGTCGCTTTCTCATGTGGTGGAAAATCTGGTCTAAACACTAACGAAATACAAAAAATATATGATGAAAATAATTATAGTGTATTCTAACCCTTCTTTATATATATCGCCTTATTGTCCACCAAGTGGGGTGTAGGATTTGGATGTCGTGGCACGATCAATAGTACATGGGAGGGGAGGAGGATTGACAACTACATTCGAAACTCTATACTCTCTGCAATTGAATAATGGATCAACCTAAACATTTATTATAACTAAATAATTATATAAAGTCACAATTTGTAATACTAACCTAGGTATATTTACTCTACCTCCGATGTCAATATGAAATGGTTCTCTTTCGGCCACAGGGGATAATACATTTACGTCTAATTCACTATTTAACATTCTTGAATAAATGCAACTATCTACTTCTCAATGTAGATTATCAAACACGTACAATTCCGAGACAACATCATCATACCACACAATGAGCCATTGTTCGTAACTTCAATCACATCGTATTCATTTTCCCCCGTCAGATATCGGACTTTGATACTTAGACGATATTCATCTCTTCTTGTATCGGTCAATATTTACATTTTTTTCTCAAATTTACTAAATGTAATGTCCATTGATATGCTACTAAATTTCTTATGACCACCAATATACTGTGCATTATTATTTTACACAACAAATTATCCATTCTAATGAACAGTAATAGTCACATGATTGTGTCATCCTAACTTCAAACCCTAAACCCTAAATCCGAACCCGAACCATTCATCATTCATCAATGACACTAATATGATAATATACAGACCATTCATCATATAAATTATTCAAACCATTTATCATTCATTATTCATCAATAATCTATTTTCATGTAAATAATATACAAACCATATAAGGGAGTTGTAGTGTTGGCGTCGGCGGCACTGACACCGGCACCGACAGTCTGAGAGGCAGAGAGAGAGAGTGAGCTCGGGACAGAGAGGTAAAGAGAGTGTAATCTCGAGAATGAGAGGCGGGACAGAGAGGTAAAGAGAGTGTAATCTCGAGAATAAGAGGGGTAGAGAGAGAGAGTTCGGTGCAGGGGTGAGAGAGGTAGAGATAGAGTTATGCGCAAGGGAGCAAGAGAGGTAGAGAGAGTGTGTGTGAGCTCCGACTTGAGGGGTGAGAGAGGTAGAGAGAGAGGTAGGAGTTGAGCGAAAAAGAAAGTGTTAGGGCTCAGGCTCGAGTAGGGTATAAAAAGATGAAGAGCGGTAAATGGTTCACCGTTTATAAAAATGGTGAACAAATCACCTCTTTTAAAGACGATAAACCATTCATCGTTTTAATGGATTTAACTTGTGTCTACGAAATTATAAAAATCTTCTAAAAACATATAATTCAGCTTACGTCTATTTTTATAAATTTATTTTATGAATGATTATTTTTAAAATAATAATATTATATAGGATTATTTATAAATAAAAAAAAAAAAAAAAAAAAAAATTGCCCATGTACTACATTAAAAATTTGCATAGTTAAATAAGGGTACAGGCGACAACTATAGTTTAATTATTTGATTTCCCATGCAAATAAGAGTAAATTTTAATTAAATTTTAATACGTATGGGTTCGGGGAAGGGATCCCCTGAATATTGGGTATCCGTTGTTAAACGGGGTCGAATACTTTATGAAATGGGTGGAGTATCAGAAACTGTAGCTAGAGCAGCTATCTCAATAGCTGCGCGCAAAATGCCTATACAAACTCAATTTCTTATTTCAGAATAGAAATGTAGAACTAAACAAAAAGGAATATTAGGGATGAAAAAATAACTGCAGGTTCATTTATTTCTGACGGACAATATTTCTATAACCACATGCAGCCTTCAGAGTCCTGACCGGTCTCTTTTTTTCATCCAAATATTAAAGATCATCACCCTCCCAGCTAAATTGGGTTTCTAACTCTATATTACAAATTTACAGCAACTGTCAACCTATGTTAATAATAATTCTGCTAAATTTCTGACGACACAAATTTTGAAAGAAGGGCCATCAAATTGGTATATCCAAAATTTAAGCTGTGTTTGGTTCAGCTAACTTAAAAACTTAAAAATAGGTATAAGCTTAAAAATAAGCAGAAGCAATACCAATTTTACGTTTGAATAAAATTTAAATTATTATAAAAAATAAATAAAATAACGTTTGGATAATTAGATTGAAATAATAAAAATAAAAATACTTATAATTTTAAAATAACAATATTTTATCTAATTAATTAATATAAAAATATTAATTAAATAATAATTTAACTTATTTAATTAACTATTGGTTGATAAGTCTAAATATTAATTAATTAAATAATTAACAATAATAAATATTATTAATAAATAATTTAATTAATTACAAATAATTTAATTAATTAATTAATTATTTACTAGTTAGATAATTATTAATAAAATAATTAGATTAATTATAAAGTTATACAATAATTAAAATTATATTTATTTTAAGCAAGTTTATTCTCAAGTGGGTGGGTACAAACTTATTTCAAATAAAAATTATAACAGTAATTTCAGCTTTATACTAACTTATTTCAGAAAGACGAAAATTATTATTCTCATTCATTACCAGACGTATTTGGAGAGCAAAGTTGAAACAAAACCTTATTCCAGGCCTTGTTTCCAAATCAAACGCTGCGTAACAAAAACTCGTTTTAAGCTAATCTAGGAAGCATATATACATTAGCGAACGATGAAAGTAAGATTACATCAAGTTCTATATCACATCACACAAATCTACTGATACTAGTACATATATTCTTCTCCAAGTTTCTTAGATGATTTCAAGAACAAAAAATTGAGCCTAGTACGCTTGAGAAGAGAAATAAAGTCAGCGATTTTCCCCTCAAATGAACCACCCCTCTTCAAGGGTATAAAATCATGCCCCAATAACTACAATAAATGGGCAATCAGTTGTCCGACTGATGCCCAAATCATTCATCTCCAAGAATTTAGGCATCTCGTTTTTCTCCAGAATCATATATGAGCTCAAGTAGTTGGCTCCCTCGAGTCTTTTATCATGCAGCTTAAGTCTTGAACAACCTCAGATATTGGCGGCCTGAACTCCGGCCCTTGCTGCAAAATAAGACATCCTATTAGAGCTAAATTTTAAACTTAAAAAATCTATTATACACCGAACTAGCAAGTAGCTTATTTGATTATGCATCTACTTCCATGATTAGAACAGCATTGTAACAAAATGAATGTGCACCTTTTTGTAGATTCAAACATTTTAATAGATCTTCCTCATAAAAGAGTAAATAAAGGGATTATGCAATTTGACAATACTCAAAACCACAATAATAAACATTTCTTTATCCATTCTTAAAGAATAAATATTGGTGCAGTTCTTTCAAAGTGGCCATCGACGAGATAATTCAAACACCATATGCAATGGCAGAGAGAATGATGGAGGAAATCTAACAAGTAAACAATAATAGAAGAAAATTCAATTTCCATGCCAAAAGTACTCATTAGTTAAAATTAGGAATTGATTCACTTTACCGAGATCTCATTATATATATATATATATATATATATATATATATATATATATATATATATATATATAGTCCGGCTACTATGCTTGTACAAGCACCAAGCAAATGGTGCTTATAAATTTTTTACCGTTAAATCTATTCCTTTGACTAATTTTATTCTTTAGATTATTCTATTCTACCAATCTCTCACTTAATTTAAGGGGCTCACTATCATCCTAACCACACATCTTTTTATTTAAAGGCTAAAACCCTACCAGCACCAATAAATTGGTACTTTTAAAAATATAAGAGCTCAATTATATATATATATATATATATATATATATATATATATATATAATTAGACTACTATACTATTAATAGCACCAAATCATTGATTCTATTTAAGTTTTTGATCCTTTAATGAAGAGATGTGCAGCTAAGATGCTAGTGGTTCCCTAGGGTTTGGTGGGTGGTTAGTGAAATAATCTCAGAAATGGAAATGGTCAAAGAGATAAATCTAACGGAAGAAAACTTGATAGCACCAAGTGCTTGGTGCTATTTATAGTATAGTAACCAGACTATATATATATATATATATATATATATATATATATATATAGAGAGAGAGAGAGAGAGAGAGAGAGAGAGAGAGAGAGAATTAGGCTGGAATACTATCGATAGCACCAAGTCATTGGTGCTATCAAGTTTTTAGCCCTTGGATTAAAAAATGTGCGGTTAGGATGATAGCGGTCCCCTAGGGTTTAGTAGGTGGTTGGTCGAATAGTAAAAATCTTAAGGGACCACTATAATCCCAACCGCACATACTTTCATCCAAGGACTAAAAACTTGGTAGCACCAATTGCTCGGTGCTATCGATAGTATTCCAGCCGGACTCTCTCTCTCTCTCTATTCTCTCTCTCTCTCTCTTTATATATATATATATATAGAGAGAGAGAGAGAGAGAGCGAGAGAGAATAGAGAGAGAGAGAGAGAGAGAGAGAGAGAGAGAGAGCGTAGTATGCAGAAGTGTCGGTAGAGTCTCCAAAACTTCCTCCATATCATCAGCAACTCGTCTATATATATATATATATATATATATATATATATATATATATATAGAGAGAGAGAGAGAGAGAGAGAGAGAGAGAGAGAGTAGGGCTACTATGCTTTTATGAGTATAGAACCCTTCGTACGCATAAGTTATTTTCGATGATAGAGCTTCCGAATCGACGATCCACACTGTTAAATATGATCTAGAGCACTTGAAACTTTTAGAAAATGAATTTTATAATTTTTCAAAATTATAATGAAGTCCATCAAGCGAGCATAAATGAACAGTTAAACTCGAAAGACCTAAAAATAGAGGATCGGATTTTTCAATTTAAGATCGAAGTTATTGATCTTTATCTAGATAGTGAATAGAATTTCTATTAAAAATTCAACCGATTCCGATTCTTTTACACTGTTAAACTAGCAAGTATCCCATACCGGCCATTAAAAATAATCAATTATGAAATCTTTTGATTGTAAGATAAATGATATCAAAAAATTATAAAATTTAATTTTTAAAAGTTTCAAATACTCTAAATCATGTTTAACGGTATGGGTCGTCAATTCGAAAACTCTATCATCGAAAATAACTTGTGAGTGCGAAAGCGATTGTTGATTTGAACACCCTAAAATCGAAAACGAGACTATAGTATCGACGCTCCGGTAGTTTAGATAGTATAGTAGCCTTGCTCTATATATATACATAGAATTAGGCTACTATCTATTAATAGCACCAAATTATTAGTGCTATTAGGATTTCGGCCCTTAGATGAAGGAATGTGCGGTTAGGATAATAGTGGTCCCCTAGGGTTTAGTGGGTGGTTGGTGGAATATTATGATCTAAGTGAAAATGATTAAAGGAATAGAAAACTTGATAACACTAAATACTTGGTGCTATTGATAGTATAGTAGCCGGACTAATATATATATATATATATATATATATATATATATATATATATATATATATATATATATATATATAATTGAGCTCCTATGCTTTTAAAAGTATCAAGTCATTGATACTTTTAGATTTTTAGCCCTTGGATGAAAAGATGTGCGGTTAGGATAATAGTGGGTCCCTTGGATTTAGTGTATGGTTGGTGGAATAGCATGATCTAATGGGTGAAATTAGTCAAAATGATAGATCTAATAGTAGAAAACTTACAAGCACCAATTGCTCGGTACTTTTAAAAGTATCGTAACCGGACTATATATATATATATATATATATATATATATATATATATATATATATATATATATATATATATATATAATTGGGCTCCTATGGTTTTAAAAGTACCAATTCATTGGTGTTTGTAGGTTTTTGGCCCTTGAATGAAGGGATATGCGGTTAGGATAATAGTGGGCCCCTTGGGTTTAGTGGGTGGTTGGTGGAATAGCATAATCCAAAGGATGAAATTAGTCAAAATGGATAGATCTAACGGTAGAAAACTTACGAGCACTAATTGTTTAATGCTTTCACAAGCATAGTAGCTGAACTCTCTCTCTCTATATATATAGAGAGAGAAAACTAGGCTGGAATACTATCGATAACACCAAGTCATTAGTGCAACCAATTTTTTAACCCTTGGATTAATTGATGTGTGGTTAGGATGATAGTAGTCCCCTAGGGTTTAGTGGGTGGTTGGTTGAATAGTAAAAATCTTAGGGGATCACTATAATCCCAACCGCATATATTTTCATTCAAGGGCTGAAAACTTGATAGTACCAATTATTTGGTGCTATTAATAGTATTCCAACCGGACTCTCTCTCTCTCTCTCTATAATCTATATATATATATATATATATATATAGATTATAGAGAGAGAGAGAGAGAGAGAGAGAGAGAGAGAGATATATAGATTATAGAGAGAGAGAGAGAGAGAGAGAGAGAGAGAGAGAGAGAGAGCTAGGCTGGAATACTATTAATAGTACCAAATCATTGGTGCTATTAAGTTTTTAACCCTTGGATTAAAAAATGTGTGGTTGAGATGATAGTGGGTCCTATGGGTTTAATAGGTGGTTGGAGAAATAGTAAAATCTAACGGATAAAAATGATCAAAGGGGTTGATCTAAGGGTAGAAAACTTGATAGCACCAATGACTTCGTACTATTAATAGTATAGTAGCCGGACTATATATATATATATATATATATATATATATATATATATATATATATATATATATATATAGTCCGGTTTGTGCGCTTTTAAAAGCACGAAGACCTCCATGCTATCAAGTCGTTTCTAATAAAGGGACTTTCAAATCGGCGATCGGCTCTAGTACAATTGATCTAGAATATTTAAAGTATCCAGAAAATAAATTTCACAAATTTTCGATATCATTACCTAGTGATATTAAGGGCTCAAAATCAACGGCTGAAAGTTAAAATCTCACAAAAAAGTTATGATATGACACTAAAATTTTAGATTAAAAATATTGATCTTATTTTATATCAGTATAAAGAATTTTCTATTAAAATTTCAAACGATTTGAATATTTCTACACCGTTAAACTTGCAAACGGCTCACCACGACCATTAAAATTGTCAATTTTGAGCCCTTTTGATCAATAGACAAATGATATCGAAAAATCGCAAAATTTATTTTCTAAATATTTCAAATACTCTAGATCAAGTCTAACGAAGCCAATCGTCGATTCGGAAGTCCCGACATAGAAAATGACTTCATATATATAAAGAGGCCACCGTGCTTCTAAAAGCACATATATATATATATATATATATATATATATATATATAGAGAGAGAGAGAGAGAGAGAGAGAGAGAGAGAGAGAGAGAGAGAGAGAGAGAGAGAGAGAGACTACTATACAATCAATAGCACCAAGCACTTCGTGCCATCAAGTTTTCTGTCGTTAGATCTACCCCTATGACCATTTCTATCCCTTAGATCATACTATTCCAAAAACCACCCACTAAACCCTGCGAAATGACAATCATTCTAATCGCACATCCCTTCATCCAAAGGCTGAAAATCTAATAGCACCAATAACTAGGTGCTATTAATAGTACAATAGCCTAGTTCTATATATATATATATATATATATATATATATAGAGAGAGAGAGAGAGAGAGAGAGAGAGAGAGAGAGAGAGAGAGAGAGAGTAGGAATTGTGTGCTTTTAGAAGCACGAAGCCCTTCGTGCTCCCAAGTTGTTTTTGATGTTGGGACATCCGAATGGACGATCAACTCCGTTAGACTATATCTAGAATATTTGAAGTATCTAGAAACAAAATTTTGTGATTTTTCGATATCATTTACCTAGTGATCGAAATAACTCAAAATCAACGGCTGAAAACAAAAATCTCACAAAATATGATGATATGATACTAAAATTTTAGATCAAAGATTGGTCTTGTTGTTTATAGTATAAAGAATTTTCTATCAAAATTTTACGTGATTTGGATATTTTTATACCGTTAAACTTGCAAATAGCTCACCACAACTATTAAAATTGTTGATTTTGAGTCACTTTGATCACTAGGCAAATGATATTGAAAATTCGCAAAATTTAATTTCTAGGTCTTTTAAATACTCTAGATCAAGTTTAACGAAACCGATCATCCATTCGGAAGTTCCAACATCGAAAACAACTTGGGTGCACGAAGGCCTCCGTGCTTTTAAAAGCACACAAGCCTAGCTCTTATATATATATATATATATATATATATATATATATATATATATATATAAAGTTAGGTTGGCATGCTTTCAAAAGCATGGAGCCCTCCGTGCTTCCAAGCCATTTTCGATGTTGGGACTTCCAAATCAACGATCAGCTCCGTTAGACTTGATCTAGAATATTTAAAAGACCTAGAAAATAAATTTCATGATTTTTCGATATCATTTGCCTAGTGATCAAAGAGGCACAAAACAAAAAAAAAATTAATGGTCGAGGTGAACCGTTTGCAAGTTTAACGGTTAGAAATATCCAAATCAAGTGAAATTTGGATTAAAAAATTATTATATAAAACAATATCGATATCTTTGATCTAAAATTTTAGTGTCATATCATCATATTTTGTGAAATTTTTATCGTAAGCCGTGAATTTTGAGCCCTTTCGATCAATAGGTAAATGATATTGAAAAATTATGAAATTTATTTTTTATGTGCTTCAAATATTCTAGATCAAATCTAACGGAGTCGATCGTCGATTCGAAAGTCCTAACATCAAAAACGACTTGGTAGCACGGAGGGCTCCATGCTTCTAAAAGCGTACCAGCCTCTCTCTCTCTCTCTCTCTCTCTCTCTCTCTCTCTCTCCTCCTCCCTCCCTCCCTCTATATATATATATATATATATATATATATATATATATGGAGTATATATAGGGAGAGAAAGAGAGATAGAGAGAGAGCTAGGCTGGAATACTATGGTAGCAAACAGGCTCCGTCGCCACCCATTTGTTTTTTATAATGGAGCTTCCAAAACAACGATCGACACCGTTAAATATAATCTAGATCATTTAAACTATCTGGAAATTAAATTTCGTGTTTTTTCAATATCCTTTTATTGTATATCAAGTTGATACAAAAATGAACGACTAAAAATAAAAATCATTCAAAAAATAATTATAGGAGTCTTGTGATCAAGATCAAGTATATAGATCTTGTTTTAAATAGTTCAAAAAAATTTCTAATCAAAATTTAATTAATTTAGATTTTTTTACACTGTTAAACGAGCAAAAGACTCATATCTATCATTAAAGTTACAAATTTTGCAACTCTTTGATCATTAGATCAATGATGTCGAAAAGATTTTAAATTTGATTTCTAGATACTTCCAATGGTCTAGATCATGTCCAACGGCTCCGATCGTCGATTTGGAAGCTCCATCATCGAAAACAAATAGTCGCAACAAAGCCCGTTTGCTAGTGATAGCATTCCAGCTCAACAATATATATATATCGACTACTATGCTATCAATAGCACCAAGCACTTGGTGCTATCAAGTTTTTCGCCGTTAGATCTACCCCTTTGACCATTTTCCTCCCTTAGATCATACTATTCCACCAACCACCCACTAAACCCTAAGAAACCACCATCATCCTAACTACACACCCCTTCATCCAAGAGCCAAAAACCTAATAGCACCAATGACTTGGTTCTATTAATAGTATAGTAGCCTACTTCCTATATATATCAAGGATTTAAGTATCCATCGACACGGACCGTATCCACCGTGCCGTATCGTGCCAACAAGATACCAGTACGATACAGCCCCCCGTGCCGATGGCACAATTCAAAACCCTTTTTAAGAATAATTATTAAATAATTTTCTCAATTAAGTTCAAAATATTTAATAAAGATACATAACAAGTAATTAAAAAAATTTGTTGCTAAAGAAAATTATGTGTCGGCACATATTTTTTTTTTGTGACCGGCACTCGTCGGCACGGTACAGCACGGTGCATGACCCCGTGCCACGGCAATTAAATCTTTCATACATACATATATATATATATATATATATAATATATATATATATATATATATATATATATATATATATATTAGAGAGAGAGAGAAAGAGAGAGAGAGAGAGAGAGAGGTCTCATGTGATTTCAAAAGCACGACGACCTCCTTGCTTATAAGTTGTTTTCGATGATAGAACATTCGATTAGAGAGAGAGAGAGAGAGAGAGAGAGAGAGGCTGGGATACTATCAGTAGTAAACGGGCTATCTTACCACCCATTTGTTTTCGAGCATGGAGCTTCCAAAACGACGATCGACATCGCAAAATATGATCTAGACCATTTAAACTACTTAGAAATTAAATTTTATGGTTTTTCGATGTTCTTTTCTTGTGCGTCAAGTGGGCACGAAAATGAACGGCTAAAAATGAATATCCTTCAAAAGGTGATAATAGGAGTCTTGTAATCAAGATCAAGAGTATAGATCTTGTTTTAAATAGTTTAAAGAATTTTCTAACAAAAATTCAATTAATTTAGATTTCTTTACACCATTAAACGAACAAAAAACTCATATCTACCATTAAAATTACAAATTTTGTAATCCTTTGATCATTAGGTCAATTATATCGAAAAAATTTTAAATTTGATTTCTAGATACTTCCAGTGGTCTAGATCATGTTCGATGGTGCCGATCATCATTTGGAAACTCCATCATTGAAAACAAATGGGTGGCAACGGAACGTGTTTGCTACTGATAGCATTCCAGCTCAGCTATATATATATATATATATATATATATATATATATATAGTCCAGCTCCTATGCTATTGATAGCACCAAGTACTTGGTGCTATCAAGTTTTCAGCCGTTTGATCTACCCCTTTAAACATTTTCACCTCTTAGATCATACTATTCCACCAACCACCCACTAAACCCTATGAGGCCACTATCATCTTAACCGCACATCCTTTATCCACGGGACGAACCTAATAGCACCAATGACTTAGTGCAATCAATAGAATAGTAACCTAATTATATATATATATATATATATATATATATATATATATATATATATAGTAGAGCTTATATACTTTTAAAAGCAGAAGATAAACTATGCTTGTGAATTTTTTACCATTGGATTTGCATTGAGATTTGTGCAATTGTACTTTCTCTCTCTCTCTCTTTAGTTGACTTTAGTGCTAAATCATAACTTTTTGTAAGATTTTTAATTTAGTCGTCTATTTTATCTTTTTGATTACTAGATGATAACAAAAACCATAATTTATTTTCTAGATACTTCAAATATGCTTAACGAAATCGATCGTCGATTTGGAAGTCCCATCGTCGAAAACGGCTTAGGAGCATGAAGGTCTCCGTGCTCCTAATAGCACACTAGTCCTCTCTCTCTCTCTCTCTCTCTCTCTCTCTCTCTCTCTCTCTCTGTGTGTGTATAATCTAGTAAAATTTAATTTGAATTTAATTAAATTTACATTCTAGGAATTTTGAATTACAGTGCTTAAGTCGCGTTTCGACTAATGTGATGAAACGGAGAAACAAGAACGTCACTTAAATGATTTGGCAATAACAAATCTAATGGTGAAGTTAGTTATTAGATTCGGGTACCGTTAGTATGCCGTTAGAGGAATTTAAATGTTAGTTAAGTTAATTAAGATTCTTATCAATAGAAATTTAAATGTTAGTTAAGTTAGATAAGATTCTTATCAATTAAAATTTAAACGTTAGTTAAGTTAGTTAAGATTCTTATCAATGAGAATTTAAATGTTAGATAAGTTAGTTAAGATTCTTATTAATGAGAATTTAAATGTTAGTTAAGTTAGTTAAGATTCTTATCAAAGAAAATTTATATGTTAGTTAAGATTCTTATATTCATCTATGGAATTAAGAGAAAATCTAGGGAATAAGATAGTTAGGAATATCCATTAAAATAGTCCTAAATGAATTAGGATTAAGTTTGGGGGTTTATGTGCAATTGTGCATATTTGAAGCTTATAAATATACGTTAAAGGTTAGGAAATTTTGAAAAAATTCAGATCTAGAGAATTCTAATTTTCTTTTAAGAATTCTTGCTATCTTCCCGCAACGATCTAAACAATTCCGGCAACTTCCAGATGAAAGAATCCGGCAACATCTTCTTTCTCTCTTTTCTCTCTCGTTTCTCAACCGATTTACGATCCATTTGGTCGTGGAGTTGAGGGAGAGGAGAGGAACGTTCTTGGCAGCATCTCATCATCGAGGAAGGACCCACAAAGCCGCACGGCGGCACGCAAAGAGCTTCAGCCCGGGCCGTACGGACTGTACTGCATTGTTGCCTGCGGTTTGGGATTCCAAGGCCACAAATTGCACATTTCTTCTCCTGCGGCTCCAGCAGCAAGAAGGGTTCGTGGAGAGGCCTCTTAAGGTTGATTCTCATCCGTTCTTGCATGGTAGAAGGCCTCACGACGATCAAAATCAAGAATCTCGAGATCAGAACACGTTTCGATCAAGTAATTCAAGAAACAGTTCGTTTTCCAGGATCTTTCTTCCGGCAATCTTCCAGACAGCAAGAATGTGTTCCGGAGCGTCGTACATGATAATCTAACGTGGTTTGATCAATTAAAAGAGTCGCGAAATCGGTACGTTCTTGATCTTCTTGATTTTGGAGTTTTTAAGTCGGAAAGTTTTAGTTATCGGATTCTAATTGGCGTTTCCGGATTGGGTTGGTGTTTTGGGATTTAAACGAAGATATTCTTGATTAGTCACCGTTGTTTAAGGTCAACGGACTAGTTGTCCAAGATCTAGACACTTTACGGGACATGAAACGAATTCCGGGGCAATTTTCGGTAAAACTGCCCAGCGGGTAATTCGTGTTTTAGTACTTTATGGTTTTTAAGTTTTGGATACTTGGGGGCTATCCCAAAGCCTTGCTGACCTGGATTTTATGTTGTTCCGTAGAGTTGGTGACGGGAGTTGGACTTCGAAAACTTTCAGAGATTAAATCTGATGTTTTTGGGGATCTGATAGATATAGTTTTTGGATTATTTGATTTTGTTGCGTAAATATTTGAGTGCAGCTGTACCTATACCCAAAGGAGAGTGTTTCAGGACAGCAAAAGAAAGCCGGTAGATTTCAGGTGTGTTTCAGGACGCTTTGGGGCAAAACCGGGTTGTAAAACGCAAAAATCAGACTTTTCGGTGTGTGATTTTGGGGTCACACAGTTTGCTGCGATATGCAGCAGTATATGGGCTTTGTTTGCTGAGATTTAGGTGGTTGGATACCTTTAATTACAGCATTAAAGTCATTGGATGGTCATGGGATCGATAGGGCATCCCGGAAACCGAATTGGCAT
>CM054930.1:19693171-19826410 GCA_029168755.2 Tillandsia fasciculata
ATACTTTATAAAAGAATATCAATATCTTTGATCTAAAATTTTAGTGTCGTATCATCATATTTTGTGAGATTTTTATTTTAAGACGTTAATTTTGAACCCTTTCAATCATCTACCAAATGATATAGAACTAGGTTACTATGCTATTAATAGCACAAGTCATTGGTGCTATTAGGTTTTTGACCCTTGGATAAAGGGAGATGCGATTAGGATGAGAGTAGGCCCTGAGGGTTTAGTAGGTGGTTGGGAAAATAGTATGATCTAACGGTTGGTTATATATATATATATATATATATATATATATATATATATATATATATATATAACTCGGCTACTATCTCTTATGAGTACAGAGAACTTCGTACTCATAAGTTGTTTTCGATGATGGAGCTTCCGAATAGACGATCCATACCGTTAAGTATGATTTAGAGCATTTGTATCTTCTAGAAAATGAATTTAGCATTTTTTGAAATTATAATAAAGTTCATTAAGTGAGCATAAAATAAACGGTGCAAATCGAACAATCTCCTAAAAATAGAGGATCGGATTCTTCAATTTAAGATCGGAGTTATTGATCTTTATCTAGATAATGAATAAAATTTTCTAACAAAACTTCAACCAATTCGGATTCTTTTACACCGTTAAACTAGCAAGTATCCGGTTCAACCAATTCCGATTCTTTTACACCGTTAAACTAGCAAGTATCCTATACCGGCCATTAAAAATTTTTAATTTTGAGATCTTTCGATTGTAAGGTAAATGATGCAGAAAAATTATAAAATTTGATTTCTAGAACTTCAAATGCCCTAAACAATATTTAATGGTATGAATCATCAATTCAGAAGCCCTATCATAAAAAACGACATAGTACGAAGGCGATTGTACTCATAAGAGTACAGTAGCCAGACTCTCTCTCTCTCTACATATATATATATATATATATATATATATATATATATATAGTACGTCTCCTATACTTTCGAAAGTACGGAAGCGTTCGTACTTATAAATTGTTTTCACTGATGGCACATCCGATTCGACGATCGGCTCCGTTAGGCATGATCTACCTATTATAACTATTTAGAAACCAAATTTTATAATTTTTCAACATCATTTACCAAGTGATCAAATGGTCTCAAAAATAACTATTTTAAAGGTCGATATGGTATATTTGTAAGTTCAACGGCGTAGAACATTCCCAATTACGTGAAACATAAATAGAAAATCCTACTTAACATCATGAGCAAGATCAAAACTTCCAATTTGAAATTTAAGTCTTTTATTCCTATTTTTTATGAAATTATTTTCAGCCGTTCATTTTGAGGCTACTCGTTCACTAGACAAATGAAATTAAAAAATTACAGAGTTTAATTTCTAGATAGTTCCAACAATATAGATCATTTCTAATGGAACCACTCGCTGAATCGGATGTCCCATCATTGAAAACAACTTACAAGCACGGAGACCTCCGTACTTTCAAAAGCATAGAAGCATAGCTCTCTCTCTCTCTCTCTATATATATAGCTCTCTCTCTCTCTCTCTCTCTCTCTCTCAACATATATATATATATATATATATATATATATATATATAGCTCTCTCTCTCTCTCTCTCTCTCTCTCTCAACATATATATATATATATATATATATATATATATATATATATAGAGAGAGAGAGAGAGAGAGAGAGAGAGAGGAGGGAGAGCTCGGCTACTGTGCTATCGATAGCACCAAGCACTTGGTGCTACCAAGTTTTCTCCCGTTAGATCTACGCCTTTGATCATTTCCACCCGTCAGATCATACTATTTTCCCAACCACCCACTAAACCCTAGGGGCCCATTATTATCCTAACCGCACATCCCTTCATCCAAGGGTCAAAAACCTAATAGCACGAATGACTTGATGCTATTAATAGTATAGTAGCCTAGTTCTATATATATATATATAGTCCAACTTGTGTGCATTTAGAAGCACGGAGGCTTCCGTGCTCTCAAATTGTTTTTGATGTTGGGACTTCCGAATTGACGATCGGCTCTGTTAGACTTGATCTAAAATATTTGAAGTATCTAGAAAATAAATTTTGAGATTTTTCGATATTATTTACCTAGTAATTAAAATGGCTCAAAATCAAAGGCTGAAAATAAAAATCTCGCAAAATTTGATGATATGATACTAAAATTTTAGATCAAAGATACTGATCTTGTTTTATATAGTATAAAGAATTTCTATCAAAATTTTACGTGATTTGGATATTTATACACCGTTAAACTTGCAAACGGCTCACTATAACCAGTAAAATTGTTGATTTTGAGCCCCTTTGATCACTAGGCAAATGATATCACAAAATTGCAAAATTTATTTTATAGGCCTTTCAAATACTCTAGATCAAGTTTAACGAAGTTGATCGTCCATTCGGAAGTCCCAACATTGAAAACAACTTGGGAGCACGGAGGCCTCTGTTCTTCTAAAAGCACACAAGCCTAGCTATATATATATATATATATATATATATATATATATATATATAATTGAGCTTCTATGCTTTAAAAGCACCAAGTCATTGGTACTTGCGAATTTTCGGCCTTTGGATAAAGATTTATAGGGTTAGGGTAATAGTGGTCCCCTAGGATTTAATTGGTGGTTGATGTAATAGTATAATGTAAGCGGTAGAATTGGTCAAAGAGATAGATCTAACGGTGGAAAACTAACAAGCACCAAGTGTTTGGTGCTTTTAAAAGCACCCTAGCGGAACTATATCTATATATATATATATATATATATATATATATATATATATATAGAGAGAGAGAGAGAGAGAGAGAGAGAGAGAGAGAGATACATAGAGAGAGAGTCGAGCTAGAATACTATCAGTATCAATTGAGCTCCGTTGCTACCAATTTGTTTTCGATGATTGAGTTTCCAAATCGACGATTAGCACCGTTGAACATGATATAGACCATCTAAACTATCTAAAAATCATATTTCATACTTTTTCGATATTGTTCTCTTGTCCATCAAGTGGACAAAAAAAATGAACGACTAAAAATGAATATCCTTCAAAAAGTGGTGATAGGAGTCTTTTAATCAAGATCAAGAGCATAGATCTTGTTTTAAAATAGTTTAAAAATTTTTCTAACCAAAATTCAAATTAGATATCTTTACGCCGTTAAACGAGAAAACGCCTCATTTTTGCAACAATTTGATCATTAGGCCAATGATGTCGAAACGATTTGAACTTTAGCTTTCTTGATACTTCAAGTGGTATAGATCATGTTCAACGGTGCCAATCGTCGATTTGAAAACTCCATCATTGAAAACAAATCAGTAGCAACAGAGCTCATTTTCTACCGATAGTATTCTAGCAGCAACAGAGCTCGTTTTCTACCGATAGTATTCTAGCCAAGGATTTAAGTATCCATCGGCACGAACCGTATCCACCGTACCGTACCGTGCCAACAAGATACCAGCACGATACAGCCCCCGTGCCGATGGCATAGTTCAAAACCCTTTTTTCTTAAATTTACTAAGTAATTTTCTCAATAAAGTTTAAAATATTTGATAAAGATACATAATAAGCAATTAAAAAATTTTGTTGCTAAAGAAAATAAATATTTCATGCCATTATATGTCGGCACGTATATATTTTTTGTGACCGGCATTCATCGGCACGGCTCGGCACGCACCGTGCCGTACCGTGCCGGCAAGTTTTCGGCACGACCCCGTGCCACTGCACTTAAATCCTTGATTCTAGCCCAACTATATATATATACATATACATAAATATATATATGTATATGTATACATATACATATATGTATATGTATGTATATGTATACATATACATATATGTATATGTATATATATATATATATACGGGGGGGCAGGCGAGGGGGGGGGCGGGGGGCGGGTACGCACGCGTAGTATGGCTACTATACTCTTATGAGTACGGAGGCCTTCATACTCATAAATCATTTTCGATGGTAGAGCTTGCGAATCGATGATCCATACAGTTAAGTATGATCTAGGATATTTTAAACTTCTAGAAAACGAATTTCGTAATTTTTCAAAAATATAATACAGTCTATCACGCGAGGATAAAATGAATGGTCAAAATCGAACAACCTCCTAAAAATAGAGAATAAGATACTTCAACATAAGATCAATGTTAATGATCATTATCTAGATAGTGAATAGAATTTTGTATAAAAAAATTAACCGATTCCGATTTTTTTACACCGTTAAACAAGCAAGCATCCCATATTGGCTGTAAAAAATAGTCAAATTTGAGATCTTGTGATCATAAGCTAAATAATGTTGAAAAATTATGAAATTTGGTTTCTAGAAGTTTCAAATATACTCTAAATCATGTTTAACGACATAAATCTATCATCAAAAATGACTTACGAGTACAAAGGCAATCGTACTCATAAGAGTACAGTAGTCAAACTCTATATATAATGTGATCCCTACTCTCTCTCTCTCTCTCTCTCTCTCTCTCTCTCTCTCTCTCTCTCTCTATGTAATTTGATCTTGCTCTAATACCATGAACTAAAATTGTAGGGGATCAAAAGAGCAGAAGATCCTAGTTCAAATTCTGCTAGGTTCCTAACATTATTTAATTTCCTTCCATTTAATTTATATCCTCATCCGCGTATCAAAAAATTTTGAGCCCAAATGTGAGGGGGAGTGTTGAATATAAAAAATAAAAAGCAATGTTCTCTAATAGCTGAAGCTTTTAGAGACAAACAATTATTTCACATTCTTTAACACACACATACACACATATGGTCCAGTTTGTATACTATCAGTAGCACGAAGGCTTCCGTACTACCAAATTGTTTTCAATGATGGGACATTAGAATCGAGGATAGGCTTCGCTAAACATGATCTACACCATTGGAAGCATCTAAAAACCAAATTTTATATTTTTTTGACATCATTTGACTGGTGATCAAAAGATTTCAAAATTGACAGTTTGAGTGGCCGATGTGATGCATTTGTAAGTTCAATAAAATAGAAAAATCCAAATCCAGTAACATTTTGATAGAAAATTCTTTTCACTATTTAGAGCAAGATCAGTATTTCTGATCTAAAATTTAAGTCATTTGTCATTATTTTTTATGAGATTTTTTATTTTTAGTATTTTATTTTAAAACTAATTGTTTTAAAGGTAAATGATGTTAGAAAATCATGAAAATTGGTTTCTAAATACTTCTAATAGTGTAAAGCATGTCTAACGGAGCAAATCGTCAATTTGGATATCCCATCATCGAAAACAACTTAATAATGCAGAGGCCTCCGTCCTACCTATATGTATGTATATGTGAAACAAAAAAATGTGAACACATCAGAAAATTTTTTAAGTAATAATATAATTTTAACACGTTGATAGTGTTGCAATAATGTCATTAGGTATAAATATTGGTGCAAGTATTGGTGGGATAGCATTGTCTCTATTGATTTCTATAATTTATAAACTAACCAACTAACAAGAATAAGAATGTGATCCCTGTAGAACACAACAAATTTGAAGGTGAGGGTAACATGCCTAAATAGAACTGAAAGGAGAAACGAAGAATTAACATGCAAATCTGAATATACCTGAATGCAACGACTAATAATATCAGCGAAGCGTGATAATGATTTCTCAGAACACTTCCCTTGGATGGTAGGATCCACCATCCTCAATAAAGCATTGATATCATGAAGCTGAGAACCAGCCCATCTCACGAGATGTTGCTCTTGACGAGGCCGTGAACTGCATTTTTTTTTTCCTTTTCAGAGAAGAGAAAATCATAACAAATAGAGAGGATCATAGATGTCTACTTGATCAGAAGCCAAGCAAGTTTGTTACCTATCATAGGGTTTGCGCCCTGTAAGGAGTTCTAACATGACAACGCCAAAGCTGTAAATGTCACTGCGATCAGTATATAACCAGGATTCATTGACTTCTGGGGCTTCATAAGTGAGCAGGGCATGCATACGACCTGACAACTTCAAAGAAAATAGACAAGTCAGTAAAACTGCAGGAAAAACTTCAAATTAATCTGACCATATTACCAGCTTTATCACAAGCTTTTATGACAAAGTTCCTCTCTTACCTTATTGCCGTAATTAGGGGTTTTCACCAATGTCTAGAGAGCTTATATTCCATAGCAAACAATTCAAAAGAGAAAATAAAAGGTCTATTTTATAACTGTCTCTGAGTAGTTTTTTAGCCAACCTCCTATTTGCTTTGATGAAGCTAATTCCAAGACAACTGCTTCAATAATTTGACATGTCAAAAGCTAAGGCTGGACTACAGTAAACATAAGTACATAAACATTTTTTATTCATCATACAAACATGAAGCAAATTTTTTTTTTTTCTAGTTATTCAATGATCATTGAACAGCCTTCACAAAAGTAATCAAAGTTTCTGCTGATCCTTATACTTGCACGAGGCATCACAATATCTTTTTAGAAGTATTTCAATCATTTCATTACCTTGGTTTGCCCTACCAAACACTAATTTTCTTTGTCACTCTTCAAAAACTATTCCAATATTCTTTGTCTCCGCCCGGTTCACAATAACAGAATATCATGTTGCTTGAATTTCATATACTATCATGATGCTCTTACCGTGGTAATTAACACATGCACTTTGTTGGGAAAAGAAAGCATCTTGAACTTTCCAGAGCATATAGAACAGAATACTTCATTCCATTTGTTGTTCATAGTATGACTAAGCCCTCAGTTAAGCCAATGTCACACTTTCCATTACCTTAATCTGAAAACAGCTTTTCCTTATCAGTCTTAGGGGTTGTTTGGTTGCATGCTTTTGCAACTGCAATGCAGTTGTAAATGCATACAATCTCAATTCATGTGTTTAGTTTAGTGCAGTTGAGTTTAATTACTGCAGTAACAACTACATAAGAAAATACAAATACAGCAGTTGGAACTATATCCAACTACAGCAGTCGGTGAGGGATAGGATCACCAACTAATTAACAATAATTAATAAATAAATAAATAAATAATTTATATTTACTTGTTTACAGATAAATAAAAATACTTGTAAATAAATAAATACTAATAAAAGTTTTTAAGCAATACAAGCTTTGTGTAAAAAAATTAATTTTTTTAAAAATTAATTTTATTTAAAATATAAAAATTAGTTTTATTTCTAAGATATTATAGAATGTGATTGTGTAAGTTAACTTAATAAGTTTTAATTAATTATAATTATTAAATTTGATAAAAAAATGAGAGAATCATAATAAATTTTTTAAGTTTGATTTTTATATTAAAATTAAATAGATTGAAATTTTTAAATTGTGCCGATTGATTAGTTGAAAATTTATTGAATACAATATATCTACTTATTTATTTATAGATAGCAAGTTTAAATGATTAATAAAATTATATGATTATGGTCGGCTCACCAGTTCAAAAAAAACAACGCGTGATTTTTTTTTGTACGCTCCACTAAATTGATATTTATTTTTTTATATTTTATATACACAATCATCTATAAATACATAATCTTATAATATTAATTATCATCTATAAAAATATAAATTTATAATATGTAAAATTATATATAAATATAAAGTTTTAATTAATAATTAAAAGATCTCATAATTATTTTATATTCAGGGGAGGTAATCAAATATCTCTATCTAAAAAGTGACAGAATTCACAAATACAAATCTCAATTTCAGCTTACCAAATAGAAGAAATATAACTACAGCAGTTGCAATTATATAGAACCAAACAGATAGTGTAGTTACGACTACAGCATTTGTTACTGAGTATTTTCAACTATATTGTTTTTACAACTACATCCAACCAAACGGCCCTTTAAGTTCATCGGCATTTTGTGGAGGTCAAATAAAAATGAAGTACTATATAGACATATTAACAAAAGAGAATATCTAAAGTTTTTTCTTAAACAAATTAAGAAATGTTTCTCATTATTAATCAGCTGCTGGATATATTCTACCTGAGTCACTGAGTTGGATGACATCAGTGTAGCTAGACCACATTCACATACACGTACTGCAAGCTTGCCATTAAGGAGAATACAAGCAGGTTCAAAATTCTGATGTACGACTGGGGGTTGACATCCCTCGTGAAGATACCTTCAACACAAGAGGAAAACAAGTAGGTTTACGATCAACTAAATTCAAGTCAAGCCAGAGCCTCTGCAAAAATTATGCTTTAGTATTAGCTGCTCGAAGAAGCACAGATAGCTTTTCCATTAAAATCCTTTCAACAGCTCACAGCAGCAGAAGCACAATCTTCTAATTCGAGATTCTGTTTTTCGAATCCAACAGCTCATTTTAGCTTTCCATCATAGCAAAAGCTCCAAAACTTTTATTATCCAAATGCATGTTTTTGGAGGGATCCACTTTCTTAGCTAGAAAAGCTGTTCAATAAATCAAGCTAAACTGGTGCATTCTCAGTGAAAAGAAGAATAATCTTACTCTAATCCCTTCGCCGCTTCCAGAGCAATGCAAAGACGAGCATTCCATGATAGTTTTGCAGAAAGATCATCATTACAGTGGAGTACATCTTGAAGGGTTTTTCTGCTAAAATGCTTGTAAACAAGTAATCGCTGTCCAAACTCCGCACAATAGCCGACAAGCTCGAGAATATTTGGATGTCTAAGTTCAGAGATGTTTAGTACCAGTTCCAAAAAGTCATCAACTTCAATTCTTGAGTTGACATTATCAATCTTCATAACTTCTAACAACTGTAGAGAAGCAAGGTGAACAAGTTAAGGAGAGTTCTACTTTCTCCTGAACATAATGATAAGATTAGAAGTTAGTTTATGCAATGCACACGCAAATCAAGAAATCACTCAGATATGAATAAGCACAGATCTAAGACTATATACAAACAAGGCTACAAGACTTTCCGAAGCATTCAGGCCTTGTTACTTCCTAGTCAAAAATCAAAACTGATGTGGGTGCATTTAAATTGGCATTCAACAATTTTAGCAATAATTTGGGTTTTAAAGTTTCAAGGAACCAAAAATAAACTAATTTGGAGATCTATCCAAAATCAACCGGGCTCATAGTTGAGAATTTTATGGATACAATGAGTTGCTTGCTTACTGTCATTTAGAGAGTACTTTTTAACTAAGTAGATCAAAATTTAGGTCCTTGGTTTCAGTTGAGAGGAATCCTATCCTCCATTTTACAGAGTTGTTCAATTTAAACCATTCACTTCCTGTCCGTTTGGTGCAGCAGAAAATAATTTCTGAAAACTTGAAATTTTGGTTCCTAAATTTTTGAATTATTAGAAATGTAAAGCTCAATATCCAGAGGAAAGAAAAAATTATAAAAAGAAAACAGACACCAACGCATCCAAAGGAATACTGCAAATTAGATTTTTGTTAAAATTAAATAAGAAAAGGGAAGTAGCAGTACAGTTCATACCGTCCCACTTGGAACCTCTGCTAGATAAACTTTACCCAATCTAGTCTCTCTCATCAAATTATCTTCTCTGAAGCTGTCTGTGTATTGCTGAAGGGATGAAACAGCGAAGGACGACACAGATGTAGGGGCAATGACTTTCTCAGGTGGAGGGTTCCTCGTGGTATATTTAGGTGGTGCAATTGGATTTACTATAACCCTCTCCACAAGAGGCGGCGGCATAGGATTTACTGTCACTCTTTCCACCGGAGGTGAAGGTGGAGGTGGAGGTGGTGGCATGACAAGTTTGTCATTCCCTTCCAAATCGATTACATGATCTATTTTCTTCTCTGACGTGCTCTCTGAAACTGCAAACAACAATTAAAAGTTACTCCCTTCAGACATATTTATAAATACACCCTACAAAGTAATCTATTAATGGACATAGACTGGAAAATCTGCATAACTATATATGACCTTCAGAAATAGTTCCCTACATGTATGCCCTTGTACAAAGTACAAACAGTAAAGCCTCTCTCTAAAAGATTGTTATACATCAAAACCAGCCACAAATTGGTGAACCTTCAATTTAAGAAAAGGGGATTTTTTAAGAAACTGCACTTGTTAGGGATGTGTGTTAAAGATCAGATTCTATTCGGATATGTATGTAAATAGATGATGCTGTACGGACGTATAAGTAAAGGACCCTATTAAGTCTAGACTAGTAAGAGTAAAAAGACCCACAGATCACGTACTAAAATGGATGTTACCAGCCATTGTCTGAGCCAACTCACGCTCCTTTCTTTCCTCAAAATCCTCCTTCACAGCTGTTAACAACTCTCTATTATGGTTCGAAGCAACAACAAAGAAAAAGAAAAAAAAGAAAAGAAGAAAGAAAGAAAAAAAGAAATAATAATAATACAAACTCAAGCAAGTTGACAAAATAGATATCTTTACCAACTTCCTTGCTTGGTTTAACCAGATGGTTTCTATTTTTAGGCTCCTCAGGCACTCTCTGCGCTCTCCCTACTAGGCTTTTAGATAATTCATCACTCCTCGATTTTCTTTCCTCATACTTTGAAATGCAAAACATCACAGACAGTGCTATAATGATAAGAGAAACCACTGCAACAAGAACATATCCGATAATTTTTATAGTTGAAGTGCTGATTTTCCTTTTTGGTGCAGGACTTTGTTGCGCAGTTGGTCCAGAAGAAGAAGCAGCTGATGATGATGATGATGATGAATTGGCATGCACTGCATCAGTAGAAGGTGCCCTTGAAAGAGGCGATGGGGATGGTGAAAGCATTGGAGAAGGTGCTATGGATGTGTTAAATGGATTCCCATCCTTTCTGCATATCAAAATTCATTAAGATCCAATTTAACTATTTAAAATTATATATATAACCATGCCAAATCATTTATTTCCATATGTACCCCTTTAAAAGTCCAAATTTTCATATATGCCATTCAAATAACTTTAAAAACTAACAAATATACCAACTTACCCCATGAATTGAATGACTCCACAGCTTAAAGAGTATTTCTAGTCAGAAACTGCACTTTCATCTGTGATGTATCTGTGTGTGCATGTGAAAATTTAGATTCCATACATGTTCAAATGTTATGGATTATTTTGCAGCGGCATATATCTAAAATCCCTTAAACTCTCTAGATTTTCTGCATGTGTCAGCGTGCGTCTGCGTGTGCATGTGGAAATTTACATTTCATAGGGATTTAAATGTAAATGGATTATTTTATAGGGGCGTATATCTAAAAGCCCTTGAACTCCAGAGATTTTCTTGAAACAACAGCAGCAAGTTAAAAAAAAAAAAAAAAACTATAAGTAGAAAATGGATGCCACAAACTACGACACCAATTAAGCCAAAACTTTAAACCAGACTACAGAATAGGCCGTTTACAATATGTAAGCTCCACAATGAAGGATCTATGGTAAGTGGTATATATAAATAAGAAAATATGGAAATACTTACATGAACTTCGGAATTGCCAATAACTTCTCAGGCACCGGACCAGAGAAAAGATTATTTTCTATATCCCTGTTAAGAATTATAACAAGAAAAAAATTATGAAAGTAGAGTTCAAATAAAAGGAAAAGACAAACTATCTATCATTGCTAAACTATTTCCAAAACAACATACATCAAGGTGCACGTTAAGGCACACTGTTCATTCTGCGAATTTTGATGGATTAAAACATGGCATGATTCACCTACTCAGAATGAACAAAAACATACTTCTTAAAATTCAGGAAGGAAAAACGATAACTAGGCATCGAAATATATAGGCTGGCCATCAATTGACCAAGATGAACAAGAAGTTGATTCACATTGGCAGTTCACCTCTCACCCACCTATTCCGGAAAGTGCTACTCCCAACAACTTTATTCTTAGTATTCATCTTAGAAACTCACATCTATGGAACAGCCAACATTACAGAAAAAGCAATCAAGTCAATGTAATGCAAAACACAGTTGGTTTATTTCAATTCTCTTTTAATTCCTCACGCCTCGGTAATTTCACAACACATATTCAACTAGGAGAAAACAGGGATTTGTTTGTACACCAACATTTGCTTCAGTTTTCATCTATAATTTAGTTCTTAGAGGAAGATTTTAAATTTCGGTTCCATATATAAAATGGGGCATTCAATATGACTCTATTGGATTTAAATCAGATTCAGTAGTTGAGTCTATAATATTGCAGTTAAGAACTAGACAGTAATCATATATATATATATATATATATATATATATATATATATATATAGAGAGAGAGAGAGAGAGAGAGAGAGAGAGAGAGAGAGAGAGAGAGAGAGAGTCCGGCTACTATGCTTGTAAAAGTACCAAACAATTGGTGCTTGTAAATTTTCTACCGTTAGATCTATACCTTTGACTAATTTCACCCCTTAGATCATGCTATTCCACCAACCACCCATTAAACCCAAGAGGCCCACTATCATCCTAACCCCACACTCTTTCATCCAAGGGCTGAAAATCTGCTTTTAAAAGTACAAAGTCATTGGTGCTTGTGAGTTTTTAGCCCTTGGATGAAAGGATGGATGGTTAGAATGATAGTAGGCCCATTGGGTTTAGTGGGTGGTTGGTGGAATAGCATGATGTAAGGATTGGAATTAATCAAATTGATAGATCTAACGGTAGAAAACTTACAAGCACAGTAGCCGGACTCTCTCTCTCTCTCTCTCTCTCTCTCTCTCTCTCTCTCTCTATATATATATATATATATATATCAATTGCCTAATGATCGAAGGGGTTCAAAATCAACAATTTTTTTGGGGTTCAAAATCAACAATTTTTTTGGTGCTTGTACAAGCATAGTAGCCGAACTCTATATATATATATATATATATATATATATATATATATATATATATATATATATCAATTGCCTAGTGATCAAAGGGGATCAAAATCAACAATTTTAATAGTCGTGGTGAGCCATTTGCAAGTTTAACAATGTAGAAATATCCAAATCACGTGAAATTTTGATAGAAAATTATTTATACTATATAAAACAAGATCAATATCTTTGATCTAGAATTTTAGTATCATATCATCACATTTTGTGAGATTTTTATTTCCAGCCGTTGATTTTGAGCCCTTTCGATCACTAGGCAAATGATGTCGAAAAATCACGAAATTTATTTTCTAAATCCTTTAAATACTCTAGATAAAGTCTAACGAAGTCGATCGTCCATTCAAAAGTCCCAACATCGAAAACAGCTTGGAAGCATAGAAGCAAGGAATAAAGTGCTGTGGCACAGGGGCGTGCCGCTCGCCGCCTGGCGCGGTACGGTACCGGCACGCTTGCGTGCCGACACGTGGCACGTTTGCGTGCCGATGGATACGCATGACCTCCCGGTGACACGCTCTGGCACGCTTTTTTTATAGTTTTTTTGTTCCCAATCAGCTTTTATATTGTTATTTTGAAAGATTTAATCAAATAATTATAAATATTCACTATATATAATTTACTATACAAATCAATTAATATAGTGATAAATTTTTTTAAATGTAAAAAAAAATTATACCTCATAGAAAATAGAAATTAAAATATAATAATAAAATTTACAAGTAAAATTTATTTAAGAAAGTTAGAAAAAAAACATGATGAAAAAAAATATATGAGTAATAAATTATATGACAAATAAATTAAACAAATTTAAGTATTAATTGATTTAATTTTAATTTTAATTTTATTAGTATTTTTAATTTTTTAAATTTAAAAATAAAATTATTTTTATCGTAAATCTTATATAAAATACTAGATCTATCCAAAATAATTTAAAATTTTATTATATAATAATTAAATCAAGTATATCTATTTTTAACTTTTTATAAACTACATATAAAAAATTATTTAATTTTATATTTTTTTTAAAAAAAAAATTACAAATTAAAAATATTTAAATAAAAAAAACTACGGATACAAAGGCCAATCCCAAAAAAGAAAAAAATAAAAAAAAAAATCGAATGAAGGACATAAGGACTTATAAAAAAAAATCTACCAAAAAAAAAATAGATAAAAAATATAAAAACCCACCAAATAAACAAATAAATAAATAAATAAATAAATATTTAAAAAAAAAAAAAATTAAAACTGAGTGAGAGAGAGAGAGAGAGAGAGAGAGAGAGAGAGAGAGAGAGCAGCAAGAAAAAAAAGGAAAAAAAAAGTGGCGCAAAAAAAAAAAATAAAAAAAGAATAAAAGAGCGGCACGGGGGCTGCTGTGGCACCCCCCTTGTACCGTGCCCACCTTACGTGCCGCCCCGTGCGGAGCGGCACGGGGCGGCACTTAAAACCTTGCATGGAAGCCTCCGTGCTTTTAAAAGCACACAAGCCGAACTCATATATATATATATATATCAAGGTTCGAAGTGCGTGCACGGGGGCGTGCCGCTCGCCGCCTGGCACGGTACGGTACCGGCACGCCCCCGTGCCGACACGTGGCACGCTTGCGTGCCGATGGATACGCATGACCTCCTAGTGGCACGCTCTGGCACGGCTTTTTTTTGTTTTTTTTGTTCCCAATAAGCTCTTATAATATTTGTTTTGAACTGTTTAGTCAAAAAATTATGAATATTGACTATATATAGCTTACTACACTTACCAATTGACATACTGATAATTATTTTTAATATATAAAGTACAACTATATCTCATAGAGAATAGAAATAACAATATAATAAATAAATTTTAAATAGAAATAACTATATCTCATAAAGAATAGAAATAACTATATCTCATAGAGAATAAAAATTATGAATATTGACTATATATAGCTTACTACACTCACCAATTAACATACTTGTTAGTTGTGACTCAAAATCAGAATCGCTTCGATATTATGATTCAAGTTCGCCGACGGTTTCGCGGTGCGACTTCGAAATTTTGTGGATGTCTGTGGTGGAAGCGAAGGGCTCGGCCGCTAGGCCCGAGCCCGAAGCCCACCACTGACATCGGATGCGGGGGGCGGAGCCCCCGCGTATGGATCCGATCCGCTAAGGAAAAACCCTAATATAATTACTATGCATATATAATTATAAAGAAAAACAGGAAACAATACAAAGAAAAAAACAAAAAAAAAACAAAAAAAAAAAAAAAAAAGGAAAATGGGGCCGTGCCGGCCGGCACGGACCGGCACGGCCTGCGATACCCCACAGGGTATCGCTCTGTCTCGAGCGATACCCTGTGGGTACCGCTCGAGACGGGGGGGGTGAGAGACCCCCCCTGTACCGTGCCCCTCATTGAGGGGCACGGTACGTGCCGCCCGTGCCGCCCCGGCACGGGCGGCACTTCAATCCCTGATATATATATATATATATATATATATATATAGAGAGAGAGAGAGAGAGCTATACTATACTATCTATAGCACCGGAGCTCCAGTACTATAGTCCCGTTTTTAACCTTAGAATGTACAAATCAACGGTCCACACTGTTAAAACTTATCTAGAATATTTGAAGTTTTTAAGAATAAAATTTATATTTTTTTGACATAGTTTACTTTATGATCAAACCATTTCAAAATTATCAATTTTCATCGGCTACTATGCAAAGTTTGTAATTTAACGGTGCAAAAGAATCTAAATTTCAATTTTTGATAGAAAATACTTTCAACTATCTAGATCCAGGTCAGCATCCTTTATCTTGAATTCAGAAGTCCTACACTCAAATTTTAAAGATTGTTCAATTTTCACCGTTCATTTTAATATGATTTACTTACTAAGTAAACGATGTCAAAAAAAATTAAAATTTTAATCCTAAGAACTTCATATACCCTAGATCACATTTAACAGTGTGAATTATTTATTTGAACACCCTAAGATCGAAAACGAGACTCTAGTACCGGAGCTTCGGTACTATAGATAGTATAGTAGCCTTGCTCGCTCTCTCTCTCTCTCTCTCTCTCTCTCTCTCTCTCTCTCTATATATATATATATATAGAGAGAGAGAGAGAGAGACAGAGACAGAGAGACAGACAGAGAGTTGAGCTAGAATGCTATCTGTAGCAAACGAGCTCTGTTGCCACCCATTTGTTTTCGATGATAAAGCTTCCAAATCGACGATCGGCACCGTTGAACATAATCTAGACCACTGGAGGTATCTAGAAATGAAATTTCAAATCTTTTCCGCATCATTAACCTAATGATCAAAGGGTTGCAAAATTTGTAATTTCAATGGTAGATATGAATCTTTTGCTTATTTAATGGTGTAAAGAAATTTAAATTAATTGAACTATGATTAGAAAATTTTTTAAACTATTTAAAACAAAATCTATACTCTCGATCTTGATTACAAGACTCCTATCATCACTTTTTGAAGGATATTCATTTTTAGCCGTTCATTTTGTGTCCACTTGATGGACAAGAAATGAATATAAAAGCATGAAATCTTATTTCTAGATAGTTTAAATGGTCTTCATATTTAACGGTGTTGATCGGCGTTTTGAAAGCTCCATTCTCGAAAACAAATTAGTGATAACAAAGCCCGTTTGCTAACGATAGTATTCCAGCCTAACTCTATATATATATATATATATATATATATATATATATATATATAGAGAGAGAGAGAGAGAGAGAGAGAGAGAGAGAGAGAGCTAGGCTACTATACTATTAATAACGCCAAGTCATTGGTGCTATTAGGCTTTCGGCCCTTGGATGAAGGGATGTGCGGTTAGGATGATAGTGGTCCCCTAGGGTTTAGAGGGTAGTTGGTGGAATAGTATGATATAAGGGATGGAAATGGTCAAGCAGATCTAACGGCAAAAAACTTGGTAGCATCAAGTGCTTGGTGCTATCGATAGCATAGTAGCTCTCTCTCTCTCTCTCTCTCTCTCTCTCTCTCTCTCTCTCGGATGAACCTCGAATTGCCACGTGGCGAAGTTTCATTAATATTTGCAATAATGATTTAATACATTTTAGTTCATTAACGATAGATTAATTAGGTTTATTAATAATATATATAAACTAAAGATTTATATTTAAGTTGCATTATGTGATGAAAAATAAATATTGCATTTCAACTCCTACCTTTTCTTCTTCCATTTGATAACCACAACCTCTTCCTCATCTTGATTCTTATGTTTTCATTAATAATTCTATTTAATCCTTCCAACTTATCTTAACAATTACAATTTAATGCATTTGAAATAATTATTCATAATGAGCTTTTACAATTTGATATTTACGTTTTCTTTTACTCTTTGCTTCATCAGAACTTACTCATATAGTCAAAATTTTAATTTATTTTTCTTAATTATTTATAACTAGCTTTTTTACTATGTCCTATTTATTCTTTTTAACTCTTCGCCTACCCTTTAGCATAACTTAATTGAATATGAAAGTTAAAATACAGACTCTAATTTCATTTAAAATTCGTCAATCTACAATATTTTTTCAACTTTTACCATTTGGTAATTTTTTTTTTTTAACTCTTCACCTCCCTTTTATCATAACTTACACACAAATTACAGTTGTAACGCGTTTTATGTTGATTATTTATTCCTAACTATTGCTATTTGATATTCACTTTCTTCTAACTCTTCACCTCTCCTTAGTATGTACTCTCTTTTAATTCATAATTAAATTTGAATGCATAGTATTTAATAAAGTTAAAAATAAGAGATTAAAGGTTTGAATAAAAAATTAGTGACTTTGCTTATTTACTAAAATATATATATACTAATAGTTATATTTGAGTAATGTAAATTTATTTTCAAATCTTCTTAAAATAATAATATTATGATGTTGCATTCAAATATTAATCTCTACTTAAAATAATAAAACATTTTTAACTAATAATTTTTTAAAAAAATTTTAAATTTTAAATTTTCGCGCATTGCATGAGTCACTTGCTAATGACGATATGAATATGATAAAACAAAGTGAAGCTGAAGCTAGTTAACCAAACAATTTTAGTATTAGGAAAATGAATAGAGAAAGCTAACCAAAACCTGCAAACCAAGTTCCACTATAATCGGACAATTTGCATTTATCTCATGATGAAAAAGGTGTTGTTATGAATGGGCTCCATTCTAATAGCATTGCGGAACAACAGCACAGGTAAATCAGTACATAGCTACATGTTTATAAAGGAAACCTACTAATATTGGCCTATGAAGACACCGGCTGTGCTGTAAAGTTCATAGCAAGGATTTAAGTTCAAATCAGCCTGGGCCGTGCCGACAGTGCCCTACCGACCTGACAAGGTAGTCACATATACAATCCCTGTGCTAATGGCATGACTTAAAACTCTCTTTTTCGAAATTAGCAAGCAATTGCATTAATAGAGTACAAAAGACTTGATAAAAAATAAAATAAACTCTTTCATACAAAAGTGTGATCGCTCAAAGGCGTAAATCAGCATGGCACGGTACAAGCATGCCACACTGTGCCAACAAGTGCTTAGTACAACCACCTAGTGCATCAGCACTTGAGTCCTTGGTTCACAAATAGCTTGTAAATATTACTGCATAAACTACTATAATAAAAGGCAAATAATAAACAAAAATAAGTATTAAAAAAAAATCTTAAAGAGATATGGATGGAACATACAAATCTTTGAGAGGAAGATCTTCCAATACATTAAGAGTGCCACCCAGCTCGTTGTTTTGGATATGCCTGCACCGTAAAAGGCCATCACTTACAATATGAAAGAAAATCTAAAAGAAAATGAAGAAAAATTACCAGAAATAAGATAGAACACTCACAGAGTGGTCAATGATGACAAACTTCCCATTGAAGGAGGTAGTTGGCCACTCAAGTTGTTAAAAGATAAATCCCTACTTCGATGTACTAAACGTCATTCAGTCGATGATACCAAAAAATTAAGCAGAAAATACGCCATGAATATTTATAAGCAGAAGAGCAGCTTACAAGTTTATTAGGCCAGTGAGGGACTGGAAAACATCTGGCAATTCTTCAGTTAAATGATTGTTATTGAGAGACCTAAGAGCACAACAAACCGGTTGAGAATAAATAATTAAAATAGAGGCCACTACAACAAATGAAGAAATTTTGAAGTCATTGAATTACATGTCTGTGAGAAGTGTCAATTGTGACAGAGAACTTGGGATGCTTCCTGTGAACTGGTTTGCAGAAAGGAAACTGCCACAAGGAAACGAAAATCTTATTTCCAAATACAATAACTAGCAGAAGAGAGGCCAAAAAAATAAGTACCCTGTTAGGGATTAGGAGACTTCTTTCAAGACTTACAATCTCTGCATAGTGACAGGCAAATTTTCTGGTATGCTTCCACCAATGTTGTTATTGCTCAGGTCTCTACAAGAGAACAAAAGAAGACTACTTTAAATATAAAAATAAAAATAATATTATGCTATAGAAGCGTGGGAAAGAGAACATAAAATCAGTCTTAAAATAAACAAACAGATAATATATTGAAAATGAATATTTTCCAGAAAATGCCACTTACATTGTAATTATTGAAGAAAAATTTCCTAAATCATCACCTAGTTGGCCTCCCAAGTTTGCGGCATTGATAGTTCTGTCAAAAGTGAAATCTATCTATAAGAATATTACTTAACGATTACTAAAGCAGCTGAGACCAAAAGCCAATTACCATACATTGAAGTTATATTTGAGTTGACACATCCAACACCCTGCCAGCTCGCTCCGCATGGGTCTCCTCCATTTGGGACCCACCCAGGTAGAGGATGTGAACCAAGTGCAACAAATAAGCTATTTATAGCATAGACTGAGAGTGAATAAAGTTAGTCAAATTATTAATTATAAATACAATACATGACCTAGAGATGAACTTGCAAAATATTAACATTCCTCATAGTAACTATATGTGAATTTTTTTTTCAATTGAATACGTTTTAGACTTTAATTTCAGAGCTTAGCACAAAAAATTCAACCGTTTATACAATCAATGCAAGGTGAAATCCAAATTCGAGAAATAAATAAATAAATAGTAGAGTTGTTAAACAAACTCTTTAATTTCCAACCAATCTTTTGATGGCAAAATATTTCAACAAACTGCTTCTGGAATAGGATTTCAATTTGCAATTGGTCGGACATCTCTCTTTCAAAAAATATAACATCAGCTATCATCTAACTGTACTGATAGAGGTATGCAAAAAAATTCTACTACTTTCTTCATCACAAAGAGCATGATATTAACTTGAAGGTTATCAAATGCTATTAAATTATATAGGAAAGTTTGTTGTAGTTCACAGCCAAGACTCAAGCATTTTAGATGTGAGGGTGTATCTAGTTGTTAGGATGACCAATCATTATATCAAGATAACTTCATGAAAGAAGAGTGCTAGGTCTCTCACCAACGTACGATCTTAGGTCATTAACTTGAAATGCCCAAGCCTCTAACTAGAAGTGAAGATAATCCCTACGCAAAAGATAAGTTCACAAAGAAAGAAAGGGCCTAAGAGATTACTTGCATATTTACCAACGAGCCTGCCTTAAGTTTAAACAATAGACTAACGAGAAAAGATAAGGTTAATCTAAACCAAATCAAAGATTCATTAGATCAAAAATATGATCAGCACAAGTACAGAATAAGCGAGTTTCAATCCTTCAATCTCTCTAATCAACAATTGATAGATTCCGAGTAGCAGTTTCTCTTATATCAGGATTTTCATATCAAGCTGATACCAATTCAGTAAATACATGTTTGTAGACAGTAGTCTACAGTTTTATCTGAAAACACAAGCAATTAACTAGTAAAAAACAAAAAGTAGGTAAATACACATTTAACCTTATACAAAACAGGGTCCTCTTTTGGCCTCATTTACCATATAAGCCAGATCAGTCCAACAAAGTTCATTCATCATAATCTCACATTTCTTTCTAATTCCCCACAGCTTGATTTCAAATGCCTCTAGTGTTTTGGTTTTGTATCCATGGTAGTCTTGCATGTGGTTGCATGACCACCTCCAACGCAAGTTTTTTAAGCCCAAGTCTACCCTTTGCCATAATCTACTTTATCTTGGTTTCTCATGACTAAAGAAACATGAGAATATGACGTCAAAAATCTCTGGTTCAAAAGATGGCCTACCTTCATTTTTGTTATTCTGCTCTTTCCTAGTGATTCTTCACGATGTGACTGAACTAGGATATTTAGAAGAGGATTACTTGGTAATGAATCAACACTTACCTCCTCCAATTCTTTTTGAATGGCAGGTCTCATCCCCAGTAGATAATTTTGCAAGTTTACCGTATTTTAAATGCCTTTGAGTCTGAGGGTACCCCACAGCCAGTTGTTCTCTCTGGCATTCTTTGGCTTCTAATGTTGTAATGTACTGGACCTTCGCAAATTAGCAAGGTCACAATCTGAGTTGATGGTTGGGAGCTGGGAATCAAGTGCCGTCCCGTGCCGCTTGGCACGTATCGTGCCCCTACAATAGGGGCACGGTACGGGGAGAGGGTATCTACCCCAAGAAATTAAGTATCCATCAGTGCCTTACGGCACGGAGCGATACGTATCATGCCACCAATTAGGCGGCACAGTACAGGGGGGTCTCTCTTGGCCCTCCTGTGCCGCGATACCCTTTGAGTATCGAACGAGACAGAGCGATACCCAGAGAGTATCACGGTGGCCCTCCTGTGCCGCGATACCCTTTGAGTATCGAACGAGACAGAGCGATACCCAGAGAGTATCACGGTACGTGTCGCTGCGTGCCCACACAGGCACGCAGTGTTTTTAATTTTTTTTTTTTTACTTTGACCTTTTGTATTTTTTTGTTTCTTGCATAGACCTTTATCCCTCTCTCATCTATTTTCTTCTTTTTACTTCTACCTTTTCTTCTATTTTGCGCTTTTTTTTCTTTCCTCTCACATCTTTTACTCTATTTCTTTTCTTTCTATTTTTGTCTTTCCTTTTTTCTCATAATTTTTTAAAAATTTTTCCTTTCAATCTCTTATTATTTTTTTATCACTTCGATCTTAAAAAAAAAGTAAATAAATAGCAAAATCGAAGATCAATTTACTAGGTAAGTCAAGAAATTTACAGCTTAAATTTTTTTTCATATATTTAGAATATATTTAACTTGTAAAGTTTCTTTTGTAAATAAATATGAAATTATAGAAATTTTTATTAACAATTTACAAAAATCTGAAAATATATCCACTTGATTTAATCATTATATGGTCCATTTTTATTTTTCCGTACGAATTTAGTATTTTATGCGAGATTTAAGATATTCTTAATTTTGAAAATTTTATTATTAGATTTAGAAATATAAGAATTCTAATAAAATCGAAAAATAAATAGAAGCAATTGATATTTAAGTTTTCTTAATGTATATGTAATATGGTTTAGTGTTAAATTTTTATAAATAAATTGCACAAATTTTCTTATTTAAATTTAAGAAAAATTAAATTTCTTGGATGAACTTGCAAATCTTTCATAAAAATTTAAAAAAAAATTAATTTTCTTAAATTTATATTTTATAATTTTTAAAATTCTAAAAAATAAAAGATAAATAAAAAAAAATTAAAAGTTAATCAATTTTTATTATTGCTTAATTTATTTATAGTATAGTTTATTATTAAATTTTCATTGACAGATTTTATAAATTTTTTTAGAAAAAATAAATTTCTTTAATTTTTCATAAATATTTTATAAAAATTTGAAAATGAAAAAAAACTATCAATGCACTTGGGGTCTCATTCTAGTTTAGTCTAGTCATAATATGATCCTTCATCGAATCAATACGAATGGATCTTGCAACTTTTTATAAAAATTTAAAGAAAAAATAATTTTCTCTATGAGCTGTAGTTATATTTAACTTCACCTATAAAGAAGATTACTACTATATTAAGCTATTAATTAGTATGTTAGTAAGCTATTATTGACATTAGATCAAGACAAATCAATACATAGCCAAAATTTATAACTATTACTCTAAAATTTTTAAAATAACATTCTAAAACCTTATTGGACAGAAAAAACTAAAATAAGACCGTGCCAAAACGTGCTACTAGAAGGTTGTGCGTGCCTGTCAGCACGCAAGCGTGCCTGTGTCGTATCGTGTCAGGCAACGGCTAGCACACCCCCATGCCCGGCACTTTTATCCTTTCTTTATAGTTGGAAAATTTTAGTGCTGGGGTACCGGTACGCCAAGCCCCTGACTGCAGGTGCAGAATTGGTAAACCATGGTTAATTGAGGGTTTAGTGGGGGTATTTTGGTCATTTCACTTCCCCCGTGCTACAACCCAACCACCCCCTGACACCCTCTCACTCTCTCTCTCCCCAACTCTCTCTCTCTCTCTCTACACGTGCTGCTCCAGGGAAGAAGAAAAGAAGAAGAGGAGGAGGCAGTGAAGGGGTGGAGGCTGGGAATCTCCTCTTGGCTGTGGATTTGGCTCTTCAAATAGCTTGGAGATTGAAGAGAAGACTTCAAAGAAGCCTCTCAAGTGAGTTTCAACCCTTTCCCTCTCTCTTTTGGCCAAGAACTCAAGAAGAGGTATGTGGAAAATTCTAGGGTTTTGGGTTTCTTAGAGTTTTGTGAGTTTAGAAGACATAGAAATGATCTTTTATGGTTCTTATCCCATTTTTAGGGGTTTTCTTGAAGACCTAAGAGATCAAGTCCCACCCTCTTACAAGAATCAATTGGAGGTGGGGGATTCTACCGAAAAAGATGTACTCATTCCTTTTCCTTTGCTTTTAATCTCAGAAGTATGCTAGTAAGAGTAGGATTTTAAAGTATTCATGGAACAATTAGGGTTTTACCCTAAGAGATGTTATGTTGAAACCTAATATAGGTTAATCTTATATATGGTTGAGTAGAAATGAACTCAGGAGAAAACCTAGGTTACAAAAGTCAATATGTGTGCCATTCAAATTAGGAGTTAACTCTAAAACTAATCGAGTGGCATTGAACTTAGAGGAAACCTAAGATGAAAGCATATAGTTTAACATAGAGTAAATGAACTCTAGGGTTATGGCACTTACGTGAGTTGAGGTCCTATGAGACGATTAGCTACCCTAGTGTGATAGACATAGGGTGAATGTAATAACATGAGCTAATGAGAAACTCTAACATAAAGTGGCGACCTAGGGGCGCCCAAGCAATCCTAGAGTAAATAACTTAGGATAAAAAGAGAATGAAAAGTTATACCTCGGAATTGACGCTTGCCAATTGGTAGAAGAGCTACCTTGGGTTGGAACCCGTTTGGGACGAAGTAATTCCAAAAGGTTTAAAACAAGAAAAGAGTAAAAGTGACACCTCCGGATTTGACGCTTGCCAGTTGGTAGAAGAGGTACCTTGGGTTAGACCCCGTTTGGGACGAGGTACTTCCGGAAGATTTAAAAGGTGAAAAAAATTAAATTACTCCCTCGGATTTGACGCTTGCCCGTTGGTAGAAGAGCTACATAGGGTTGGAACCCGTTTGGAACGAGATACTTCCGAAGGGCTAAAGAACTAAAAGAAAAGTGTTAAGTGACCGAGGTGGCCGGGTTTCGATGTAACCGTTATGTAACGGCATAGTGGTTGGTTGTGTCGTAGCATAGTTGTTTATTATATGAGCATAGTAGTATAGCGATTTTATATCAGCATGCTAGTTAGCATTTACCGCTTTCCTTATTATATATCATCTTGCTACTATTGCTTCCATTGGACCAAATGGTGTAGAACATGTTTCTCAGTAGTTGAACCCACTGGGAACTATTCGTAGTTCTCACACCACGTTTTGGTGACCACATTACAGAGCCAGATACATCGGGCGAGGCGCACGACAGGGGCAAGAGCCCGACAGTATAGAGACCTAGAATGTGAGAACCCGAATCCCCACATAAGGATTACTGTTACATCAGCAGCTTATGGAGGACTATGTGGTGTGTCGGCAGTGGTTGTGCGCGTATTGGACACAAGTGTTGGACTCAGTGTGTAAAATGGATCACGAGTGCATTCGGATGCCCCGTTGAATTTTAGAGGTGGTTTTGTGCGAAACGGACTTTAGATTTGGGTTTAGCGCGGAAAAACGATGGAAATCGACTACTTGGTGGTTTTTTTCTGAGTCCGGACGCCCGAAAACGGACACCCGAAAGATTTCAGTGTTTTCGTGTGCACGGTGGACCGGTGGACCGAGGAGAGTGCCACGTGGCGGCTTCCTGTTGGTGCCGTACGCCACGTGGCGGAGCGGGGGTCGCGGCGCAGTGGGCCCGGCCCACGAGAGCAGGCGCGGGCAGGCGCACGGGCAGGGCCGCGGACGAGCGCAGTGCAGCGGGGGCGGCGTGCCATGTGGCGTCGTCCCATTGGCCCTGTCACGCCCCGGGGGTTCAATGAAGCGAAAAATAGCGCAATAATTTTTTTTTTTTTTTTGAGAGGAACCTCCCGCCGGTCACGTGCACAGACCCGCCACATACGTTAGCGTTCTCGATGTTGCTAACTGGATCCCCCTAACGTATGCACGGCGTACAAAAACCCACAACTGTACTTTAACCACGCCAGTCAAGATGAAGACTAAAAGAGGAACTATTGAACATTCCACAATTACATTGACCAACGGAAGTTTGAAAGGATAATGCCACGGGTTTAGAAAATAGTGCCCACACGACACATTGTTTTAAAAACGTTTTCGCAATCTCTTTTCCGAACGGCATTCAATTTTGAAAGGATAAAACCACAGATTTACAAAACGGTGTCCACACGACACCCCATTTATAAAATGATTTCACAAACTCTTTTTCTGTATTTTAAAACGGCCGTCCAGAATGCCTAACTAAAAGCATAATTAAAACAGTCAATCACAATGTCACAAGTCCATCCCAACATCCACACCATCCACAAAAATATAGAGTCACAAGCACGAAGTCTAACCAACTGAAATATCAACTAAGTAAAAGGGAAGAAGTCACCAGCCAAGAATAAAACTAAATTCTTCTAGTCGCAGCCTCACTGTCGTCCCGGATCCCACCCCTGACCGAACCTGTCACAGTGTGGGAAGCAGGGTTTCAAGTGCCGCCCGTGCCGCTGCGGCACGGGCGGCACGTACCGTGCCCCCAATATAGGGGCACGGTACAGGGGGGGTGCCACAGCACCCCCCGTGCCGCGATACCCGCGAGGGTATCGCGCGAGACAGAGCGATACCCTCGTGCGTATCGCGCGGCACGGGCGGCACGGTCCGCCCGTGCCGGTTTTTTTTTTTTTTTTTTTTTTTTTCGCGCTCCTTCCTCTCTCTCTCTCTCTCTTTCACTCACTCAAAGTAGTTTTGATTATTTTTTTTTTGAGTTTTTTTTTTTTTTTGAAGATTTATTTATTTATTTATTTGGTGGGTTTTGTGTCTCTCATCTTTTTCTTTTTTTTTTGGTAGATTTTTTTTTTGATAGGTCCTTATGTTCTTTATTCGATTTTTTTTTTTTGTGATTTTTTTTTGGGGATTTGGCCTTTGTATCTCCACGTAGTTTTTTTTTTATTTGAATATTTTTAATTTGTAATTTTTTAAAAAATATATATATATAAAATTAGATAATTTTTTATCTGTTGTTTATAAAAAGTTGAAATAGATATACTTGATTTAATTATTATATAATTAAATTTTTAATTATTTTGCATAGATCTAGTATTTTATATAAGATTTGCAATAAAAATAATTTTTACTTTAAAGATTTTGTTTTTTAATTTAAAAAATTAAAAATACTAATAAAATTAAAAGTTAAATTAAATCAATTGATATTTAAATTTGTTTAATTTATTTGTCTTTTAATTTATTGCTCATGTTGTTCTTTTTCAGTATGTTGTTCTTTTTCTAACTTTCTTAAATAAATTTTACTAGTAAATTTTATTATTATATTTTAATTTCTATTATCTATGAGGTATAATTTTTTTTTATATTTAAAAAAACTTACCACTATATTAATTGATTAGTATAGTAAGTTATATATAGTCAATATTCATAATTATTTGACTAAATCTTTCAAAATAACATTATAAAAGTTTATTAGGAACAAAAAAACTGTAAAAAAAACGTGCCAGAGCGTACCACTGAGAGGTCATGCGTATCCATCGGCACGCAAGCGTGCCACGTGTCGGCACGGAAGCATGCCGGTACCGTACCGTGCCGGGCGGCGAGCGGCACGCCCCCGTGCCACGGCACTTCGAACCTTGGTGGGAAGTCAGCGACACAAGGAGTAGAGGTAAATGTAAGATGTGCAAGATCCTATAAATACTGGAAGTAAAGCAAACCGAAGACCAGAGCATCCACACTCTCCCGCATGGATCAACAATAACCCTCTGTAAATCGAAACAGTGCATGCAAAAGAAAACACCTTGCTCTCACCTTATTGCTTTTAACCCCTCCACGGCACTTGTGCAGCACCTTAAGTAACTGCGAGGGGTCCCCGCTACGTCACCTTATGGGGTACATGGGTCAACGTACCACCTTTCCGGAAAAGTACACCAGTACGATGGCCAAACTGCTGGTGTGCGTGCAAGCAGCCATTAGCATAATGACCGAAGTCAATGTGTGATAAGAGGGATACTTATGCAAAAAGGGGTTAGTCAAGATTCATTAGCACATCTACTTTACTCTTACGTATTACATATGAGACCATAACCAAAATGCAAGAGAAAGATACCCACCTGAAACGAAGATAAACGACCGCGTCCGCGACCCTCCAAAGCAAACAACACCACCCGCGGGCCTAACAAAATATCCAAAACACCAATCAACAATTTATCCCCCCCCCCCCCCCCCCCCCAACCACTAGAAAATTTAGTGGTTCCGACTACTGTACCCAAAACCCCGTCAATCCCCAAAACAGAAACCGACGAAAGACTCCGTGTCCAAAAATATCCCTTCAGTTGCAAAAACCGTACTTCCGACGTGGTCCGACTGTCGACGAGGCAATTGATGGAAAACGGGTTCCAATCGTTGCCTTGACGAAGTCCGCGACGAAAAACAACCGAGCGGAGGCTCATCTGATAAAAAGCGAAAACAACTGCGTCGAGCGAATTGCACCGTCAAGCGTACTGCACCGTCAAGCGGACTGCACCGTCAAGGGGACTGCTCCGTCAAGCAAAACCGTTGATGAAAACGCCAAGTAAAACCATCAAGGAAAATCTGTCAAGCCAAAACCGTCGAGCAAAACCATTGATGAAATCGCCAAGTAAAACCATCAAGGAAAATATGTCAAGTCAAAACCGTCGAGCAAACCGTCGACGGCAGCGGCTCGACCCATGCGGACTTAGCGGCGGTGCGGCAGCCCCGCGCGGGCACGCGCAAGCAGCGCGCGGGCGGCAGCCCGCGCAGCGTGGTAGCCCCCGCACGAGCACAGCCCCGCGCGGGACGGCAGCAGCGCAACAACCCCGCGCGGGGCTGGCCCGCCCGGCGCAGGCACGCGCAAGCAGCGCTCGCGGGCGGCAGCCCGCGCACCGTAGTAGCCCCGCACGGGCACAGCCCCGCGCGGCACGGCAGCGGCGCAGCAGCCCCCCGCGGGCACGCGCAAGCAGCGCGCGCGGGCGGCAGCCCGCTTGGCTGCGCGCGGCGACAGCGGCTTGACGGCGCGCAGCGGCTCGGCTAGGGCATCGAGCGGCGGCGGCGGCGGCAGCTCAGCTAGGGCATCGAGCGATGACGGCGGCGGCGGCTCGGCTAGGGCATCGAGCGGCGACGGCGGCTCGGCTAGGGCATCGAGCGGCGATGGAGCCACCGTCGACGATCCTTAGCGTCCCCGCCGAAAACCCCAAAAGCTCGTCACCATAAACAAAACCTACCAACAAAAGCCAACAATCGAACCGAACAAAACCAACGAACCAAAGCCATCCAACGATCAAACCGAACAAAATCACCGAACGAAACCATCATAAGAACCAACGATCAAAACGAACAAAACCAACAAACCCTAACGCAAAACTAAATTACCAAAAACTGAGAGACGACACCCACAACACGAATCCTGAAAATACAAACGATCAAAAACCGACGAACGGAACCAACCAACGACATTCAAAAACGCAAAAAAACTAAAGTCACGATAACCAAAGGTCCTGATTCACAAAGCAAAGACGAAAATAGTGCTAACCTAGCTCCGACGGAGAAGACAACGCGATCCCGATCTCCGCGGACGGTGGTGATTCTGGATCCGCTCCTCGGTATCGGCGATGCTTCCGGTCTCGGTCTTCGGCACGTGCAACGAGGAAAGAGAAAAAGAAACGATCTTTTCTCAAAATTAGGGTTATACGGTATTTGGGATATTAATATCTTTTTATTAATATATTATTTATTTATTTCTCTTTTGTACGTAGAAAATCCCAATATCCGATATTTAAAAACAAAAGGGATTTTTCCACGACTTCCTCGATAAGCGTGTCGTTCCTCCGAAACGTCCCATAACCACTAGCACGGATCCCGATGCACCAACAACACTTAACGGGTCCCGAGAAATTCCGAACTTATCCACTTGGACCCGCTAACATTGAAACCCTCATTCCGGAAGATCCGTACGTCGGATTTCAGATCCGATCGCTTTGTCATTCTCCGTTTTCCGAGCTCTAACACAGAAAAATACTCGCAAGCGCAGAAGATCTACCCTAAAAAGTCGTGTCACTACAGGCCCGCTGTGTACACGTGGCAGCAGAGGAGTTGTTGGCGCATCAGGCGCAGTCCACGGAAGCTTGTGGGCGCCTCAGGCTGCGTGCCAGGCAGGGTGGCAGGCGGCGGTCACAGGCGCACGTGGGGGCGGCGACCGAGCCGTTGACACCAGGGTTCCCGCGCGTGGGCGCGCCACGTGTCGGCGCGTGGTTGGCTGGCGCCAACCACCGCGCGCACTGTGCAGGGCCACGCGGCGCTGCGTGGGAGGCCCGCTTTGCTGTTGCCTGTTTCTAGGTGACGTGGCGCTTCCTGGCGGTTTCGAGTGCGATCGGACGGGCTTCGTGCGACCGGGTTTTCGGCGTCCGAAAGATTCGGACGCCCGAAACCAGGGACTCAGCGGGTATTTTCGCATTTGTTCGGCTAAGCCTATAAATAAGTCCCCTCCTCCCCGTTCCTCTGTTTTCCGAATTTTTCAGGACTTCTCCGTGGGACTTCTACAGTGAAGTTCCTCCCCTCCCTCTTCTCCACCCTTTGATGGATTCCCGAGATTTTTGGAGGCCTCGGTATCGGCGTTTTCTGCGACGCGGCGCACATCGACGCTCCTTGGATTTTTGCTTTTACCGTCGCTTTTCAGTCCGCGAGACCCCCTAGATCACCCCGATGGTGTTTTGAGCCAATTTTCGCGACAGCGAGTTCACGAGAGGTACGCCTTCGATTTCCGTGTTGAGCACTTTGCTCCGTTTTGGGTTTTGGCATGGTTCCCGAGGTATCTTTTGACCCCATTGTACTGCTGCGAGGTATAGGACAGCGGTGGAGTATTGTTGGGATTTCTCGGCCTATGGGCATCAGAACGAGACGTATGAGGACTCGATCGACATCTACACTTCGAGAGGAACGTGCCTGTATTTTTATTGAATTTTTTGGAGGACTCTTCGAAGGTGATAATTATGCTTCTTCGCGACTGTTTTTTCACAGACTTGTGTTCGTGGGGTAGTTTGACTTACCGCATTGATTTGGGTGTATCTTGGCCTACAGGTGTCGAAATGAGGAGTATAAATACTCGATTTGCATCTACTCGTCGCGTGGATCGCAACCGTAATTTTTCTGGATTTTTCGGAGGACTGCACGCAGGTGAAAAAGCCCCTTCTTTGTGCTGGTTGGTAAAAACCACTAGTGTTGTTTGGTTTGTTTGTGGAGTTGTTTATTGTGTTGTTGGTTGTGTTGTTGGTTGGAGTAGGGGCTTGCGCGACCGTGTTCCGAGGGTGCAGTTTCGGCGGATTTTGTTAAGTGAGTCATTGCGCACTTCACCGACTTCGACTTTGCCTGCGAAAAGCGATTCAGGTGGGTTGCTTCGTCTCCAGAACCGGTGGACGGTTCTCTAATTCTATCTGATAGAATGCATGCATGTTTAGGGTACATTGTATTTTATTGGGAGGTAAGCTTAGTAATGATGATTGTATAAGAACTTGCAAGATTTGGATATTCATGGTGATAAATAGTAAAAGCTTACCTAAGGGATTATCACCCTATGTGTTTATTTAGCATGTCATGTTAGCACATAGCCTTTTATGAGATTGGATTATGGGATGGGGCAGGATTATGTATCTATGTGCGGGTATTACTCCGAGGAGTTATTATAGATCATGGATTATGGACAGGTGTAGTTCATTAGTGATTTTGGCATGTAGTTATACCTTGTGGAGCGATCTTGTGATTTACTCCCTTTTTCCTTTCTTGAGGACAAATGCATGCTTGTGTGGACATCTAGATAGGCCATCTTTTACTGCTACACTATCATGTTGAAACTTGACTTAGGAGAAACCTTGTTTGCTTTTTTTCTCCTTTTTCGTTAGTCAGATGTTTCATGTTGCTCGGGTTCGAGCAGGGGTTTGGGATAGTTTAGCCGAGACTTCGAGTCTGGGACAAGTTGGATTTGATTATGGATTGTGGGTATTGCGGCAACCGCGGATATTGGGCGGTTAACCGAATGTCGGTTATGGTGCCAGATTGTGATGTTAGGGGATTACGGCAACCGCGAATATTGGGCAGTTGGCCGAGTGTTGGTTGTTGTACCAGGTTGTGGATTGTGGGGTATTGCGGCGACCGCGAATATTGGGCTGTTGACCGGATATGTACTTGTGCATCAGATTGGGTATCAGATTTCTCTTGTGGACGGGATTTTCCACTTATTGAGTACTATTGCATCTGATTGAGGACCGGAATTTTTCTTTAGTGGATGGGTTTTTCCACTTTGATCAGAGTCGTGATCCAGTCCTGCTATATTATGATACTTATGATACTTGTTACTGAGATACTTTACTCGTGTGGATCGCTCCCCTCGAGTGCCACTCCGGAGTGTGCGACAGGCAGGCTTTGAGCAGGGAATCAAGTGCCGCCCGTGCCGCGGCGGCACGTACTGTGCCCCTCAAAGAGGGGCACGGTACAGGGGGGGTCTCGCACCCCCCCCCCCCCCCGTCTCGAGCGATACCCCAGGGTATCGCTCGAGACAGAGCGATACCCGTTGGGTATCGCATGCCGTGCCGACCGGCACGGCCCGTTTTTTTTTTTTTTTTTTTTTTTTTTTTTTCTTTAGATTTTTTTAAAACAGTATTTTTTAAGATTTTCTTTAGGCATAGTTAGGTTTTTTTTTTTTTTTTTTTTTTTTTAGTCACATGTGTACAGTAATGCACAGCAACTTTTTTGTTTTTTTTTTAAAAGAATCACAGCACAGTACATTTTTTTGTCTTTTTGTTTTTTTCCTTTAGATTTTTTTTTTTCATTCTCTTCCCACCCGTGAAGAAATTTTTTTTTTCTTTTTCCTCCCTCCTCCCCCTTTCCCTTCCCCCTCCTCTTCTCCTTCCCCTCACCCTCATAATTCTCGGCAGATTTATCCTCTCTCTCTCTTTCTTCCTTTCCTTTCCTTTCTTTCTCACGCAATTCGCAATTTTATTTTTCTTTTTTCATCGCTAAAGAAAAGACACGGGAAGTGAAAATCAAAGATCTATTTATTAGGTAAGTAAAAATGGTTATAATTTAAGTTTTTATTTAAAATTTTTAAATATTTCATAATTATAAAGCTCTTTTAAAAAAAAAATTAAATTAGTTACTTATAAATTATTTAATTTTAAATTATTTAATTTTGAACTATTATCAGGACCATTTATTGATCTCTTTCTTTATAATTTACAAATAGTTCAAAATTAAATGGATCAATAAATATATCTTGAAAAGTTTTGAGAAAAAATATAATATTTTTTAATTTTATATTTTATAATTTTTAAAATTAAAAAAAAATGATAAAATCAAAATAATTTTTAAAATTGATATATATAATTTTCTCATCTTTTTCTTATTATTTTGAATGAATTTTAGAATAGTTATTTGTATGTAAAAAAATTGTGTAGATCATAATGGCACCTAAGAAAATAGAAGATTATGGTTGGCAGCACGGACGAATGATTGATGGAAACAGATTTCATTGGAATTATAATTACTATAATATGGTCGGAATGGGCGGAGGTGTCACCCGCTTAAAGAAACATATCGCGGGAAGTTTTTCTGAAGTATCGAAATGCACTAAAGTTCCTCAGGAAATAAGACATGCAATGAAAATTGAGTTAGAATCTACAAAATTAGCAAAACAGAAAATGAGGGATGATCGAGATGAACTAGATAAACGGGCAGCCGAGTATCCCTCTGCTGACCCATATGAAGGTACAGGTGATGAATTTGATATTGATACTAGAGCTGCCATGGAAGCATCTTTACAGGAAAGATGGCAGCAAGATGAAGTCCAACGACATAGAGCACAATTTGCGACCTCTCAGTTTGATGCCGGTGGCGGGTCTAGATCTAGCTCTGCGCCATCAGGTTTATCTCGAAGTGGTTCTGTTGGCCGCATGTTCGACAGATTAAAGAAAATACCAAAAGAAAAAAGTAGAAAAGGTCCAAATATTATAGCTATAGACCCAATGGCATTTCCTGGTCCAGATGCTCAACAACAGCGCATAGATACAATGCTCAAAAAAGATAAAAAATGAAAAATTGGTCGAGCAATAGCAAAGTTTTTTCACTTTAGTCATATTCCATCCTGTGTAGCAAACAATCTATATTATAAATCAATGATCAGTGCCGTACAAAAGGAGGGTTCAGGAGTTGAACCCCCAACACCGTATGAGATCGCCGGCAAATACCTTGATGTGGAGGTCTATCCATGCATGGATAAAAAACTTCAAACAACAGTGGGAGATGTATGGTGTTACTTTAATGTGTGATAGTTGGACATCACATACACATTTGAGCATCATAAATTTTTTGTTTTATTGCAATGGCAAGGTGGTCTTCCACAAGTCAGTTGATGCGACCGGTCGATTTGAAGATGCAGATTATATATATGCATTATTGGAGCAAGTTCTTGGTGAGATTGGTGAGAAAAATGTGGTACAGGTAGTGTCAGACAATGGTTCAAACTACAAGAAAGCTGGCAAACTACTGATGCAAAGGCATCCACACATATTTTGGACTCCTTGTGCGGCGCATTGTATCAACCTAATGATGTCTGACTTTGGTACCATAAATCGAGTAAAAAAGATTATAGATACTGCACAACATGTATCTAAGTATCTGTATAATCATAATTGGGTCAATGCTTTAATGTCTAAATTCATTGGATGAGAGATCTTACGTCCTGGTATCACACGATTTGCCACAAATTTCGCTCTAAACAGTTTCTTGAAAAATAAAAATGGTTTAAAGTCTATGTTTGCATCAAATGAGTGGCAAACATCTCGTTATGCCTCCAAGACTGATGGAAAGAGTATTGAGCAAATAATTCAGTCCGCCAAATTTTGGGATTATGTGAAAGAGATTGTTGATATTGTGGAGCCTTTATACGTGGTCCTTCGATTGGTGGATCAGGAAAAAATACCTCAAATGGGACACGTCTATCATAAACTGAGGATGGCTAAAGAGACTATCAAGAAAGTCAATCCATTACGATGTCAATCTTATCTAAAAATTATTGACAAACGTTGGGAAGTTCAGATGGGTCGGGATCTGCACCTAGCAGGCAAGTATAAATTATAACAAAACTATTTGTTAGTGATTATTCAATTGTATTCTTGCATTGTTGATGGAGTTATTTTTTTTAATAATAGGTTATTATCTTAATCCGTCTTACCACCATCGTTATAATCTTGGATATGATGATGAATTATTAAAGGCATTACGAAATGTCATCAATAGATTGGAAATGGATCCAATGCATGCCGCTCTTGCCATAAATGAGGTACAATAGTTTTTTTAATATATTATTAATTTATTATATGTTAATATGCTAATTCCTCATTATTATAATATATTATAATATTATAATATTATAATATAGGGAAAAATATTTTGTGAATCCATTGGAACTTTTGGCGATGCGGATGCAATTAACGGGAGACACAACACCGATCCCAGTAAATAACTAAATAATTACATATTTTATATCTAACGATAAGCTTATTTTGATATAATTTTAATTTTTAATTGGACAGCTGAGTGGTGGCTACAATACGGTGGAACAGCAAAGCATTTAAGAAAAATTGTTGTGCGCGTTTTATCTCAAACAACAACGTCTAGTGGATGTGAGCGCAACTGGAGTACCTTCGCATTGATACATACCAAAGTGCGTAACCGATTAGCGTACGCTCAATTAGAGAAGCTAGTTTATGTCCACTATAATATGAGGCTCCGTTTAAGATGCATGCGAGCGGAGTATGATAGGGAAAAGGAATTAAAAATTTATGATCCCTTAGATGCAAGCTTTATCAATGATGAATCAGACCCCATATTTGATTGGCTACAAGACAAAGAGAATCAAGAGGACCCTTTGCTCGATGAGCCTTGAGATCCACCACGACCATTCAGGATCATTGCTGAGGAAGAAGGAGTTAGTGATGCAGAAAGATGGGCTAATGAGAGTATAGAGGGGTCTCATAATCAATTAGGTAATGTGCAAGAACAAGCATCTTTGGGCGAAGAATCACAAAATCTCGTGGATGACTTTGATGCAGAATTTGAGCGTCTTATGATGGGACCTGGACATGGTCGCCCACGTCGTACTCAAAGTCAATCAAAAAAAGAGAAGACATCGTCTGTCGCAAAGAGACCTTCAACAACAGTCATAAGTGGTAAGGGTAAAAAAATTATGACATCGAAGGATCCATTAGATGCAGCTGATGCAATCTCGCTTGATGAAGATAGCGATACATCAACACCATCAGATTCTGAGTTACCACGGTCCAAAAATGAATGTAGCGATGACGATAACACCACCAATAACAGTGGGGATGGTGGTGGGGATGGTGGTAAATGCATTCCACCAACACAACAGGAGGGTGGAGATGAAGGCAGAGGTGGTCTTATATTTACTGAAGAGCAAAATTTCACTCATGCCACTCAAGATGCTGATCATGGGTCGAGACCACGTCAAACATCTGGAGTGGTATATGATCGCAGAAAATGTAATAGGCCCTCACAACACGATTATAGGGAAATGAGAGAGGGTTTGGAAGCAGTGTCAACTGGGCACCTACGAAGGGATGATAATTTGCGCACACAGTTTGATAGTACTTCAGATTCATCGTATCCCTCATATCAACATGGCTTTTATGGAGAGAGATATGATTATGATCCATCCATACCTTCATATAGTGAAAGTTCGTATGCCGAATCGTATAGTGATAATACTGCATATCCACATTATCCTTATGATGGTGCAGTCCATATGCCAGTACAAGTAACTGTTGTCGATCATATCAACGATCCAATTGCATATGGACATTACGTACGCCAATACAATGACATATATCACGAATATATGACTTTTCCACAATACCAGGAATATTTATACCAACATTGTCAAATAAATCTGATATCTGCAGATCACACTATGCCATATAATCAACCGCGACAATCTATGTGGAATTAAGCAGTCTTCTCTCTATAAATATGTAAGCTTAAATACTTATTATACTTGTGAATTTATTTATTATATTATTATTTCTATTCTCTATGAAATATAGTTGTACTTTATATATAAAAAACAATTATCAATATGTTAATTGGTGAGTGTAGTAAGCTATATATAGTCAATATTCATAATTTTTTGACTAAACAGTTCAAAACAATATTATAAGAGCTTATTGGGAACAAAAAAAATAAAAAAAAATTGTGCCAGAGCGTGCCACTGGGAGGTCATGCGTATCCATCGGCACGCAAGCGTGCCACGTATCGGCACAGGGGCGTGCCGGTACCGTACCGTGCCAGGCGGCGAGCGGCACGCCCCCGTGCCACGGCACTTCGAACCTTGGCTTTGAGTCATTGAGACTCCTTCCCATCGGTGTTATGCGTTGGCCAGCATACCCGATATGACAGGCACAGCAGGCAGTACCGGTGTTTACTGGTTGTTAGATTGGGTTTATTCAGGCAGGTACTTTCATTGTTGCACTCGTGCCTGGGGGCTGAGTGGAGTCTAGTAGCTGTGATTAGACCATTGCTAGTGTTGTTGGGAACCATTTGGGTTGACGGTGGTCCCGAGGTCGTTGTGAGTAGTTCGACCGTTGTGCGAGATGTTGAGGATCTTGAGTCTATCTGTTCGGAGAGAGAGCGTGGATTTCGACTATAGCCTGCATGGGCTACTATTCGATAGCGAGTTAGTCCGATTAAACACCCTACGTGGATACACTAGGGAGGCGCAGGCTTGACTGGACCAGATGTGGCAGCCAGCTCGATTGGGTCGATTGTGTACCTCGTCGATTGTGCACCTCATGTGCGAGTGGTTGCATACCTTTCATTGGTTTTCCCCATTTGAGCATTTAGATAGAGACATGATAGCTGTAGAGTATCTTCAGCTTTCTTGTTCAGTTTTTACTGCTTGGTTATCTTATACCTCTAGTAGACCTTGTGGGCAGACCGTCGGGCCTGGTGGCGGTACCCACTGAGAACTCCCTTTTTGGTGTAGTTCTCACACCCGTTGGGGGAAAACCCCTCCTTTTCTTTTCGCTCCCTTGTTTTGCAGAGTCTTAGCGAGTGTTGCTGATTCTGTGGTTGCTGTTCGAGGCGAGGGAGTCGCGAGCTAGATCCCTACCCGTCTGTGGAGAGTAGCGGTACGCCTTCATTGGAGATCCTGAGTACAGTCAGTAGATTATTTTATTTCCACTTTTGAGAGATCATTGTATTGTGAGGATCTGACTTGTACTGAGAGCCTGTACACTAATGTATTATTTCAGTTTACCTCCCTGTTGAGTTCTGGGTTATTGTATCAGAGGATTTTGTATATGATCATATTTGGGAGATGGATATTGTATTATTATTTTCAGTCGTACAGATGGTTGGTTTTTAGTTTTACAACAATTTTATTTTTATAGCTCTGATATCTGTTTAGCTATAGTACCTTTTCTTGCAGGTAGGACGCTTCGCCTATGCGGGGTTTTGCATAGGCGGAGGATCTGTTGGCGAACCCGGGTCGCAATTTCGACCCCGGGGCGTGACATAGAAGGTCTAATAGTTATACCCTTTTTGGACATTTTGAGTGAACTTATATTGTGAGGAAAATGAGCAAACAAAATTGTAATATTGTTTTATATACATGTTGAGAGAAAAGTGTAATTAACTCTATAATTTGTGGTTCACTCATGTAGTTTACTTTCCGCTTTTCATACTAAACTTGTTGTTTATGTGAATGAAAGTTTTAGTTGTTTAGCTTCATACTCTGATATTATCTCTCATTGATCACTTGTATTACATTGAGATGGATGTTTTCGTTCCTTTCGGGTATAAAGAGATCATGTCCGATCGGCGGGTCCGTTGGCGTGCCCGAACTGTCCAAATTGGCGGTCTAGGGGCGTGACAGTCGATCGAGATAAGGGGATCGCAGGTTAGATAGCATCTCCTACTACGGATGAGTACTAGAGGAAGACCACAGTGGATATTTATAACTAGCTGTACATTAGGCCCAGTGGGACAGACAGAATTGTACTTTATTTTTGGTCGTGCAAATGATGTGTACAATTGTACCTATAGTGAGATAGTTGTATATAGACTCTAATACATGCTTTATTATTGTATACACTCCTTGTACATGATTAGGACAGGTTAGTAGTATACGCTTCGTATGTGCGGGGTGCTCGTGCATACGGCGGGTCTGTTGACATATCTGGGGGCTTCCACTGTAATCTAGGGCACAATAAATTTATGTATGTTTCGTAATAGCAACAGATGTAGGTAAAGAATCACTCCGAGCATGCTTAAAAATGTTGTTAGAATGAGTTAGGAGTGTGTTGGTTCGGAGCCTATTCGGACCAAAGTTGAGTTAAGAAAGCAAGCTTGAGAAGATCAAAATCTGCAAACTTCAGATTTTTGTGTGTTGTACCGGTACCCCAATCGTGTACCAGAACTCCATAAAATGCTGGAAAATCAAGCTCTCAGGTTGGAAAACTTCTGGAAAAATTCTAAGTGTTGGAGTACCGAAACCCCAAGGCGTATACCGGTACCCCATACAAAGCAGAAAAACTGAGCTCTAGGGTTGGTGACCCAAGTGTTGGCGTACCGGAACCAGGAACCCGAGTACCGGTACCCCAGCCCGCATACCGGTACCCCAGCCCGTGTACCGGTACTCCAAACTCCTGACAACAAGTGCAGAGTTGGTGGAACCATGGTTAATGGTGGGTTTAGCTTGGGTGGTTAAGATGGCTTTAACCCTCTCCCCATCACAGCAAATACACACATACATAGCCTCTTTCTCATTTTTCTTCTTTTTCTCTTCTCTTTCTCTCTAGAAGTTTGAAAGAGGAAGCCCTAGCTTAGGGTTTTGAAGGAGTTGATCTCTTGGAGGGCTAAGGATTGGAAGGAAGATTCCAAGGAAGGCTTGGGAAGGGAAAAGAACCCTCTTTTCCACGTTTTGGAACAAGAACAAGAGGTAAGTCTTTTAGGGTTTTTGAAGTTTTATGGGTTTAAAAGAGATAGAATGATCTCTTATGTGTTCTAATCCATTTTTAGGAGATTTCTTGGAGATTTGAGAGATCAAACCACCTTCTTCTTCAAAGAGAACATAAGGTGGGGGATTCTACCAAAAAAAGGTGATCTTTCCCCTTTTTCTTTGCTTTTGAATCTAAAAACATGCTAGTAAGAGTAGTTGTGAAGTCAATGTATGATTATATCCATGTTAGGGTTTAACCCTAAGAGATTGATGTATATAAAACCTGGAGGAAGGTTAATCTTGCACGAGGTTAAGTGATATTTGACTTAGGAGAAAACCTAGGTTAAGAGGTTAAGAGGTCAAGATGTGTGGCATAAACCTAGGAGATAACTCTAGGTTAAATGAGTGGCATTTACTTAAGGGAAAACCTAAGGATGGATGATAGAGTTTTAACATTGTGTTAATAAACTCTAGGGTTAGAGTGCTTATACAAGTTAATGTCCTTAGACAACTAGCAACCCTAGTGCGATGGACTTAGGGTAAATGTAATACATTGAGCAAATAAGAACCTCTAACCTAAAGTGGCGACCTAGGGGCGCCCAAGCTATCCTAGAATAAATAACCTAGGGTAAAATAGAATGAGAATTGGCACCTTCGGATTTGAGACTCGTCAATTGGTAGCATGACTACTAGGGTTGGAACCCATCGGACGAGGTACTTTCGAGAGGTTTAAAAGTGAAAAGAGTAAAATCGGCATCTTGGATTTGAGACTCGCCAATTGGGAGCATGACTCCTAGGATTGGAACCCATCGGGCGAGGTACTTCCGAGGGATTAATAAGTGAAATTAAAGTGAAACTGGCGCCTTGGATGTGAGACTCATCATTTGGTAGCATGACTACTAGGGTTGAAACCTATCGGACGAGGTACTTCCAAAGAGCTAAAGAACTAAAGGAAAGTGTAAAGAGGCCGAGGTGGCCAGGGTAGATGTGACCCTTTCATAGCGGCATTGGGGGCCGAGTCATGGCATAGTAGCATACTATATGAGCATGATTAGTAGAGTAGCGATTTTATATCAGCATGCTAGATTAGCATTTTCAGCTTTTCATATATATATAATCTTGCTACTATTGCTTCCATTGGACCAAATGGTGTAGAATATGTTTTCTCGGTGGTTGAACCCAATGAGAACTATTCGTAGTTCTCATACCCTTTGGTGACCAATTTTTACAGATCCAGATATCTCCGACGAGGCACGTGACAGTGGCAAGAGCCCGGGAGCTTAGAGACCTAGAGGGTCTAGCCGTACCTTTATCTTTTTGGACATTCTTGAGTGAACTATGTATTCTGAGGAAAGAGATGAAAATTATAAATTTTGTTTACATACAAGTTGAAAGAAAATGTAATTAATACTATATTTTGTAGTTCACTCTTGTACTTACTTTCAGTTACATGTTAAACTTGTTGTTTAAATGAATGAAAGTTTTAGTTTAGTAGTTTTATACTCTGATATTATATCTCATTATACACTTGTATTTAATTGAGATGAATGTTCCGTTCCTTACGGGTATAGAGAGATCATGCCCGATTGGCGGGTCTGTTGGCATGCCCGAACTGTCCAAATTGGCGGTCTCGGGACGTGACAATATTCTTATGAATTTTCTTAATTAACCATGAATAAATAGAGCTCCCTCGAGTACCAATGTGCTATACTTGTCAAAATAAAGTCTCAGCAAAATCACAACAAATCTCAAAACTCAGCAAGATACTTGGTGTTGTTCAAGAGTGGGGCCATATCTTTGTTGCTAGCACTGAGCAACATCCTGAGTCACGACGTGAGAAAAGCTTCAATATAGGAAAAGTTATTGGATTTGTAATTAATATAGCCATCCAACTCCAAAAAGCATCTTTTCTACTTCTCAGAAGCTGACTAAAAAATCTCTGTTAACATGTGAGGAAGTATGATTAAAAAATATTCCAATTGTTTCCACAAGTAATAATAAGTTGCGCAAATCACACTGGTTCCCTTAAGATACGATTTCTACGGCCACAATTCTCCCAACTCCTTCCAACCTAATAGGATTAGGCAGTCTGCAATACAAACAGGGCCCTTAAACAACCTCGAACAAAAAGAGAATTACCACACCATCCCCCCTTAATACCCCAAACCAAACACTATATGAATTTATGAGTGTGTTTGGTTCGTGTTATCTTTTTAAGATTCCCGATAAACCAACAGGAATAAAAAAATTAAGAAGGTTTTTAGCTTAATGCACCAAGTAATTTGATTGGTAGTGTTGAATTCATTTAGGAATGAGATTCACCCCAAAATAATAATCTCATTCCTTTGAGAGAGGGTAAGTATCCTTATATTAATGGATTGGGATAATTATAAAATTCTTAACTCAGCCCACTCTTTTCTCCCTCTTCACCTCCATCACCCACTTTTCCCTCTTTACTCTCTAATCTCATCTCTCTGTAACAACATCTCTCTCTAAACCAAAACTCTCTTTCCCTCTCTAACCCCTTCTCTCTATCTCTTCTCCTAACCTTGACTCTATCTTTCCCTATTTCTCTAACTACACACTCTCTCTCACCTATGCTTTCTCTCTCTCCCCCTCTCATTCTCTCTAATCTCAACTCTCTCTCTCCCTCTAACCTCATATCTCTCTCACTCCCTCTAACCTCAAATCTCTCTCACTCCCTCTAGTCTCAAATTTCTCTCTCTAAGCTAAGCTCTCCCTCTCTCTCTCTCTTTATCTATCCACATCTCAAGCCTAAAAACTCTCTTTCTCTCTCGCCCTTCCCCCTCTTTCTAATCTCAACTCTCCCTACTTTTAACCTCAAATCTCTCTTTAGGTGAAGCTCTCTCAATTTAATCTAAAAATAAATTCCTCATGTTTGTTGAGAACCCGACATTACAAGAAATTAATTAACGAAACAAACACATCAATTTTATATTCCCGGTGATGTCAAATAATATAACTATACAACTTGAACATTGGAATGTCACATTTTTAGTAATAGGATGAGTATGAATCAAAAATTTAGTAATTCATTTATTTCTAGTAATCTTTTATAGTGCAAACCAAACAATCTCTTGAGCTTGTTTGGTTCACCTATTTTAAACTCCAGAATCAAAATTGGATTCACTGATTCCAATAGTTGTTGTTTGTTTTACAGGAATTGAATTATAATTTTCATTTCACTCTGGAATAGGAATGGCCCAATCCATTTATAGCCCAATCCAACTTTAAATTCTAGATTGGCCCATTCCAGAGTAAAACAATCAACACCCTCCCTCACAAACACCTCCTCTCTCTTCATCACTCTCCTCTTTCCTCTCTCAAAATTCTATATCTCCCAATTGTCCATTCCAATTTTCATTCCAATAATAAACAAAATATTAGAGATAATTTGTATTTCCATTTTCCATTCCAATGAAATCCAATTTCATTTCTTATTCTCATTCTTATCATGAACCAAACATGCCCTAAGAGTTATATTCGATGATACAATTTTGGTACAGCGAAAAGGTCTAACAATGAAGGGAGAAAAAATCAGTATCAAAAGTATTAACAACCAACAAGATTAAAGAACAGAAGCGGAATCATTATCAATCTTCATAGCATTAGCGCACAGCATACCATCTCGTTCATAAGTGTAAGCCCGGGAAAATGGCATGGTGAAAATTACCACCAAGAAAGCAAGCGCGGTCCATCGCAGCACCAGACGTTCGCCATCCATCTCTCAAGTAAAACTCTCCTGGCAAACAATAGAAAACTACTTCTTATTCTTGTTTTTTTCCTTTTTGAAAAAGAGAGTCCTGGAAAACAAAAACAAAAACAAAACAAAACAAAATAAAACCCCTTAAAAGAAGGCCTAGAAAGGAGTTTAATAGTGCAAAAGTCGAATATACCGGGTAATAGAAGGAACTCGAGAGTAATCCAGACGCTCAACTCCGCGGGCTCGAAAGTAGTACAAAGGCAAGTCTCGCCTGTTAAGGTGAAAAAAAGGAAAAAGACAAAACCCCCAGATGGATATACGCAAAATTAAACCAAAATCTCATCTTTCTCTCTCAGCATTTCATTTTAAAACCAGTCACAAACATTCATCAACCGGAGTTTATATAACTCAACAAAAAAACTAGATTTTCACGGCCGGTATTGAGATCCGAAACCCCACATTCGACTAGAAATTACAAAAAAACGAATTTGATGCCCCAAAAAAAAAAAACAAATTTTGTAAGGAAAAAAAAAAAAAAACGAAAAACCGGAACAAACTAAAGGGAAGAATTAGAGTTGAAGAGCGTACCACTACTTCTCCAGCGTTTAGTGGTAGGGGAATAGAGCAAGTTAGAGGCTTGGCCGCTTGGTTTCACCAAGTCTACAGATCTGGAAAAAGGCGTCGACGAAGAACAACATGAGTAGGAGAGAGAAGAGATACACTGACAATAAAACCAGCTAGAGAGAGAGAGCGAGTGAGAGAACGAACTAAGAAACGTGAAGGGGCACTACACTTTTAGTGCGCAGAGAGAGAGAGAGAGAGAGAGAGAGGGCTGGGGGCCGCGCGGGGGGTGGCAGTGGGGTAGGAAGGGAAGGAGAGAGGAGAGGGGACCGGGTGGGGTGGGGGTAGGGTGGTAGTAGGGGTGTTTCCGGGGCGCGATTCGTCGCCTTTACCCTCCCAGCGAAGGAATCCCACGATATGGACTAACAAAAAAGAATTTTTTTTATAAATAATTTTATTTTATATTTAATTTTAAAAATAATTTTAGAAAGTAAAAATTATAAAATAGAAGACATGATTTTTTTTAATTAATTTATTATTTTAATTTGATTTAGTTTTATTTATTTTTAATTTAAATATATTTTTTGGTTTAAATAATTATTAGTGGTATAATTTTATTTTTTAATTAATTAATTTTTTTAATTTGGTTTGTTTCGATTTATTTTTCCGACAAAAAAAATAAAATAAAAAATTAAAATATTTATTTAAAAGGAAAAAATATTTTAAAATTAAATTTAAATTTAATTATTTAATATAGTTTCTAAATTTGATTTGTTTTTATTTATTTTTAATTCAAATTTGATTCTTAGTTTGAATAGTTATTAGTTACAAAAGTTTATTTTTAATTAATTTATTTTTAAAATTTTATATATTTCAATTTATTTTTAATTTGAGATAATTTAAAAAAATAAAAAGATATGAAAAGATATATTAATATTTAATAAACAAAAAATAAGATTATCTATTGAGAAAAGAATGTAAAATCTAGTTTTGCTACATAATTATTAGTAGCATATTCTTTTTTTTTTTTAGGATTTCGTCTGCCAACATATATACGTTTTTATATGAGTTTTGTTATGGGTACACCTTGTTAGGGGTGTACATCATATACTCTTAACAGGGACGGCTAGGATGAATGCCTCATTTAAACTGTTCTTACTCTCACACCCCTCTCCCTTCCTCCTTTTCCCTCTCTCTCTCTCTTTCTAAAATGCAGAATTCTTTAACAAGTCCCGCTTTTCCCTCTACTCTCAAAAACACTCGCTAGGGCTCTCTCTCTCTCTCGCTCACAAGGGCTCTCTCTCTCGCTCGCAATGGCTCTCTCTCTCGCTCGCTAGGGCTCTCGACCAGGGCTCCTTCGCTTCCGTCACCTCCTTCACCTTCGTCACCTCGAGGGCTTTCGACCAGCGCCCGCTGCTGCTGCTGATACTCCGTTGCCTTAGTCTCGAGGGCTCCGTCACCCCTGTTTGGGTACCCTAAACAAAATTTAGGTATTTTTTTGTTTTATTTTAGAGTTTGATTTGTCTAACGTCTAATTTGTTAAATGATAAGTTTTTTTTAGAAAGATCCTTAAAATATTAAATGTATATATCTAATGTTACGCCCCGGGTATAAACCAGAACCCGGGCCCGTCCACAGATCCGCCGTGGACACGATATTTTCCGTGTACACTACGCGCTGGTAACCTGCTCAAATATAAGAGATAATATAAAGAAGCATAAAACAAAGCTGAACTAAAACTAAATACATCTCAGACAAAAGCTGGAAATAAAAGTACAACAAAGCTCTCAAAAATAATACAAGTGTTTCTCCCAGCTCACCACATAAAATACAACCAGCTGGCCGCAACCAGACCCAAAATAAAGGGGAAATACATCTGTTTGAGTGTACAAAGGGAACACAACCAAAACTACTATGTACGCAGCCGGGGTAGACGACTATCTAGTCCGCTATCCTCTTACCTCGATCTGCTGAGGATGATCCAGCCACAGCCGCAGAAGACTCTGCAAAACAAATGGGGAAGAAGAGAAAAGATACAATGGGGGTGAGAACTACTATAAAATCAGTAGCCTCCCCTAGTGGGTTAGCCTCACACACTGACATGCCCACTAGGCCTATCAGAGGCAAAAAGGGGAAAAAAGGGTGGTATTCTATGAATATAACTATTGATAAAAGCTACTACTAGTATGCCTCTAATGCTCTAGACTGAAAGAGTAGCTAAATGTATGTATCAGAGTATATATGCTTGCCCGAGAAACCCAATATAGACACCGGTGAACACCGGTATTGCCTGCTGTGCCTACTAACTCACAACCCAGCTGCGGGATGCAGACCGACTCCTGACCGGCACGGTCCCATCCCAAGAGCAACGGACCGGCTCCTGACCGGCACGGTCGCACACACACACTCCGGAGTGGCACTCGAGGGGAGCGACCCACACGAGTGAAATAAGTCGCAATAAGTAACCTGATATAGTAGGACTGGATCAAGACTCTAATCAAGTGGGAAAAACCATCAACTAAAAGAAGCCCAAACCCTCTCCCCCGATCTGATGCAATAACAACTGTCCGGTCAACCGCCCAAAATTCACGGTTGCTGCAATACCTTGTCATCAATCCCTGCCTGTCCCAAAGCCCAAGAACCTGACTACACTATCCCGGCCCCTGCTCAAACCTGAGCAAAAATCCCCTATGTCTGAATAAAAGAGAAGAAACAGAAAAGCATGGTTTCTCCTAAGTCAATTCCCAATATGATAGTGCAGCAGTAAATAGTGGCCTATCTAGATGTCCATACAAGCATTCAATTGTCCTTTATTTAGCAAGATAAATATACCTATCCATGAAAGGGAGTATGTCATCACTAATCATCAAAATTGTCTAAGTACTTTAAATATACCAGTATGTCAAATGCCGACCTGTACACATGCAAGAATATCCCTTCGATTAAAAGACATTTCTTTCGCATAACATATCAAATTTTAGCAATTAATTTCTCAAGGTGCAAGTTCACTCATGGCATCCTATCCCTAAGCATGCAAGTGTTCCAAATGAAGAGTAATTCCATTTTATGTGGAAAACATTCCAATAAGCCTAGTGGGTAGTCAAAATAGAGGAGTACACAACGTCACCCACCTCGATCGCTAATCCAAGTCCAAAATGCCTTCCCGCCCAAACTGCGGTCTACAAGTCGCGATAACTGCGAAAATAAGCACAAAGGGTCCAAATTACAACACATTAATACCATTTAACCGCTGTCCCCACACAAACAGAAACAGTCCCATAACTGTGCTATTTTCACCAGGAAATGGGCTCAGAATGTGATGACCCGGATCTCCGCAGAGCTGCTGCGGTGTGTTGGGGTGGCTATTGGAGGCCTACATGGTGTGTTGGAGGTGTTTGGGGCATAATTGGGCACGAGAGTTGGACTTCGGGCTTAAATGGATCACGTGAGTGATCGGAGGACCCCGTGGAGGGTTTAGAAGTGGTTTCGCGCGAAACGGATATTAAAATTGGGCTCCGCACGAAATTTGGGCTAAGAACGCATTTCCAGGTGCCTTCGGCAATTTTTAGAGTTGGAATTTGGCAAAACGAATGTCAAATTTGGATTCAGCGCGCGAAAACGGTCAAAATGGACTACCCACTTGTCATTTTTGTGCTCGGGTTACTGTTCACCGCCGGAACAGTGATTCCGGCGATCGCCGGCGGCGGCGGCGGCGGCGGGCAGCGGCGGAGAGCGGCGGCGCGGCCTCGGGCAAGCGGACAGCGGCGGCGGGCAGGGCGCATGGGCGTGCGGGCAGGGCGCGCGGGTGCGCGGTCCACGCGGTTGGCGTGCACCGGAGCGGGGTGCCACGTGGCGTCTTCCCAATGGGTGGTTCACGGGTCGCGGTCTACGGAACAGTCAGGTGGTGTACGGTGGACCGGGGTGGACAGGTGGCGGCCACTAGTAGGCCGGTCTACATGCGCGCGGTCCACGGTGCGGTCGAGCCTGCCTCGGGATGCGTGCCTGGCAGGGTCGCAGGCACGCGCGCTGGCACGCGCAGGCGGGCCGGCGCGTCTGGCGTTGACCGGGTCAGCGCCACGTGTCGACCACCGTGTGGGCCACGCGTCGCGACGTGAGCGGCGGGATCCGGTGTTTGCTGTTATGTGGGCGACGTGGAGGCCCAGGATGGATCCGGGCTTGAACAATGTTGGGCCGGGCCCAACACTGTAGCAGCCCGGAAGTTCCGGGCGCCCGAAAGTCCGGATACAATGGTCATTTTGTGATTTGTTGTTTTGGGCCTATAAATACCCACCTCCTCTCCCTCTTCTTCCCCTTTTTCCGAGCCATAGAGAGAGAATGGGAGGGAGAGCTCAATATGAAAGTTGTTCCCCTTGGTGCCCTTGATCTCATGGTGGATCCCGGAATTTCTGGAAGCTCGGCAACGGCGATATCATTTTTACAGTTCGCCTCGGTTTTCTCCCCATTTCGGCCCATTACCGTCACAGTTAAGTCGAAAATTCGCTGTGAGCAAACCAGGAGGATTTTTTCGACGATTTCTTTGACAGCATGTTCCTATGAGGTAAGGCTTCGATTTTCGTGTTGATCGCTTCGCTCCGTTTCGCACTTTTGGCACGTTTCCCGAGACATCTTTGACCCCCATTTTTCTGTGTTGGATTCTGGACAGTACCGGCTTGTCGATTTTATATCTCAGCCTAGGAACATTGGATCAAAGCGTTTCAGGACTCGATTTTGATCTACTCGTCGCGAGGAACACAGTGGTGATTTTTCTGGGATTTTTGGAAATTGTTTCGAAGGTGATAATTAAGCTTTTCTTGGACAGATTGCTACAGGAATTTTGCTGCGGAGATTTTGAGTATGCAACGGTGTTTTATTTTTATCTTGGCCTACAGGTATCAGATCTGGGCGTTTAAACAGTCGTTTTGGGGCTACTTTTCGCGAGGAACGCGACCGTGAATTTTCTGGATTTTCTTGAGGACTGGACAGAGGTGATAATTAGCCATTTTTGGGGCTAATTTTGGACTGTAGGAAATTGTACAGTTTTGGGATTAATTGTGCGCAATGTTTTGTGCAGTGAGGCACAGTTTTCGATGGATTGCTGTGTTAGAGGACAGCGGGCAGCGAGAGGTCTCTTTTGGTGTTGTGCGTGCTTTTCGAGGTGGGGTGGTTGTTGCTTGCCTCTATATCTGACTTACTCACTAAGTTTATTAGAAAACCCCACTATTGAGCATACGGATTGAGTATCATGCATGATTGACTGATATACATGTGAGCCTATCATCTGAGATTAATTTTGTGAATATAGCATGTTGGGGATATTATTGGGATAATGTTGCTGTTGGAACATGATCATGGGATTAATTGAATAGTGATAATTAACATGCGATATTAGCACCTAGATTTTATAAAAGTGGATTAAATGGATTAATTGTGGGGACATAGTGACACATCTAGGTGCGGTGCCACTTTGGGATTTATTATGGATCAGGGATTATACATGTGTAGTTGACTGATGATTTTAGCATGATTGTTATATTTATGTGGATATTATTAAATATTACACATGCAGAACTGTTACCTGACATTCTCTCTCTTTCACATTGCTTGAGGACTTTTGCATGCTCATTTGGACATCTAGATAGGCCACTATTTTATTGCTACACTATCATATTGGGATTTGACTTAGGAGAAACCATGATTGCTTTCTTTCTCCTTTTTATTTAGACTTTTGAGTCATGTTGCTCGGGTTCGAGCAGAGGTTTGGGATAGTGTAGCCGGGATCTGAGGGTCAGTGACAGGGTGTACTTGATGTGGATTATGGGTTATTGCGGCAACCGTGGACAGTAGGCGGTTGACCGGATCTTGATTATTTTACCCAATTGTGGGTTGTGGGTTGTTGCGGTGACCGCGGACTTTGGGCTGTTGACCGGATGTTTACTATTGCATCAGATTGGGTATCAGATTTCTCTAGTGGATGGTATCTTCCCACTTTTTGTGTACTATTGCATCGGGTCAGGGTTCTTTTAGTGGACGGAGCTTCCCACTTTGATCATAGTCTTGATCCAGTCCTGCTATTGTGAGACATTAGTTACAGAGATACTTTACTCGTGTGGGTCGCTCCCCTCGAGTGCCACTCCGGAGTAGGCTTTAGACCGTGTTGGGTTCCGATCATTTGGACAGTGGAGATACTGAGTTCTTGAGTTCGACAGCAGAGCAGGCAGTACCAGTTTTACTGGTGGCACTAGATTGGGTCTATTTGGTCAGATACGGTTTTCTGATGCATTCATACCGTCATTTCCTTCGGTATTGCATTTAGTGGCATACTTGCTGTGGTTTCCCTTTTTTTTTCAGTAGTTCTGTTTACAGCTTTACCACTTGCCCCTTTCTTCCCTCTAGTAGACTTAGTGAGTACGCCGGAGCTTGAGGCTTTACCAACAGGGGGAGGCTACTGGTTTACTAGTGGTTCTCACCCCCATTGTTGTTTCCCTTTCTTTTTCCTTCTCCCTGTTTTGCAGAGCCCTCTTCGGGAGTTGCTGATCTCCAGTCGTTGTCCGAGGCGAGGGAGTCACGAGCTAGATCTTTACCACCCGAGGAGTGTTGCTGTATCCCCTGGTTGGAGATTCCTGGTAGTTGTTGGCTGATTGTACTGCTTTATTTGGAGAGACTGGTGTACTATAGTTTTAGTCTATCTCCTTTTATAGTTGAGGGATGCTGTACTGAGGACATTGTATGATGATTATCTGTATTTGAGAAAATGGATATTGTACTTTATTTCATGATGTACAGTGATTGGATTTTATTTTACAGCATTTTATTTCAGCTCTGATATTTGTGTAGCTATAGTACTATCTTTTGCAGGTTAGACGCTTCGCCTATGCGGGTTTTAGCATAGGTGGCGGATCTGTTGGCGAGCCCGGGTCGCAGTTTCGACCCCGGAGCGTGACACAGAAAATTCCCACAAAAATATCACTGCGTTCGTCGCGACTAGACGATCGAAACGAGTACCTGCACGCCCAAATCCGAGTTCTGTAGGTCAAATTACAAATTCGGCAAGGTGACCCACTCAAAAGAATTCTGTACCAAAAACTGTAGCACTGTTTACAGGGAAAAGGGAATTTTCACCTCCAATAAAAACTCAGAAAAATCCAAGAAAAATACGAGGACGTTCCTTGTGATGCGTAGATGAAAAACTTGTGCAGGAACGCTTCAATCCATGCTCGAGCACGAAGATATCGCCAAGATACTCCAATGTTGTCCCAAAAACCACACAAAAAAAGAGGTCACAAAGGCACCTCGTGAACCATGCCAAAAACCCAAAACGGGAGAGCGCGATCAATACAAAAGATGAAACCCTACCTCTCAGGAGTACGTTGGCGCAAGAATCGTCGAAATCGGAGGTCGAGGTGGGCCAGGGGAGTCCTCACACTGCACTGCGACGAAGAAGATCACCGGAGATGAAATGTCGCGCCGCGCCGTAAAATCAAAAATCTTGGGATGCGTGCCACCAAAAAATCCTAGAACTCCTCCAGTAGATGCAGCACACGAAGTAGAATAAAAGTCTAGAAGGGAGCTCGGGGAGGGGAGGCCTGGAAGAGGGAGAAAAAGGGCTTAGAATCAGATTCGGGCCCCTTTAAATAGGCCCAGCCAAACAAATGGGTTAATTCCCATTTTGTCCCCACATTCGGGCGCCCGAATCCCGGATTCGGGCGCGCACAGTGCGGCCCAGCTCGGCCCGCCAGCGCGTTTCGGATGCGCACAGTGCGGCCCAGCCCGGCCCGCCAGCGCGCACGGGATCCCGCCGCCGTCCGACCCGCCTCGGGGCTTGACACGTGTCCACCGAACATAGGACAGCCGTGCAAGCCCCGCCAGGGGTCGCCACGTGTCCCCGCCTGCGGTCAGCGCGGTGGGTGGCGCCCGCGAATCAGCGGGCGCCACGTGGCGCTGCCCACCTGCCCGCGGTACGGGCCAACTGCCCCCGCCTGCCCCCCGCGCTGCGTGGACCGCACGCCCGTGGACCCGCCAACCCGGGGCTGCCACGTGGCGTGCCTCGGTCCACGGCTCCCCCGCGCGCTCTCGTGGACCGAGCGCGCGTGGGCCGGCCAATCCGGCGCTGCCACGTGGACTCCCGTCGATCCACGCCTCCTGCCGTGCACCCCGGGCCTCTCCCAGCTGTTCCGTGGACCGGGCCGCGTGCGCTGACCAACCAGCGACTGCCACGTGGCACCCCCGCCGGTCCACGGCTCCCCCAAGCACCGAAATTCCAGTAAAACTTCCGGGAGTCCGTTTTTGGGCATCCGGACTCATAATTAAACAAGCAAATAGCCGTTTTCAAGCGTTTTTCCGCGCTGAATCCAAATCCAACCTCCGTTTGGCCCAAAACCCTTTCTAAAATTCGACAAAAGTAGCCGAAAGCCAAACCAACTGTAAATACCACACTAGGTCCATCTGTAGCATTCCCTTGATGCACTGTGGGCCTGACACACCAATAACAGGTGTTTCACACTGTGGATTCAGGGAAAAAACTGTAGAGAGACCCGGACCACTACATCTAATGTTATATAGCCATAAATAAAAGCAGAATTTGTCATTACTTAAGCCTTCTGCATAGGAGTTCTTGCTTCATCATGTTTTTGCTGTTGTACACTAACAGCCATGCAACTCTTGAGAGTGATTATGTCATATCATTTTTCTAACTAATTTCATATGTTAATGTTCATATATGAGATTCTCATACCACTTGATGAACTATTGTGAACCTTCGTTGTGGGTTAAATGCCTCATTCAAACACCTACCCCTATAATCAGCATATATGAACTATTATATGGGGTGCGGCCTCAAATCATGACAACTACTTAAGCAAAAATTGTTGTCCACCTCCACGTGGGAGTTAGGATTATGAACACAAGAGCATAAAAGTAGTTGTCTGTTATATTCAGATAGCAGTAAATCATTTACATCTGCAGTAATTCCAAATTTAAGGATGTTGCGGTGAATAAAAATTGAGAAACATACATAATTCAGAAGATAATGTACCACAGGAAAAGTAAAAGGAAGAAAGATTTATAAATATAATTGAGGAATTGTGGCATTCCAAACAACTGAAAATTAGAGACTAAAACAGCAGCAGAGAAAATGCTAGGCCATGAGATAACTAAAACTGCGATCAATGAATGGTGCTTCACAAGAGTTCTATGAAAACAAACAAAGCCAACAAAGAAAATTTCCATGGAGGAATTTTGTCGCCTCAACTTATTGAGAATAAAGTGAAACCTTATTGTTTAAATCATGCGATTAATTATTGTAATCAGCAAGGCCAATAGTGTGGCGCATATATTGATTCCATAATAGGTCATAGAAAATGGAGAATACTGTGGAGCAACTCAAGAGATATAGGTAATGATCCTCTCAAAAATGTGAAATGTCATCGGACAATGAGGTTTTAGTTATACTTGATAGTGCTACAGCTGTCCAAGCACGCAGAAAAACATTTCTTAGTCTCCCATTAAATTGTTCAAATACATCAACAATTAGTAAGATAATATGAAAACATATGAGAAAATTAGATTGATACTTAAATCTTGTCACAAGAAAAGTGCACAAGTGAGACAACGGTATAAATAAGAAACAGAAAAGCACGAACCAAAATATATGACCATATATATTGACTTCAATAACAATTGATATTCTAGGTGCAAGGCACCTAGAATATTGACTTCAATAACAAATGATATCCTTAATGACGTTGTGATTTGTATCTCTAATCCATCGACTTTAGGGTTTAGTTTGAAGTTATTGTCCATTAACGGCAAGAAGATTGTCATCATCATCTTATAAGATGTTAGGTAAAGATTGCATTAGCTAGTACTGGGCTTGATACATGAGCAATTTCAATGATAATTATTTGTTTTCGTGATATTATCATAGAGCAGCTGAATATGCAGTGGATAGAACATGAAAGCATCTAATGTGTTTGAGATGATGTAAATTTTTGTGATCTTTTATTTTCTTTTTGCTAGTCGAACAATTCTCATGAGTTTTAAGGGTTCTCTTTAAATTTGTTCCTTTGATATGCTTAACTAAGACAGCTGGTATGCATTTCACCAGCTTTGTCTCTCTAGTTGATTTCTTCACAACCTTAATCTAGATTTTCTTGTTGCACTTTTGCTACTTGAACCTTTCCAGCATACTGCAGTATAAAGTCAGTGGTAACATATTTGGTTTAGGGAATAGCTATTTATGGATTTTGTACAGTCATATAGGCAAAAGGGAACACTTGTAGGCTTTTCTTGCTTTAAACAGTCCATATTGATTTGAACAATCCATATATTCATGTTGTACTAATATATGAGTTTATCAATGCAAACTGATATGCTTTGTAGTGAGTTTTTTTTTAAAGATAGTAGAGATCTAAAGATAATCTAAAGTTGGCGCTGTCAATTGTAGCATGAGGTTACTCCTTGAAGGAGAGAAGCAGTATTTTAAATTTTAAAGGTTGTGGACGACTCAACCCTTAGTATTTGTGATCAAACAATTCCATCGAATTGAGTATGACTCTATGTGTGATAGCATCTACTATACTAGGAATATCAATGAATCCAATTCTTGCAATTGCTTAGGATACGCTTGTAGTTGCTCAGGATTAGTGACTGTTTGCAGAGCTATACAACATGAATATATGGGTACCATATATTATAATTGTTACAATTGTAACATGTTGCAATTGCTTAGGAATATTGGTTTAGAGAACAGCTATATATTATTTCTGTACAGTCATATAGACAAAACGGAACACTTGTAGGCTTTCCTTGCTTTCAACAGTCCATATATAGCTCTTTAAACAGTCCATATATTCATATTGTACTAAGATATGATTTTATCAATGCAAACTGATATGCTTTGTAGTGAGTTTATCAATGCAAACTGATATGCTGATTATAATGCAGCTGAAGATATGGTTTCTACCACAGCTATGTCGTCGAGCAGAGTGACCGAGGAGGCTACCACTAGCAGTCATGGTAGGACAAAGAGCTCAACGAAGATTCAATTGGTTTGTGGAAGATGCTTTTCAAACCATCTACACAATACGATGATTGTACAAGAATCTCCCAAGACTGAGGCCAACTATACCACCGCTGGCCCAGCACTAAGGGAAGTTATCTCTACTGAACAAATGACACTCTTGAGAATAACGCCATTTGCTTCATATATTGACCTTTCACCTCTAAAGCAAGACCTTGTATTAGTGGATACTCTCCTAAGTTTTTGGGATGAGGAGAAAAGAGGAATTAGAATCGGAGAAACTTTCATTCCCCCTACTACGGATGAAATAACCATCTTAGTTGGGCTACCGACGCAGGGAGAGCCGATTGAATGGTCGAAAAATAGTATAAAATCGAATACTTTTGATAAATACTTTAACGACGATTATAAGCACGCCAATAGAAAAAAACTTCGTCATATCTTGTACAGTCTTGCTGGACAGTAGGGTGAGGACGCCGCCACCGATTTTGTCTCGATTTTTGTATTATATGTTTTTGCGACGGTTCTCTTTCCCACGAGCCACTATAATGTGTCGAAGGCACTGTATAGATATATAGATGATATGCATAGAATAGGCGACTATGCCTGGGGGCATACTGTATATAATTTTTTTGAAAGTTCTATATCGAAAGCATCCCGACGTGTAAAGTGTCGGAATAGTGGGGAAGAAATAAATGCTGGCTATATTGATGGGTGTACAGTAGCATTCACGGTGAGTACAATTACAAATTAGTGTTTTAATATATTTTATTTTGTAAATATGCATATGTTTATTCTATTGCTGATAACTCATGATAATTATAAATGTAGAGCTGGGCGTATGAGCATATAAAGGGTTTGGGTACTTCTAATGGGAATAAGGTTGTCCCATCGATGAGAAAATGGAAAGCTTCGGTAGCTTTTAGGAGCTATGATAAGCTTAGAAAAAAATTATTGTCTATTCTCCTTCAGAGGTAATAAATTTTTTAATGAATGTTAATTTTTAAAATTTCCTTAAAATATTTTATATATATATATATATATATATATATATATATATATATATATATATATATATATATATATATATATATATATATATATTGCAGGTTATACCCAACTTTACCTATCGTCCGGAAGAAATGTATATATTAAATCGTACGGCATGTATTGGGCAGCCGTCGCAGGTACTGTATAAGTTAAGGATTATATACGTTATTGATGTGGTTACTTTACTAATTTCCTACTGACCATCTTTGTGTGCTTCTTTATTGATTCAGATTCAAACGGTGACTCCTGTAGCTACTACCTCTAGTGCTGGGGATAGTAGCAATATAAGAAATTTAATTAATAATTTGGAACAAGCTTTTTATGGCCTCGAAGAGCGGATTAAATTCTTGGAAGCAGAGAATATAAAGTTAAAGGATATAAATAAGAAGCTTCAGGATTTAATTTTGAGCGGCTCTGCTGTTGCAGCAGGAGAAGGCGCGGCGACAGGCGATGTCGAAAAAGAAAATGTTGAAGATCAGGCTGAAGGTGGGTAGCACACATTAGTGGAAGAACCCAACGAACAACCCATTGATGCTGGTGAGATTAGTATAGTGGTGCCCACTGCCGATATTAGAACCGACATCCCTTCGAGAATTCAAAGAATTAAAGGCCGTGAAAAGAGGTGAAAGGAATTATCAGATGATTTCACGGTAGAAAAAAGAGAAAAAAATGGATATTATGTTAGAAAGCGCCGCCGAGATTCTAAAGAGCAGCGGTCGAAAGAAACTGAAGTTTCAGATTCTGCTTCTGGGGCCATTGCCGACGTCCTTATGGTAATATTGTATTAAGTTTATTGTATATAATCTTAACAATTTTATAAAGTATGACAATTGCATAATATTTTGGATGATAACAGGAATTTAAAAAAAACTTTGATGATCCAGAAGGTGGAGTTTCATCCATCAATGTTCTAGATGAACCCTCTCTGGATAGCTCACCCGGATTCATTATCGAGCCTCGTCGCGACTATCCGGGTCGAGATAAAATTCCTAAAGAGGAAGATTTTGTAATCAACTTTTTAATATCACAACCAATAACGAAGTTAGTCCACCATTTCATATATTCTTTTCCTAGCACTAAATATATATATATATATATATATATATATATATATATATATATATAGCAATTTAATTGTTATATATGTCTATTTCAATTTTGTTATTACTTAGCATAATATCTGTAATTCTTTTTGATAGAGAAGCTATATGGGAAGATAGTACCAAAGGGTTGGATTCGCCTTCTATTAGTGGTGAAATCCTTCGTAACTTCTTATTTGGAGGCCCGACCCACGATGAGGTTCATGCCTTGAAAATGACAGTAAACTAGTTAAAGCTTGTAATATATATATATATATATATATATATATATATATATATATATATATATATATATATATATATATATATATATATATATATATATATATATATATATATATATTTGTGTGCTTATTTTAACATAATTTCTTTTTATTTTCTAATATAGGTGATAAATGTATATTTTTATATTCTTAATACAATGGATTTGAAGGGTGTATAGAAATTTAGCCATCCTGCTTTTTTTTGTCGAACTGAAGTTTCAGTGAGTTTGATATTTCTTTCAGTACTAGATTACTTTTTTTAAGTTACATTTATGTACATATCACTTTAATGAAACCAAGAATTATACGAGTCCTATTAAGATCAAATATAGCTATTTTTGTATATATACGACAACACATTTGAAAATTTAGAATATACAGGGCAACACAATTTTGTTCTATTATATCGTGACATTAAAATCAGATTCAAAGTATATTGCACAAATAAAATGCTGAAACAAAAAAGCCTATGAACCGTCAAAAAATAATAGTCAATCAATATTTAATCTCTATTATATGGCCTTGTGTTTTATTACTTATGTTGCATTATCCACCATAATTTTATTATTTCAAACCTTTTGTCGTAATAATCATTTAAAAAAACCAAGATTGTAAGGAATTGATTATTATATTGATGTTGTAACTATATTTCCTTTTATGTCCATATGCACATACTTAATAAGATGGCAGGAATAATGCCGGACGAGCCAATCACAGCTGAGTTCATCTGGAATGCCGCCTACGATTCGTCATCCATACGACACTTCTTGGAAATAATAACTCCGGAAAGCATCAGCTGTAATCGATTTATATTTATTCCTATAAATAGTAATTGGCATTGGCATTTGCTTGTGATTGATTTGAAGGAATTCCGTTTTGAGAGTTGGAATTCCTTGTGGAGTCATCATGTCACGCCCCAAGACCGTCAATTTGGACAGTTAGGGCACGCCAACAGACCCGCCAATCGGGCATGACCTTTCAAGACCCAAAAAGAACGGTTTATTCCAAAAATCATAGTTTAGTGTAGCGGAAGAGTAAACAATCAGAGAACTAAACTATGAATTTAAAAACTTCCATTCATTCAAACGAACAATTAGAAGAAAATAAAAGTACAATACTTGAGCGAAATATAAAACTTGTATTACAACCCTCTTTAACATGCAACTACGACATAAATATTACAACCTTCTTTTTTGTTCTTTCTTCCCTGGTGCAATAGAGGGAAAGAGAGAGAGAGAGAGGAGCACCTTTTTAAAAAAAACTGAGAGGGGAGGAGGGGAAGAGATGCACCTTCTTCTTCTTCTCTACTTCCTTTCTTCCTTCCTTAGAAATCTGATCCTTAATCTGATACACAAGTAAACATCCGATCAACCGCCCAATGTCCGCGGTCGCCGCAATACGCCACAACCTACAATATGGTATGACAAATCCACTCAATAACCCGGCTACACTATCCTACAACCCTGCTCAACCCGAGCAATACCACATGTATCACAATAAAAGGAGAAGAGGTGCTAACATGGTTTCTCCTAAGTCAAATTCTAATGATAGTGTAGCAAAAAAAAGTGGCCTATCTAGATGTCCATACAAGTATGCAAGTGTCCTCATGATGATAAAAGAAAGACAATTATCATTGTTCATACATAGATTAGAACATGCTATTCCAGGATAATAAAGATCTCACAAGAATACTAGGTACTAACATAGCACAAGTCCAACTATTCAAGCATGCATGTTACCCACGATATACTACTCGGCATTCAACAACGGGGATCACTCTAATATTCCTAGTGAGTAAATCAAAGATGAGGTCTACAACAACTACCCACCTCGAAAAGCGTGAACTACAACAATACGAGATTTCTCGCTGTCAAAGATCCTCAATCCCCTCAAACCTCTAAAATGCGAGAACTACAACAAAAATAGATCGCACACGGCAAAAAAGAGCAACTTTCACAACAGTAATTACTGTTTACAAAACAGCACGAAAAATGAGGAAATTTATCTTAGTACAGTCCTTAGAAAAATCCAAAAAAATCACCGTTACGATCCTCGCAACGAGTAGATGAAATTAATCGTCCCGATCCGACACCTGTAGGCCAAGATACAAATTAATCATCGCGGTACACGCGAAACTTCCAATGATCAAAAGTCTGCAGTACTCTGTCCAGAAAAAGTATAATTTTCACCTTAGAAACAACCTCAGAAAAATCCAGAAAAATTACGACGATGTTCCTTGCGACGTGTAGATGTAAATCGAGTACTTGCACTCCTTGTTCCGACTCTCGGGTGCAGAGAAAACCCACAAAAATCCCGGTGCTGTTCAAAACTCCATCACAGAAAAAGGGGTAAGAGAAATGATCCGAAAAGCCCAAAAAAACCTCAAAATACGGAGAAGCTGAAAATAAAAATGTCGTAGCCCTACCTGTCGTGAAAACGTGGGTACAATAATCACCCAAAAATTCCTTCGGGGTAGCCCAGAAGAATCCTCATACCGAAACGCGACGAAAAAGGCTAACAAGGAAGGTGCGTCGCAGTGTGCCGAATCACAGTAGACGTCGAAGTAGCGTCCTCCAAAAATTCCGAAACTTCTCCACAAGATGCAGCACTGAAAAAGAAAGAAATTCCCTATGGGGCTCTCCTTGCGAAACAGCCCAGAAAATGCTCAAAAGAAGGCCCAAGGGGCCTATTTATAGGCCAAACCCAAAATGTCCACTATTCCGGATTCGGGCACACCTTTTCGGGCGCCCGAATCCAATAGTCGGACAAAAGCTGCTCCGAATCCCCGTCCGACCAGCGCCCGGAACCACCCGCGAGCGACATGTGTCCCCCGAACACGAAACAGCGGTGCAAGCGTGCCAGGGCAATGACATGTGTCCCGCGCACGGTCAACAAGTTAGGTGGCGCCCGCCAATGGCTGGGCGCCACGTGGCCAGCCCGCGCGACTCGCCAACCGCGCCCACATACACCTCACCGGCCGCGCCACCTGCCCCCACACGCGCATGCATCCTGAGGCACCGACATGCACCTCCGTGGACTGCGCCGCATGAGCCCGCCTATCACAGGCTGCCACGTGTCCCCGCGCCCGGTCTATGCACCCGTGAGGGGTTCCGTGGACCGCGCATCGCGCACCGGCCACTCCTGGGGCGCCACGTGTCCCCGTGCCGGGTCCATGCGCCACCCCGCACTGCTTAGTGGACCGCGCAACCTGAACCGGCCAATAACAGGCCGCCACGTGGCACCCGGCCGGTCTACGGCCTCCCCCATGCACCCAAATCTACTGAAAACTTCCGAGAGCCCTTTTTGGACATCCGGACTCAGAAAAATACAAGCAAATAGCCGTTTTCAATCGTTTTTCCGCGCTGAATCCAAATCCAACCTCCAATCAGTCTAAAAATTCTTCTAAAATTCGGCAAAAGCAGCCGAATGACAGGCTTGATCCAGGAATCTCACTGAGTCCATCCAACACATCCATTCGATGCGTTACTGGCCCAACACACCAATATCAGGTGTTTCACATCGTGGATTCACGAAAAAAAGCTACATGGGGTTTTGGGGCCCTATAGTAAGAGTTTACCTGAGCGTCCCACCGGGCGTGCTAAAAAGTTATTGGGGCTGAAATGTGTCGCTGCCGTTGACTTAGTCTGGTCCACGATCAGCCTCTGAATTGACCCTCTTGATGTGATCCGCCACGTGCCAAACGATTAAGTCAAGGAGGGATCCGCTTGGCCAGATTCTTCTCAATCGAACTCTTAATAAAGTTCGGCCTGGAGGAGCCGAACTGAGACAAATGGGTATTGATCAACACGGCTGAATCAGCCGGTTCGTTTTGTATTGCTCGAGAAAAGGGTCACAAAGAACGGATTACAAGTAGAACTACTCCAAGAAAAGCTGTAAGAAAAGCTGTAAATGCTAGTATGAAACTATCTAGGAAAGAGGTAAGGAAAGCGATAAACTTAGTTTTGGAAAGCTGCAAATGCAGATATTGAAGGTATTGAATAGTAGTGGTGGTTACTGGCTTACGAGGTTGCAGGACCATTTTTCCTTCAATGGTTTGCTTATTTATACTCATTGGAATCGTATATATGGTGTCTGTGTAGCTGTACACGCGTCATCTGTGGGGAATCATCGCGTATATCTCAACTACTTCTCTTTGAGTTGATTTTTCTCGGTTGGATAGTAGTTCTTTTCCGTCCATGTCCATCCACAAGATTGGCGTGTCGAGACGTGATTCTCGACACTTTCTGATACTAGACGCCGCCTGCCATTTCTGTGTTAGTTGCGTGATTTGCGCCCTAACTCTTGCTCCTTCCCTTTTCAGGATCTTCCCTTTTGTGGTTCGAGCAGCCGATTCTCGATCCTGGTTTCACCTCTGGCTATTCGCTCTACCGAGGCAATTCGACGGTTCACATCTAGCCGAAGTCGGTCTCGGCTAAGACACGAGTTTCTTTCCATCGGCTACTTCTGTCGGCTGATGCCCTGCCGATGGTCTGCGCCATGTATCGCCTCCTAACTTGTTTCCACATGGCAACAATTTTGATCTCAACACCAAGTAATGTTAGATATGGGTTGTAATATAACAACACAGGCCAACTTTTTTTACTAGTCTAATGAAATAAAATCCAAATAAAGAATTAGTAGGGTTCGATATTCCATCCGCTTTTTGGTTTTAGAATTATCATTTCTCTTTTTTTTTTTTTTTCTTTTTTTTTTTGAGAGAAAGGTAGCACGTTACTCGCTTTCATTCATTAGGACGATGAATTAGGCAAACAAGAGTGAGACAATACGGTCTCGGAGCGACGAAAAAAAAAAAAAAAAAAAATCAATTTTCTTTCTTAGTTGAAGAATACTGGGAATACAACTACTTTTGGCTGTAATTCTATAATTCTATTATCCAAGAGCTCAATTTTTCTACTAATCTTTATATCATTCCTCTTTTATTGCTATTAAATCTCAAAAAGAGTTTATATTTTAGAAAATAAGATTATAAATCTTAAATTAAGGGCTGGAATTCTACAATTCTTGTGGGTTGTAGACGTCGCATTTCTCTTATTTGTTTGTTTCTTAGGTTGATTTCAATTTCGTAGTATATCTACGCATGCACCACTAGAAATCAAAGCCCATTGTCCAACACTACAACAAAACTGACTTTTAGCGGCAATTATTTTTCACTTTCCCGGCGATTATAATTACCGCTAAATAGTTTAACGGCAATTATAATAATCGCCGCTATTGGCAGGGTCGCTAAAAGTTATAGCGGCATTTGTTTCGGCGGTTGGTAAAAGCCAAAACAAATGCCACTAAATACTATATAATAGCAACTATTATAAATACCGCTATAATTATCTATAATTGCCACTAAAAACATATTAAATAACTAGTAAATAGGATCTATGGCGGCAATTGCTCTCTCTATAGTACTCTCTGATTCTGTTTTAGACTTTGTACTTATAATTGAGAAACGCTATCTGCACATTCCAAAATAAGATTGTCCTTGAATACAAAGTAACATTACTTCTGCACATTCAAAATCTGAATCCTTGAATATACAGAATATATAAGATTCACAATCACTTTTAAATGTGTAAGTAAATGGAAACCACAACACTAGTGAATGAAAAGAAAAGAAAAGAAAAGAAAGGCAGTTAACACATATGTAACCATTCACAACTTGTCTCCAGATTACAGCATATTACAAAAAGATAATATTCATGAGAAAAAGCTCTTTGGCTGAGCATTTCAGCCATTAAATGTACCAAAAAGTCAGGGACTTATCTCTCCATGGAAGAAGTCCTGTCATCTAGTCTTATTCAAATAGTTGAATTTTATCTTACAAGAAAATAAAACCAGCACCCCAGAGTAGTTCCTGCAAGACCTTTTGACTAGAGCTGCAGAATGAAGCAGTACAAACCCACTCAAAGTCCTCATAGGAGCTTCCAGTACAAACCCACTCTATTATCACACTTCGGTAAATTAGATTGAACGAAGAATATGAAAGTACCTCTTGTCCTTCTAAGAAACCTTGCTGCTTGAGATCATATAGTTGGAAGGAAACTGAAAAGAATTTTGTGCAAATTTCAGTAGACAACATAAAAAAGTTTGATAAGCAGTAAGAACAAAAGGATGAATCTACTAGAAAACATTGGTTACTAGTTGTTTCTGGGTACATGACCCATAGCATCTTATACCATGAAGGCTATCAATCAAAGAAAAAACACTTTGGATAACAACCAACTACTCAATATAGCGACGAAGAAAAATAAAACCAACATAGCATAAGCAATGTCAAACAGCTCTGAAGGAAATATCAATAATGATATAAAGCAAGCTTTGCAGAAAGAAAATTTACACTGCTTTATGGAGGGTTACTTGCATTCTACCAAGAAAAATATTTCAGACCTAAAAAAGCAAAATAGTTAAAAGTTTCATACCTTAGTATTTATGTTACAATCTTTTGCGTCAATGACTAGTACAAGGTAGTTGGTCAGTACATATTTTAGTACATATTTTACACTTAAACCCATCTCACCTGTTAAATGACTGAACTTAATATAAGGTCTGGAGCTAAGTTGTAACACTACTATCCTATTGACAAATCTCAAAAACTACACTATTGTTGAGTCAATTGACAGTATAGAAGCTAATCTAAATGGTCTAATTGTGAAAAGCATGTTTCTTTATGTAAAATGTAGAGTAAATTGAATTATTTCCGACAAGAACCTACTGCATCATGTATAATAGTTAAAAGGTAAAATATTGTCGAGAAAGTATACAAGATCAAAGGCCTTGTGGATAGAAAATTTTTGCACATTACTAATAAGGTGGTAATCTACCGGTCTCTTTAGAAAATTTTTGCACATTCTTTAAGTAGAAGATAAAATAGTAAGATGCAAATTGAACTACACAAAAGAAGAACTTTTTAGCTTACAAAATTGAAGGAACAAGCTATCCTGAGCTTCTTGTTGCTTTCCTTTTTTGATTTCGACGGCTTTGTTGACTCTGAAAAGATATGAAATAGAGAAATTTGGTGAGTACCAGAATACCATTTAGAGAGGAATTGTGTCCTTTTAGTGCTTTTAAAAGATAGTATCATTATCAATTATCAAATATAAGAGTCACAAGTACAAAGGCGTATCCAGAATATTGTTGTTTCTGATGCATGGTATGCATAAACTTTAAATCAACCCACTAAAGCAAAAAAAATCCATCAGACCCACAAGTCTAAGTGCTTGAACTCAGCCAATAAGCCGAGTGCCATAGATTTCCACTATTTTGTCCAAGCTAAGCTGCTCGCAACCAACAGAAACAGAACAGTTAATTAGAAGATAATGGTAAATCAGCCAAATTTCTGTTAATATATTTCAATATATTGATCTTCATTATATAGAAAACCGATGATGTTGAGAAAAGAAATGACATCAGAACGATGTTAAGGTTTAAGGAAACACAAATATATAGGAGCTTCGAGAAACACCACTATGTAGAAGACCCACAACATGACTGATCAGCAACAACAGAAAGTTTAGCTGCAGAAAGAGACAGAATGTTTATGCTATTGAGTTTTGAGTATCTATAAGGCATTAAAAAAAATTTAAAAGAACAAGTAAACTTCACTAGGTGCTGAGAAATTAATCTGTAGTTTACTAGTTTTATTACTATGTTACTATTTACAGCTAAATTTCAAGATTAAAGTAACTTTAGTAGATAATATGCTGATTAGCTTTTATTATGTGAACAAATACCTATTTTACATGTAAATTATATAAGTGTACCTTTACTAGTTGATAAGCTGACATAATTTTATTAGTTTAATTATGTGAACAAATATCTAATATACATAAGCTGCAGAAACATGTGCCGGTTGATTCTTTTTAACAAATCTCAAATTGCTTAGCTCAAAGCATTAAATGCCAACATAATCGCAATGCTAATTAATACTTTTTTCTTTAGCAGAAAATTGCAAGATTCCGTACATTTCTACGGCACATAAATAAATTTGTTACCTTTTGACGTCCGAAAAAGCAACCATCTAGCTCTATGAATCCAAAGAAATCGAGTTTCAGGAGGCATCCATTGAGTTTATCATACTACAGACCCCTGATTGGAAATTTGGGATCATACTCAAATCGCAAGCAGCTCTCAGGATACTTCAGCTAAAACAACCAATTCACAAGCACAAGTTCATCAAAGATACAGCAGCAGCAACAACAACACAACTTAAATACTAAAATAAAGAACTTAAATATGGTCAACTAACCTCATTAACAAGGTGCTTCTTTGCTAGGTCATAGATCAAAAACTGGTCAAATCAAGTTAGTTTGATCAATTTATCAAGGACAACCATGGTCAAATCAAGTTACTAACAAGAGAAAACAATAGGATGATGAATCAGAAAGAGTGAATTGGTACCTCCCAACCATCGCCTCGAGTTGTGGGTCTAGCTCTAAACGGTATTTAGCTAGATAAGCATTCAAGTCCTCTATCCCAAGAACCTATAGCAGAACATTAGACTTGAGTGAAGCTCAAAAAGATAAGAGAGTTACAGATAACTATTGTGGAAAAAGATGAATAAAGGACTATATGATGAAATCTGAATATTAAGTAATTTAGTTCAAGAAAAGTAATCACGTGGGCAGAGCAACTTAACATTCCAGACAAAAAGTAATGAGTGATATTAAATTTTTTCATAAAAGGAACCGTATGAGAATCTGTTGACTAGTTTTTTGCTTGAAATATTTTTATGAGGACTAGTATAATAATCCACATTCAATCATTCAGCCGGTGGTTGACTACATTTTATCAGCCATCAAGGTCATTAAACAACTAATTATCAGTGCAAAACAGCCAAAAAAACAAAATCAGCCAAAGGTTTCATTGCACAATCATCACTTCACTACTAGAATTGTAAATCAAGCGTATAAGTTTCGATGCAAAGATCAAAAAGTAATTCTGTTTCATTAGCTTTATCAGATAACCTACAACTAAGCAGATATACTGCAACCAGGGGTAAGTTGCACTATAGGTCCTTCAACTATTCATAAGTTTCACTCGGATCCTTGGCCTTCAAACTTCACACATTCAAAAACTTAAGCATTCAACTAACCAAACTAATAAGTGTTTCATATGATCCTTCCTGTCAGCTTCCTTCACTCCAGATAATCGGAAAGTCCAACATAAATGCAAGTGTGTCACACATGGGAACTACTTTGGCACATGCATTAGTCCCATTAATAGGTCTATAGTGAGGTGGACTCACGAATAACTTATTTCAATATCCAAACAAGCCCTTGATGACCATCATGTGTGTCTCTTCTAAGCCTGCTGTTTCTTATTCGCGGACGGTTCAGAGTTTACAAACAGAGAAATAACAGCTCCTCATATCCGTTTTGTCCAATACTGTATTATTATATGAAGTATGGGAGTCTAATTACTCCTAAAGTGTTCAGCCTTCTTGAACAGTAAAATCATTTTCCATTGTTTAATTTCTTTGTTGAAACAAAAGTATATGTATATGTACCTAATTTACTTAAAAGAATGGATAAGAATATGTGTACCCTAACATACATGTTGAAACAAATGCATAGATACAAGTACCTGAATCACCTGTACATTCAGATGCAAACTAAGCGGCTTAATAACACTATACTACACTGCACTTTAGACATTTGTTCTCACTTCTTACACTGTACCTTTTTTTTTTTCCCCTCCAAAGACACGACTAAATTATCTTCTTTTTTTCATTCTCTCCACTATAAGCAATAAACCTATAATTTTGGATAAAAGCTTGCAGTACTGTTAAAAAAGCACTGTTAAAGTAGCAGAGCATATATTTAGCCTATTTTGACACGAAAAAACAAAGATAATATATAAAAACAACAGAAAAAATAGATATGTAGATCGTCCACACGGAGCCGATTCGGGAGATCTGAAGGAATGGCACTCACAATATTGTTCAGGAGATTCTCCTTCGCATATAATGCAGCTCCTGTTCCATTATGCCCATCAAATAGCTAGAAGAAAGGACAAATTTGATAAAAATCAATTAGATAGTTCAAAATTAAAGTGGCAGATATCTTCCCCCCACCCTCCCCCTCCCCTCTTCTCTCTCCTCCTCCTCCTCCTCCTCAACAACAACAACAACAACAATTTCGTTCCCTTTCTCTCTCGCTCAATGCCTCTTCTCCCCCACAATCTCCTCCTCTTCCTCAACAACAACAACAACAACAACAACAACAATCTCGTCTATTTTCCTCTAGATCAACCAAAAACAAGAAAGAAAGAAAGGAAAATCGAGCGGAGAATCGGCGCATACGCGCATTCACCTCCCCGAGCGGATTTGAGGGATGGATCGATCGATGAGATCATGAGCGATCGATCTCTCCACATGCGGAGGAGGAATCCACCGATCGGTTACGAGAGAGAGAGAGAGAGAGAGAGAGAGAGAGAGAGAGGGAGGGAGAGAGAGGAAGAGGACGCGGAAATGGTGCCCCCCTCCACGCGGATTCGTCTCCCCCGATTCGGGAAATGCTCGAAAGCGAGGGTTAATGGATTGATGAGAGAATAAAAAAGGAAATAAAGGTAATTGAAAGGGCGATTTGGGGAATGGGATCGGAGCTCGAGCTCGAAGAGGGGGTAGAAGGAGACGAGGAGAGCTCGAGCTCGAAGAGGGGTAGAAAAGGATCGGAGAGGGGGTAGAAAGGGTTGAAGGAGAGGAGGAGAGCTCGAGCTCGAGCATCCAGGGGAGAATGGATGTAGGGGAGAGTGGATAGGTTCAGGTTAATTAGGGTTAGGGTTAAAATTTTCAAATCTAAAAATTTAAAATTTGAATATTAAAAATTGAAAATTTAAATTATAAATTTTAAAATTTATAATTTAAAAATTAAAACTTATAATTTTAAATTTTAAAATTTTGAATTTTAAAATTTTAAATTTTATCTTAACTTTTAAATTTGAAAATTAAAATTTTGAATTTTAAAATTTAAAATTTGAGATTTAAAATTAAAATTTAATATCTAAATTTAAAAATTTTAAATTTTAAATTTAAAAATTAAATTTTAAATTTTAAATTTTGAATATAAAAATAAAAAAAAATTTAAAATTTGAGACTAAAATTAGAATCAAATTTTAAAAAATAGGTTTTAGTTAATTGTTTTATTTTAGACCTTAAAATTTAAAAACTGATTTTAAAAATCAAAATCACTTATTAAATATATTTTTTTTCAAAAATTACTTTTGAGCTTAAAATTACTTTAAAAAATTAGGTCAAACACCCATATATTTAACATAGAATTATTTGTCGGTAAAAATATAAAGTTTAAAATAATTACCGCTAAAGTATAATTAGATATTATTTAATAGCGACAATTTCATAATTGCCGCTAGTAAATTACCACAAAAAGCCTATTTTGTTGTAGTGGATCGGAACAACTTGTCGTGAACCTCCATGGATTTTACTTATGCCAAATATAAATCTTGTCATAATCTAAGCTCTCCAATTTATATTGCCAATCCTCCACTGTCTGTAGGAACGGAACTTTGCAGTAGAGGCAGAAGCAAATTCAACAACAGCCACAATATGATGAGATCCATGTTATGTGACAAAAACAAAATACATGACGCATACACTATAGAGACAAATCAAGATCACCTGACTGAAGTTTAATGAAGTGGCTCTCTAATCAGTAATCATGACAGATTCAATTAACCATAGGTATATATATCCTCTCTCCGTATGTGCTAGCTGTAGAAATTCTATTGGCTCTTTCCTAATATGAGAACTGTAATGTTAGCACCCAAATCTATCTGGTTGTCCAATCCATTTCAAGAGCAACCATCGTTCAAACACAACCTACTCTTATGGTTGACACGTCAACCACGTACTCAGCACCAGATCAACCATTTCGACCTTTAACGCATATGTAATATGCTGTAGCAATCCTTTAATGCGTATGGACATCTACCATCATGGATGAATATACGGAGACTACACATACATATGTGCGTAGCCAGAACTAGGAGCTCCAGTTCACACCAGAGAGCTGGTAGGGCTGCCCAAACAGTGCGCTACTAGTGCCATCTCCTACAGATCCTAAGAAAGTGGTTTGGCGCGGGTAGGGTGCACTATGAGGGATCTGCTGACTCAGCACCATTGTGGTGGCAACATTGTGCCCACCGTTGCTGCTGGAGTGATTGGCGCTGATATTGACTGTACTGCCACTGTGGAATTGCTTTGGCGGCTGCAGCACAGCGAGTGTCCCCGCTTCGGTCCAGAATGGAGATGCTAGCGGGCGTTTAGGTAGGAGTGATCGGGCTGCATTGTCCAATTGATTATTATTATTATTCATGGGATTAACACTGCTGGTTGCGTGGCCTTCCTGATCAGTAGTGCTCAGAAGGCCCTCGAAGAAGTTGCCATCGTTGTCGAGCAGCGCTGTGAAGTTGGTCGGAGCTCTCTGCGACTGTGCAGGGTGCCTGATTGGGTTTAGCTGCAGCTGTGGAGTGACCATCTCATCGAAGGAACCTTCTGCTTCCTCACCTTCTGCAGCCCTCTGCACGTTAATTATATTCCCATTGTTGCTGTTGCTATAGCTGCAGCTCTTGTTCTTCTTGTATATCCGGCAAAGCACCCAATCATCTAGCTGCATAACCAAATCATCAGCACAGATTAAAAAAAAAAAAAGTGTTCGATCTATCTAGGCCACTTGCACCACGCAACCAATAAGAGTAAATAGGCAATAGAAGAAATTAACTTACCCTGAGAGAGGTCTTGTTGTTGTTGTTGTTGTTGGGTGTCCTGAAACTAGTTGTAGTGGTGCTATTGCTAGGGCTGCTGTCGGCGAGGCGGTACTCATGCATGATCCAGTTGGTCTTGATTCCTTTGGGGGGTTTGCCGCCGTAGAAGACGAGGGCCTTCTTCACCCCAACCTTCTGTCGGGTTTCTCCCGTTGTCAGGATGGGCTTGTCCGTCCCTGTTGCCTTCCAGTAGCCCGATGTCGCTGCCCGATTGGGCCGTGCTCCATTTGGGTACTTGCGATCACGCGGGCTAAAGAAGTACCACTCTTGCTCCCCATAGGTAGCCTTGCCTGCCAATCAATTGTGAATATTATATATAATTTTAATTAATTCTCAGATCAGATCAACAATAATTAACTTTCTATGTATAGAGAGAACAACAAAATGAGATCATAGTGGAGATATATACAGATACCAGGGAGCTCCCAAGGATCGAATTTGTAGAGGTTGACTTCGGCAATGATGGTGAAGGGTAGAGGAGAGGAGGCGGCCTTCCTTTTGAGGTAGTGAACAACAAGCTCCTCATCAGTCGGGTGGAAGCGGAAGCCCGGCGGGAGCTGCGGCTGCTGAAGCTGCTGCAGCTGCTGCTGCGAGCCAGAGGACGAATCTGTACTCTCCATCAATATATACAGCACCAGTACTCTCCCGATTTGTAAGCCTCTGTCTCTTCGAATCACCCAACCATATTTTCTTTATTTATTTATTTATTGATTTCAGGTGACTGCCGAAAGTATTCCGGTATATATATCTATATATATGATCTATGATATGTGATCTATCTGTATTTTTGGAGTTGAGTAGGTAGACAGCGGTACCAGGTTGTGCGCTTCCCGTGTGAAGAAACAAAAAACGGACTGAGGAGCATTGTGTGGGTGGAGAGAGAGATGGGGGAGGATTTGTTGTGCCGGAGATAAATAGGTGATGGGGGAGGGCGTCGGGTTGGTTGTGCTGGAGGGGAATAGGGGACGGGTTGGGAGTGAGAGGGAAGTGTGGTGGAGTGTGAGGAGAGGGAGAAGGAGGTGCTGAACGTATTGGGCCGAGGATTCCGCTGGTATTCCCGAACTGTCACCGGTCATCGCGTGACGTGTGTTACGCTCTCCCTCGTGGCTCTGGAGCACCTGTCGGTCTCTGATGAACTCGGCACTTAAATTAACACTAGTGAAGTGCCCGCGCTGCGCCGCGGGTATAATTTCTTCAATAAATATTATTTTTTATTTCATATTTTCGATAAATATTACATAATTTTTATTATTTCCTGGCTCCTATTTCGCAACCTTCGCTCAGTCTCTAAATAAAAGAGAAAATTCTAAAAGTAGTGGCACAACAAATGAATGATTAGATCACTCAAACAGAACAAACAAAATCTCACAGTATGTAGGAGAACAGCGGCAAATAAAAACTAAAATTATAGAGTAATAGAGAAAGACAAACCAAAAAGAAAACAAAAAAATATTTTGCTCAGAGCACCCTTTTAATCAATTATTGTTAGATTCACGCGAAAACATTTTATTTAGCACCGGTGAGTGATTTGAATTCATCAGAGTCCACAAAATGAAAGCAAAAGCGATGAAATTTAACCAGAAATATTTAACTGCATCTTATGTCTAACCCAACCGGAAATCAGATTCTTAAGAATGAACACAATCCAAAACACAAACAGCACAAAAATGGAAGTTAAATGGGAAGTGATCTGAATCAGATTTTAGAATAACATGAATACAAAACTGAACCGTTTAAAGTCAACGAATAACTTACAACTATCGTTTGAGTAAGAATTGTATACTATGTTTATACTTCAAACGACATTGCTCGGTCTGAAGAGTTCAAACTGGGTTACATGTAATAAAGGAATTCCTTGACATATATATCTAATTAATTAAGCAAGCAAGGACTGTTGGCATATTTAATTAGAGGCATGCTAGGAGAAGCCACCAAGCTGCTGGAACCGAGTCCGCCTTCGCGTCGTCGCCGAAGCCGCCTTGTCCATCATGCGCGTCTCCATCGAGTCGCTGCCCCGCGCGTCTAATTAGTTTTCAGGAATTTATTCCATAGGACAAATCCTAAAAATCTTAGAAAGAAAACAACAAAAAGAAATTACAAAATCGAATAATTCTGAACATTAGGAAAATAAATTAAAATCTAAACAAATCAATCTCACCCACATTCGATTCTGCATCACAGGAAAGTGTCAATCGATTAGGCATCATAGGCAAGTACCTAAGTCAAAAAGAAGGAAATTACAGGCCCACCAAAGATAGAATACGGTCCTAATGTCAAGGAATTCTACAGAAACTGTGTGACAAATTGTAACTCAAATCTAATACCAACTGTTCATATCACATGCTCACTGGACATCACAAGTTGAAATGGCCAATACAGGTTGAGCCTTGTTGCATGAGACTCACAAACTAACATAATACATAAGAATCAGACAAAGCTAGAATGATTTATCAGATGATCTTACTTTTGCCTCATTGTGGCAGTGTCGACAATCAAATATCTCATTACAACAGGGAGCTCGAATCTGGCATCTTCGTCGGTAATGTGAACATCTGTTATCAGGAGTTAAAAGTCAGAACCATAAAAATATAGCACAAACTTTTCCAAGACCCAATGTAGTGATCAAACCCATTTTTGATGCAGTCCTAAATTATAGACAACTGCCATGGATATACCTATTTAACCTATTCAACGCGACATCGAGGAAACTAACAACCTCGAATTCATCGCCAGCAATGGGAACATCACTCAGGCCAATTACCTGGGGACAAAATTTGTAAAAGCAATAATAGAATAAGTGATTCAACAATGGAAATAGACACATGCATGAACATCAAAGCTTGAACATCTGACGCCATTCATGAGTACAAAAACTGTGTTTCTTTTCATGAATATCAAAAAGAATAGGCTCACTGAACATTAACAACAACTAATATTACTGTTGGACACATGGCTGCATATGTAATTTTGGTCCACACAATAGAAAATGTTTTGACCACAGGAAGAAAAATAGTTAAACATTATGCTCATCAATTTGGATTCAAATTACAACTGACAGCGATATTTGAGCGATTACCTCAAAGGCCAAATAATTTATGTTAATTTAATCTTGAAGTTGGGGGATTTGAATCCACTCAAGTCTACATTTAATTTCAATTGAGACAAATTTAACCAGTTAGTGAGTTCTGTCTCAGAACATGTATGGGTGGTTGAGATACTATAAGTACCTTTTGAATGAAAATGAGTCAAAATATGGTTCAATTTGTGTCTGGGATCATACTTAAATCAATTGGATCTAGTTACTTAGGCCATCAGGTGGCCTTTGCGTCAACTATGCTGGCTTAGATGTAAATCTTTGAAAAGCTATGCTTGATCACATGCTTATTAGGACCTTCTGTGGTGATTAGTGGAACATTAGGCTTTTGAGTGATTTTCTTTTGAATGCAATCCTTTTAAAACTAATAGACACAATGTAAGGGGGTCTTTGAAGCGAGAAAAGAAAATAAAGGAAAGAGTCCGGTTTAAAATTTTGAACTGGATGATAGTGTGGGTGGCCTAAATTATTGTATATGACAGAATTATATATGAAATAAGAGAATCCTGCCAGTTGACAGAACATCCGTGTGGTTCATATTTCAGACCAATAAAGAAAAGAGGTCACAAGCACTCATTTCTCCTTTTTCACTCCTTTTTTCCTCCAAAAATCTCTAATCTCTCCAATTCCCTTTTCAATGTCACCCTAACTGCCTCTCCTCTGCTGTGAAACTAAATTTACAACAATTCAATTCAGAAATTCAGTTTTATATTAACAACAAATTGGTTTTGATTATTTTTTCTGCCTCTAATATCTGGACTGACAAGAGAAAAAAGTTGCTGCCTAATAAAATTTGCTATGCAGAATTTTCCTCATCTCCGATTCATAAGATCCATATTTGTTCCAATTGAAGCCCTCTAATTTTATCTAAGTGAATCAGCATTGTCAAATCTAAATTCATCAAAATAAGATGCAATCAGTCAAAGCGAAAGTGAACATCCATTTAGTTGAAACGAAACTTTACTGTAAAGTAATATATGCCTGCCGAGCAATCAGACAGTCATCCATAAAAAAATCCAGAAATTTTTAGAGAATGAAGTGGCAGCAGTTGTAGAGCAAGTATATATATATATAGTTGCAAGCAAACTTTGGTAAATTAGCTACCTCTTGTATTTGAGAAATGATTGCTTCATCCCAATTTTTTCGCCCTTCATAATTGCCGGATGTATAAAGTATGTCTAGTGCAAGACATTAATTGCTATGCTTTTAAGCTAGACTTTTTAATGATCAGAAGTCAAGTTCTGGCGCCAACCAACTTCTCCAACTGGTTGCCCAAACAATAGGCCATCCAAAGTTGGTTATTTTTTTGCATTTTCATCATCGTCATGTCCAATTCTTGGATCAACAGGAAACCAACAAACACTTTCTAGTCATCCCTTTCCGACAAAAGCAAACTCTGAACATTAAAAATCTAAACTTTAGGCCTCATTCGATACCGATTTCAGGTTTTTTTTTCTTTTCCTGTTGTTGTCAAAGAGGCAAATCAACAAATACATCTTAGCATTTTGTTTCGCGAAAATTAAATTTTGAACTATCAAAATCTAAATTTTATGCCTCATTTGATACGATTTTTTGCTAATATAATTTTTTGCTGATATAAAAAGTTTGATACCTCATAAGATTCTTAAAACAGCATATGACTAAAAACTTGCACTACAAAAAGAATTCATGATGTTGGAGTTCTTTCTTGCAAACGTGATCTCAAACTCATTACCTATTCAAAAAAGAAAAAGGTACGTTGAATCTATATTTTCTCTTCTCCTTTGTTGACTATGCACGCTTAACAGAGCTTAATGTCTTTTCATGAAATTTTATGTTTCAAATCTGGATTTAAAAGCATTGTAGCTCCTAAACCCAAGATTTAAGTTGATAAATCCTAAACGATTGGAGCAAGAATTTGTACAACTTATTTCCATGCCTCTGACCGGTAGAATTTTCCAAAGTAGGTCTTTTTTTTGGGCTTTAATTACCACTCCTAATTCCTGCACATATTGATACCCTCTCACTACCAATACCCCAACAGTAAAAAATTTGCTTCAACAGTCAGAAGTTCTAGATAAGCTTATGAGTAGACAGCAAGTACTTAAGCATCAAAACAAACTAAATGTATTTGAGAAGTTAAGGAAAATAACATGCATGATGATTCCCATTCTGTCAAATGTGGCAAAAGGAATATATACTTACAGCAGAAAGCGGCTTCAAAAAGTCACTAAACCGCCAAAGCACTCCGTGGCTTGAGTTAACCCCTTCCGGAGATTGTACATTAATATGAATCCTGTAAAATTGACCTTGATCTAAGCAATAAATTCTGGATACATGCATATATCAATGGTTGCATGCAAATGAACGGCATTTTATTACATTGGTTTGGTTTAGAAAATTATTCAGAGAGAGAGAGAGAGAGAGAGAGAGAGAGAGAGAGAGATCGCCCTAGGAACATTATTTGTCAAATTGACCTTTCCACAAGGTACGAATTGACCATTTCATGTGCACAAAGCATGGCCAATTGAGCACCACTCTGTACCGAACGTTTCAGTTGACTTCTAATAAACTGATACAGAAATAGCATGTAACAGCACTTGGAGATCTTATGACCATTGACCATGTTCATTCAAACAATTTAATCTGTTTCACTTCTTGTCTTATCAACATTGGAACAAACTTCTTGTAGATATATTTCATCTAGATAAATAGGATATTTGACTGAAGCTACACTTCAAATCCAGAGAAACAATCTTACAGATAATAATCATGTAGCAAATGTAAGGGATAAGAGAATGGAATTAAACAACATCAGATGTAAGAACCTACAAATAAGTGCATGAATATTATACCATGTACCCTCGAAAAGCAGTCTGGATCTTGATTGCAGCAACTTCCTCTCTCGGTTTACCCGAAAATCTAGTTGCGGCTGTGAGCGTAACAACCTTAGCAGTAGGTTGAGCAGCCACAGCAGTGGCCTCAGCTGCGACAGCTAAAGCACGCGCGACAGAGTAAACGTGTTTATTTTGATCATTCCCTGCACTTGACAATTTAACTTCCTTAATCTCCTCAGCGGGAATAGCTATGAATAGTATAAACAAAACGGGTAAAAATAATTTTATCATGACTTTTACTTCTATATAAATGTTATGCTTCATATTTAAGCTTTACTTAACCAAATTACTTCAAATTTACTTTTTTTTAAAACAAAATCTGAGATTTTTACCTTGGAATTTTTTCCCTTAGATTCGGGGCTAAAATCTCTGGTCGCAGTGTCCAGAGTTGACCTCCATTTTTGCACCTCCTGCAGGAGAATAATAACCTAATTATAATCAACCTAGCAGAATATATACATAAGGTTAAAACATGTTGAGATCCCTCAACTATAGGCCATTCTAAATCACTTCCTTCCACTTTACTTTTATGAATTGAGGCCGTTGAATACAAATATTAAAAGTGTTAAGCCGTCGGAGAATAACTGTTATTTCATATAATTTAACATAGTATAAAAAAAATAAAAATTCTGAATTCAGAGTCGTACCAAATTCCTAGCGTAATTGTTTCATGTAATTTAACAAAATTATTCTAATTAAGTATATTAGTGTTTTTGTGAAGTAATTAGCCACTAACTGTTGACGAAATCTGCAGTTTCATTCGCTAGAAAATTGTTAACAATCGTTAAATTGACTGAAATTGCTGTTAGACATAACAAAATGTTCAAATTTAATTAAAACAAAAGAAAGTTAAGCGTTATATTTAAGAATGGCCTGTAATTGAAAGGCTCCAATGCATTTGTACCTATGTAAATATGATAATGGTGAGAGTATACACCATTATTTCTACTTGTTTCATCCTTTGAATCCTTACCAACCACTCTGTTTGCGACTCAGTTAATTGTTGATGAAATAATACACACCGCTTCAAATTATCTCCATGTACATGTCTCTGGAAAATCTGAATTTTCATATATGCCCTTCGAAAACCAAATTCCTTAACATATATGTCACGCCCCGAGTTTAAAAATCAGGTCTGAAATTTTTTTTTTTTTGATTAAATCAGAGTTGCAAAACAGGCGTGACAGACCGCCACACATATAGGAAACTCTCTATTCCGCGAACAGAGACTTCCCTATATATGCACGGCTAGGCTAGTAATCAGCAACAGATATCTCAGTACAACTACTAATCTAGTCAGCAGGGATAGTTTAAAATCAGTTATTACCTCAATATTTTAAATGTCTAAATCAAATAGAACTGGAATAAAATGCGGGAATAAAAATCTGCATAAGTCATCAAGCTCAATATCTACGATCATGGGGACAGCTCTATCGTGACAGGCTCACTGGATCGTCCCAACATCTCAGCACCCGAATGACCTGAAAAACAGTCACCCGAGGGTGTGAGACACACCGGAGTGTATCCCAGTGGGCACGACGAGCCGAGGATCAGCTAATCGTACCTACTGGGTACTAAAATCTGCGGATAGTAAAGATCAATGGGTAAAGCTGGTATAACAATAAGGTCTACTGATAATCAACAATAAGCCACAGATACAACTAATATAGGCAGGTAATCCATATGAATAACAGTATGTACATAATGCTAGAATCAAGGTACATCAGTGATCATCAATCATGTAAATGTAGAGCGTGCATGCTGGAGATCGAAATCAACTACAAGGATCATGTATCAAGAACTACAAGTGCTGGAAGCATGTCTACAAAAATATGTGCTGGGAACAACTGAGCAACAGTAAGAATAAAAGTAATGCATCAAAGGTCGAATCCAAATACCCAATCATGCGCCATATTGGTCTCGCAGGACCTCAGGCAATGCCACTGTTCGGCACCTTTTCGGCTGACATACCCTGTCGAGGGCTCACGGGTCTATCACCAGACCACTTTACCGGTAAAGAACAATCTCCACGGGGAGCTACCCCGGCCATGTTCGTGAAGTACAGCAGTGCATGGCAAGTCATAATGATCAATCTCACGGTCTAATGACCGAGTAGTCGGCAACACGCCGAAATCCCAACAGGGAATCATCTGTCTATATCTATCCATCGGAATCAATCAATCATGCATATCGAGTAGTATCTATCAATCAGGATCAATCAATCATGCATATCGACGTATATCAAGAAATATCTCAATGACAGGAATCAACAGGTGTCATCTAATCATGCAAATCTAGATACAAGAATATAACAGATGATAACCAAGTATATATCACATGTCTCAAGAAGATCAGGATCTATCGGGAACAATCATGGAGAAAGCATATCATAATCAGACTAATCATGGACAGGTAATCTCAAACACAGGTCTAGTCAGGTCAATGTAAATCAGTGGGATCATGCTATGTCAAAAGAGATCAATATACGTCAGGCTAAGTCACATAGGTAAAATCAGCAGGAAATCAAAAACAGGGGTCCGACAAACCAAGCAACCAGAGGGCCAAAAAGCTGAGGCCCGGTTCGAAAGTAACCCACCTGAATGACGGCAGACTCTCGAACTCCCTCGCAGCTACTGGGAGGCTGGTGCTGAACAACTGGGCCCTGTATCAGTAAATATGATCAGTAATAAACTCACACAACCCTTTCCCGACGACGTTACACTAACGGTAAGCTTACACGGGTCAAATCGGCCAATTTATCAGTCAACATCTGATTTCTGGTCAGCGAGGACCTTTGGAATCCTAACAAAATGGCCAGGTAGTGCGTAAGTACTGTTTATAGAGAGCTAAGGTGTCCATTTTGCATTTTGGTCCAAAAAGACTCTTAAATTGCATAAATATCTTTTAATTATTACCGTTTTAGCTCGTTCTTGCAATCCGGGGGTCCAACGACGACGCCGTAAGTTTCAGCGCGTCCGTTAGGTCGAGACGGATCCCGTGCTCACAAGGTTGGACTGGCACGGGGCCCGATTTAAAAGTTGGCCCATGATACATTAGGGTTCAATTTACAACTTTGCTAAAACTTTATTCTTAGTTAATATTACAGCAAGTTAGCTAGAGCATGGAATTAAGCATGGACCAGGTACAGTGGGGCTCACCTGAGGGGTGCCGGAACTTGGCCGGAGAAGGTGGCCGGAGCAATCCAAAATCTGCAGGGAGCTCGGTTTGGGTGTTCTTGGAGCAACTTGAGCTCAGACCTGCACCAGAGGTGAGCACCAGGTTACATTGAGTCCCAGAAGAGGTTTGGTCCAGGTGGGGTCGAGTCCCGGCGGCCGGAGGCGGCGGCGGCCGGAGATCAACCCACCACGGGCAACTCGGGTGCAACCACTTAGAGGTTAATTACAGGGGCCTCTTGGCCCAACTTAGAAATCATGAGAACCTTCTAATGCATGTTTATGGCTTACCTGTGGGGTTGGCCGAGGCCCAGATCGCCGGCGATGGCCGGAGAGGGAAATCAACGCCAACTCGGGTGCAATTCTGGAGACATCAATCCCGACGTTAGGCCTTGCATGCAAACTAATGGAGAGTTCCTATAGACCAACAGAGCTCACCTGGGTAGTTTTCCGGCGTCTGGGAGCGACGGCAAGGCGCGGCGGCGGAGCTCGGGGAACTCCGATGGCCTCTAATGGCAGATTCCGGCGAGATCCCTCCGAGCTGGTGCGAGATGGACCAAAAGGGTCTCCACGATGCCAGGAGTCTTCTGGTGGAGTTTGCCGGCGGTGGGAGGCTGCGGCGGCGCCGGGCGGTGGCGATCGGCCGATGTGCAAAGATGGCGGTTTCTAGGGCATCAACGATCCGTTCCGATCTTGATCCGATCACCCCCAGACCTCGTGGAGGGGTTGCAGTCGTCGAGCGGAGCAAGATCAACGGTGCTGATCTTTGGTTGGACGGCCGGATCGCGGCGGTGCTGAAGATCGACCGAGAAAACAATAATCAGATGGGGTGGCCGCCGCCGGCGATCGGGTCGGCGGCGCCGGCTCAGCCTGCACCCGTTCGGTGCTCTCGGTGTCAGGAGCATCAAGGTCATACTTAAAACCCAGAACTAGAAGGAAAGTTCCATAAAACTCACCTTGCCGGAGCTTGGGAAGGAGAAGTGGGGTCTCGCGGCGGCGCAGGGCGACGGCTGGGGCCAAGGTCGCCTCAGCTCGGCTGCGGCACCACAGGGAACTCCACAGGACCCGATCTTGGTCGCCCAAAACCTCCTCGACTGCCCTCCTCACCTGAACCCGAGAGGAGGAGATACCTTGCTCTTTCTTCTCCGGCAGAGGAGGGTGGTGGCCGGTGCGGGGGAGGCTCCGGGGGCGCGGCAGTGAAGGGGTGGTTTGTTGCACAGGCGGCTAGGGCAGAGCTAGGGTTTTGGTTTTGGTGGAACCCTAGCTCGGGTAGCTTATGTATATATAGTATTATACACTTAGCAGTTTAGCCCTTCTAACAATGCCATTTACTGTTAGGTCCCCTCACAGCAACTTTTCTTTGCACAAAGGTCCCTCTCCATGCACAGGCACGCATTACGAGGCAAGTTTTATAGGGTTTATAGTGTAAAAACTATACTTTTTGCTGTATTTTATGCTTTTCGAGGCGATCCGGTCGTCAGATCGAAAAACGGACTTCGCCAGGACGTCCGGCTCGACGAAACCTATCAGGTAGCGATTTTCGTTTTTCGAAACAGTGTCCAGATAAACTTTGGGTCCAATATAACTGTGTCAAAATACAGTTTTCGCGCTTTTTGAGATTCCTGAGTCGTCAAACAGGATTTTCGACTGCGCCATTGCGTTCAGAACATCAAAAATAGCTAGAATTGACTACTCGATTCACTATATTAGGAGTCTAGATAGTAAATTGGCCAACGTTGGCGCGAAGGGGAATCAAAATTGGGGTTTACTGTTCACTTGTACCCGCGACTTAAGTCGCGGGTCCCGCCGGCTTCAACACTGATTTCTGGAAGATCCGACCGTCAGATCTGAACAAGTTTTATATGGTTTTCGCTCAGTTCGTCGTGATGGTCACACTCGTGGTCTCGGATCTTCAAGATCAAGCTCGGATTGAAGAGTGACATTTTTTGGCCCACTAATTGTGTAAATTATACTGCAGAAAAAGGGGCACTTAGGTTACTTGTGCTTTTCATGATCCATAATTCATCTGGAATTCAATCATTTTCATTAATTATTTATTTTCAAAATTCAAGTTCTTACAATATATAACTTTAAACATACAAAATCAGATTTTAAAGGGTACGTATGTAATGAAAATAAGATAGATTATGTGCGTAAATAGATGATTTTGCGGGGACATATGTAGAAGTTGCCAAAGGAAATACCACTCGGTATGCCTGTAGAGAGGATCCGGTCGATGTTATCTACGCGTCTTTGTATCGACCCCAAGAGCAAATTAAGAGCCGCAACTCTCTTACGAATAAAGGAGATCTTGGGCCGCGTGTTGCATAACGAACAGCGATGGTGCGTCTTCTAACAGTTTGTCTAGCTCTGCGTGAAATGCTAAATCGTTAGCAACCACGAACATATCGACTCAAATCCCAAATTCGCAGCTTTACATCGACGCTCTCGCGACATGGAAAATAAATGGCATATGATGCAAGCGAAGGCGAAGCATTACATAAACATATTCAATACGAAAATTACCGACATAGAATGATAAATTTGGTCAAACTTACGCAGACATGATGTTTGAGTAGAGCTGCGTACAGAAGCGGTAACAACATTTCGTGCAAAAGCCCAGGAAGATCTAGCAGAGATGCTAACACCCTTTTACTTTTGTCGCTGAACAAAATTCAGTTTCGAACAAAAATGAAATTGGTAGATATATTCTTATTTGCAAGTTTCAAAAAAATCTTTGCAAATCAAATTAGATATATTCTTATTTGCAAGTTTCAAAAAAATCTTTGCAAATCAAATTAAAAAAAAAAAAAAACCAAAAATTGATTTCCTAGTGAACATTAATTAAAATTCCCCTAAAACTCACATAACAGCAGTTGCAAACCACATTGAACAACACATGAAACCCTATTTCGATTCAACCATGATATTCTAATCTGATTTTTAACATTAATAAATGTTAAATAATCAAAGTTCGTGTCAGAAATTACATTAAAATATGATTTTGGCTTCAATAGAATTCTCTCTCCAGATTAATATTAATCGACTAAATAGTATCAAATTAAAAACCCCTTGAAACCCTAATTAACTGTTGGATATCAAACTTTAGATAGAAATTAATTGGGAACCTCGTTTACAAATCAAATAAAAATAGGATTTTGAACTTCAAAAATTCAAATACTATCACCTAACTGAGAATTCCCTCTCCGATTTTGAATTTGAACAAATTAACTAAAAATTATTAGATTAAAAACCACCCTCCCCTTGAAACCCTAATTCGCTCCAAGCCCAAATTTGAATTGTAGAGAGAGTGAGAGAGAGACCTCGTGTGAGGCGATCGAGGGAGAGAGCGAGCTCGCCCTGGCTCCGCGCGGCGCCTTCGGCTCTGGCGTCGAACTCCCTCATCACGCCACCGAGCGCCGACGCGATCGCCCTCCCGGGCGCCTCCCCTCCGCCCTCCACCGCGCCGCCGCCCCGCTCCTCCTCCCCCTTCTCCTCTCCGGCGACGTCCTCCGCCTCTGCCGCTCCGTCGCCACCGCCGCACCGGTCCTCCTTCTCCTCTCCGGCGACCTTCTTCGCCTCCTCCACCGCTTCTCCGTCGCCGGAGGGGGCCGGGAGATCTACGTCGTTCATCGCGCGGGGTAGAGAGAGAATATGAGAGAATGGCCTACGGGGGAGAAGGCCATCTGTAGAAGGAGAGGGAGCAAGAGAGAGAAGAGAGAGTCCATCCATGTGAAAGAGAGCAAGTGGCTTGGGTGCCAAAATATCTGAGAAGAGAAGAAAGAGAGGAAAGAAGAGAGAGGAGGAGACAAACCCATGTGGGCGAGAGTGAGAGGGGTCTGGAGACAACATCATGTGCAAGCACATGAATAGAAGCTCATAGAAGGAAGTAGAAGAAAGGAAAATATAAGCTCATAGTCCAAACCACACCCACGAAGCACGGAACGCAGCGACGTCGGCTAACGAAGATAACAGATGGTAGAGCAATATCATATCTTCCATTTGATAATGTAAGACTGAAAGAATTGAAAGAGAATCAGTTTGTTCATGTATCTTTCGAAGGTTGTTCCTATATATTTGATAATGATATTACATGGTTGTTGATTATAACAATATGAATTGAAATTCCATATGCGATTCAAGGAGTAACAATTGGTGGCCTAGTTTAGCAGTTCATAGACATCATAATGCACTTTTTAAATTCGTTCATCCTAATTACTGACTAAACATCTGTAAAAAATATTTTATTTCTTAACTGGAGAAATTCCGTTCATTTACCAGATTATGAAGAGAAGCAAACCCATGATGGTCACGAAGGGGAAAAGATGGGCTCAATAATTATTTGCTTATCCTTATGAATCTGATGTATATGTGAAGCATGTCTGAGTTCCAACTATTAGCACTACAACCTTAGCTGCATGAGGAATGAAGCAAAAGTAAACCACCATGTACTTATATTTTAACTCAAAGCGATAAAAAATGGGAGAGGAAAAAAGGAAAAAGCAGTAACTAAATGTAAAAGCTCAAAAAGAGTGAAAGCCATACACACCAGTGAGAAAGCCAAGTTGCTCAAATATCTATCAGCCTTTTCAACATGTTAAGAGCAAGAACAAAGACTAATCAATTAAAGTTGTAGTAAGTTGTAGTATAGATAAGAAGATGTGTATAATTACTTGGTATACTTGGTGAAGAGTGGGTCTGTCATGATATACAGTGCCCATATCAATTTTCTTCTTTTCAACTGGGTTATGCCATATAATACCCAATAAGAGTCAAATATTAGTCCTTTCATTAACCATGATTAGAGAACCCCTCCAATTAACAATATAGCATTGAATTTGTTACCTTTCATATGGTTGCTGCTGCTGCTGTCCTGCATTTACAAAAACCAATTTGGAGAGATTACGAATAAACTAAAAGTTTAGAAAGTACTTCATATGATTAATTCGACATTTAGGAAGAACTTCACCTAGGCAGTTAATTGCTGAACATGTAGGAACACACATTAAAGGTTAAGGCATTGGAAGTAACAAATTAATAAGTGCAACTATTTTCAAAGGTGCAAAGAGTTGGAATTTGTCATCTTTAGCCTCTAGCAGCATGTAAAACTACTTCGATTTCTTAGGAATCAAAAATTTATAGTCGTGGTGGTGTATTAATAAGTGCAATTATTTTCAAAGGCGAGCGAGATGATTACCTTGGGTCGAAATCAAGGGAAAACTCAATCAAGGGGCCAGCAAAGACAACATTTGAGAGAAGAGAAGTCGTCATAAACAGACCAAACTTCGAGCAAGATGATTACCTTAGGTCGAAATGAAGGGAACGCTCAATCAGAGGGCCAGCAAACACAACATTTGAGAGAAGAGAAGCTATGATGAACAGACCAAACTTCTTACTCTATTCATTACCAAGTCGCATCGCTTTCCGTCGATCCTCCTAATCACGTGTAGATAAGTCTGGGCTGCGGAAGCTGCAATGACACAACATAGTGTGAGAAATGGAATAGAGGTGCATAAAAATGAGTACAAATCGGGAGTTGAGTCTTACTTTGTTCGCCTCGTTGATTTGAATACATCAGAAACGGAATATAGGTGCATAAAAATTAGTACGAACCTACGAAGAAGAACACAGGAATAGAGGTTTTTTGAGCCTTATATTGTTTCTCTCATTGTTTTAAATACATTAAGCAATGGGATAGAGGTTGTAGAAATGACTACAAATTTTGTTTTATGATAGTTTGATACCTAGCAGACCAAACAAATCCATTTATCTGTTTATCCATTTAATCAAAATAGAAGACAACACAGTCTTGTAATTTCGAAGAATTACAACTGGAGGGTTTTCATGTCTACTTTTGTGAATAAATCAGATGATTTGTGGCTGCATACCTTTAGTAATTGGCTTCAGGAATTGAACTCTCAAAAGTTATCTGTTGAACAAAAATACACTTATCCAATGTACCGACAATGAGTCTGCTTAGTATTTCTTCAAATCGAAATAAGCGGTCGTCACAATATCAGAGAAAGTTCATTGCATTCAATAAATTACTGCAGTTTCAAGCTCAAATCCCATTTAAGATATCGTATTTCCATTTTTATTTGTATGGAGGCAGTCAACTGGCACAGTATTTGGGCTTGGTGATTTAGTAGACTACAAAGGAGAGAGGTGCACACAGGTATTGACCTTAGCTATATTTGAATAAAGTTACACATTAAATAAAATTTTTTAGAAAAGGCATGCATGAATTTTCCTTCGGTAAGGTGGTTTGGTCAAGTTCATCTTTCACAGGCTGTAAATTGCAACTGATGGTCAAGGCGTGATCGGGGATACTTCCGTTTAGTGGGTTTGTAAGCGTGTCCAGTGGTACTTGCGTTGTGAGCTCAAGGCGTGGCAGGGTATAAATTGCAAACTGATGGTCAACTATGAAACTAATTTCAATCATCAAACATTGACTTTGAAAGTTTAAGGGAGCATGACAATAGATTTTAGAAACAACATAAAACCTTCAAAAGCCATTGTTAAATGTTGAAATAGCCAGGAACTGGGTGGAATTACATGAAAGCCAAGTAAGTTAAAAGCTGACAAAACCATTGGAATCAACATAAATTGTGTTTAGGAGCATTTATGTTTTAGGCACATTGATTAAAATTTGAGACGTGAAAAATGCTAGTTTTTAGCTAAATGGCTATATATTACAGCTCAAATCCTACCTCATTAGCTACTGTGCTTTGATGAAATGCTCCTTATAAAAAGCAAAGTAAGAGTGCCCTCACACAAACATTTAAGACATGTTTGTTTCACCGAAAGTAGATTTTAAATTGAATTAGACTTTGAATTAAAATAGAGTTTAGATGAAAAATATTTTTCTTTTGCTGTTTGTTTTTATAGTTGTAGAAGTTAAGTTTTTTTAGTTTTGTTGTTTGTTTAACAGAAAGTGAATGACATTTAAATTTTAAAATTTTAAAATTCAAATTTAGTTTTGAAAATTTTAAATTGGAAATTTAAATCCTAATTTTAAAATTTTAAAATTGAAAATAATTTTTACTTTAAATTTTAAATTTTTAAATTCTAATTTTAATTTTTATATTTTATATTTTTTAATTAGGAATTTAAAATTTGGAACTTAAAATTTCATATCCAAATTTCAAAATTTTAAAATTCAAATTCGATTTCGAAATTTTAAAATTTACATTTAAATTTTAAAATTTTGAAATTCAAATTTAATTTTGGAAATTTTAACTTAGAAATTTAAATCCTAATTTTAAAATTTTAAAATTAAAAGTTAAAAAATATACTTTTAAATTTAATTTTTTGTATCGAAAGTTTAAATTTAAAACAAAAATTCTTTTAAAAGTTCACTACCCAAACAGTAAAAACAGAGTAATATTTTTATATTGTTTTAAATTTTTCAAGATATGAAATACATTGTAAAATAAAATTCTGTTTTATTTTTCAATCACTGGGCCTTTAATCTAAATAAAGGCTCAAGAATACCAAATATATATATCCCTTGCATTTTAATCTATGTTTCAATTATTCTCGCGTATAAAAAACTGCTGCTACCTCAAACATGCTCAGAATATCTTAAACATTACTCAATTTACGAAAAACGTACTAATATTGGAATAATTTATCAAGCCCAGTCCAACATCTATAGGGCTTTGACCAAGTGAATTTATTGGATACTAATTATTTTTGTGTCATGAAATATGAAGCAAGAAGGAACAATTTTAACCTGAAAACATAAACAAAATAGGTAGATATGTCATTTGTGATGCTCACATGGCTATATGGCTGTCCATGAACCATCCGATTTAACATGAAAACATAAACAGAAGTAAAAATAAAATCATAAAACAACACAATTTATGGGATTCAATCCTCAAAATCAGATCTGATAATCTGATCACTTGTCATTGTAGGAGAATAGGTATTGAATAATACTATATATCATTTAGTGAAGGTCTAAGTGTATTAATCAAAAAATAGCTGAAATGTGATCTGCAGTAAGAGAAACATCCGGGAGTGCATAAAGAGTCATCTAGAGCATCCTTGTCTTATATTAAAGGAAACATCCAACCAGTCTGAAACCCAAAAAAAAAGAAGGGAAAGAGAGGAGGGAGGAGCATGGGGAAAAGGGAAGTAGAAATCATGCAATATTCAGAGAAAAACTGGTAGGTAACATAGCAGGGAAAACAAATTAAAACATATGTATTTACACAAAATCCCGAAACCACTTTAAAAAATATCTATGCCTAACTAAACTCTAGAACAAAAATTCAAACAATTTTAAAATGCAACATCATGGAGCTGTATATAGCAGCATTTAATTACAGGGAAAAGGAATGCATCACAATCAGCAAATTCAACAACTCCAACTACCCATGAGAATGGTCAAGTTCTACCCTTAACCCATACTTATGTAAGCTGTAACATGTCTAGTACCTTCGATAGTATATCCAAACCAGACATGTTTCTAATTAAATCCCATGCTCAGTTTCAAATGACCCAATTTATTGTACTCAAGATGCTACCAGAACCTATAGGACCAAAATACCCCGAATTTGGTTATGCGAGTCTCTCAGAGTATAATAATACAGTAGATGGACTTTATTGTGCTCAAGATGCTACCAGAACCTATAGGACCAAAATACCCTGAATTTGGTTATGCGAGTCCCTCAGAGTATAATAATACTGTAGGTCGACTACTTAGATATGCAATATACATACACACAGATTGTTTTCGGAAACAAAACAAGACTTTAAAGTTGAAAACTACAATTCCCAACTCATAGAGACCTTTAAAAAAAAGAGATTTCCACAACTAAAAGAGCATTGAAAAGCTTTGATTAACTAATAAGTAACCAAATCAAGAAAGATGAACATCAAAATTAATAAAAATAGGGAAATTTACTGTAGATAGAGAAATTCTATACCAGTTGATGCGTCACTGGGCACTGCGGCTCTGGCGTAGATGCCGTCATCGATGGAAACATCCACCTGCAGTGTATTAATTGTTCAAATTATCACTAACATTTATTACACAAGCAATCCACAGATCTAAAAAATCAAAGCCCGCCTAATAAGTAATCAATCTGATTTATTTAAGAAAAAAAGAAAACAAAACCATATCTTTAACACAATCAAATCAAAGATAGCAAAAGAAAGTGATAAAAAGAAGGCAAATTTGGTGAGTACTAATTCATTTGTTTCAACAATGTCACTGAGTAGATCATAAACAAAACAAACGCAGAAAATAAACAGAGGCTTTCACTATAAACAAGTCGAAAACATCGATCACCTAACTCCATACCAGATCAAAAAAAAAAGGGAAAAAAAAAAGAAAAAGTAGAAATAACATAAAATGCAAGCCATCAAGGGGGAAAAAAAAAACAGCATTGAAAACACAGATTTTCGCCTAGAAACAAGTTGAAAACGTTCGACCACTTAAATTTAACAAAATCGAAATCACCAAACTCTTCTGCTGGATCCGAAACAAAAAAAAAAAAAAGCAGGAAAAAAAAAAGGAAACAAAAAGAAAATTAGATCAAAGAAAACGCAAGATTCAGTTGATCTAAATCATCATGATTAATAATCCGCTAAAATTAGACGAAAGAAAAAGGAAAAAAAAAGGGGGGGGGGGGGGGGGGGGGTAATGAGGAATCACACCTCGACGGTGGGATTTCCGCGGCTGCCGAAAATCTGCCGAGCTTTGACGGATGTGATCTTCACCATCTCTCTACTTTATGGATTTTTTTTCGCCATATAGGTTTGAAGAAAGAACCGGGAAAAATATGGAAGTAAAAAGAAAAAACTTTTGAATCAATAGAACTTTTAAATCAGTAATACCCACTCAATTTATAAGAAGTTTTAAAAAAGGAAGGGGAAAACAATTAAATAAACGAGCTTTGACGGATGTGATCTTCACCATCTCTCTACTTTATGGATTTTTTTTCGCCATATAGGTTTGAAGAAAGAACCGGGAAAAATATGGAAGTAAAAAGAAAAAACTTTTGAATCAATAGAACTTTTAAATCAGTAATACCCACTCAATTTATAAGAAGTTTTAAAAAAGTAAGGGGAAAACAATTAAATAAAAAGGTGAGGCTCAGATAAATTTACTCCTCAATCAAAGAAAATAATAGAAATCTGGAGTAAATGTTTTTGTTTTTCATTCACCATCATTTTGCAATTAGCCGTTGGTTGCCTAAGGTCATTGTGAAGAGCATTACCAGAATTACTACAGACATTAAGAATAAGAAGCAAAATAAATTTTAAACAAAGCTTACGTAAAAAAATCTACGCAATTTCTTACGGCATTGTGAATGTCGCCGTTTCTGATGACTTACTCTCCATGTAGCATGAAACTTTGCTATTTGGCTAATGTCGTTGTTTGAACGGTACACAAGAAACTTCTAAGAAGTAAGTGGGGCTTGATGATCAAATATCTCTTGCTATGGAATATGCAGCTTCTCTGTTCTTGTTGCCTGCGCTTGGCTCAAGTCATGCATTATCTCATGTGAAATATTCTCCATGCAGTTGCAAACTTTCCAATTAAACATAATTGGTGTAGTGCAGAAAAGGCCAAGGTTATCGGCTTCTCGTAGGATAATTGCTAAGAACCCAATCAAATTGGGCACTGCAATTTTTTTTTCCCCAAAAATCTCAGCATACTGATTAATGTTTTGGGTAATTTGTATGAAATAGAATCCATATGAGATCGAAAGAGGGACACGAAGAGCACGCACCTGCGGAGGAGTGCCGCAAGAGGCGGAAACGCGGGATTGGAGATCGCGGATGAGGGGGGCGACGAGGGGGTCTTTGGAGTTTGGGATGAGGACCTCGGCGGCGGTGATGATGGCCTTGATGTGCTCGAGGTTGATGACGATCGCCCTCTCCCTCCCGAGGATCGCGGAGGGGTATGAGAGGAGGGGATCGAGAACCCTAAGATCCCGCGCGGGGAGCCCCGTGCGGCTCATGATCGAGTGCTTCCCAACCTCCTCGAGCCGCGATCGGCCGGAGTCGGAGACGACGAGCAACTCCCGGCTCCCGCCGCCCTTCCTCCTCGCGGCGGCACCTGGCTGTGGCGCCGCCGCCGCCGCCGCTGCCGTGGAGGACGGAGCTGAGGGTGAGCAGCACGACGGCGTTGAGGTTGACGAAGGTGAGCGGGTGGCGGACCGGAGTGAACCGGCCCGGGGGAGGCGGCGATCGGTTCCTTGAGGGAGAGAGTGGCCATGGAGAGAGAGAGAGAGAGTGTGTGTGTGTGAGAAGGAGAAAGAAAAATCTGGAGACAATATCATGGAATTTTTTTAAAAAATAATCTTAAAAATTTTTTTAATTGTAAAAATAGGCTTCTGAAAATTTTTATTACAAAAATAGTCTTATGCGGCGAATGGTTTGCCGCTTTTAAAAGTGGCAAACCATTCACCGCTTTCATAAGGTTACAGGAAATTCTAAATCCTATGAAAGCGGCACATGATTTACCGCTTTTAAAAGCGGTAAATGATTTACCGCTTTTAAAAGCGGTGAACAAAATGCCGCTTTTAAAAGCGGTAAATGATTCACCGCTTTTAAAAGCGGTGAACTATTTACCGTTTTTAAAAGCGGTGAACCATTCACCGCTTTTAAAAACGGTGAATTGTTCACCGCTTTCAATAAGTTAACCCTAGCCGCGCCGCCCGCACCCTCTTCTTCTCTTCTTCTTCTCTCCTTCTTCTTCTTCTCCCGCTCACTCCCCCCCGCACAGTGCGACACACTACTCCCGCACCCTCTCTCTCTCTCTCTCTCTACTCCCGCACACTACTCCCGCACCCTCTCTCTCTCTCTCTCTCTCTCTCTCTCTCTCTCTCTCTCTCTCTCTCTACTCCCCGTACACTACTCCCGCACACTACCGCACAGTGCATTACTCCGAGGTACATTCTTCCCTCTAGTACTCCATGTGCTTGCAAAGTTTTGATAAATGGTATTCTGTAAATGCTGTAATTACTGTAAATGCTTCATGGAGGAAGAATGCTGCATGTAGGTAAATTAATAGGTAAATGTAAATGTAGGTAAATTACTGCACACTACTCCCGCATGTAGGTAAATTACTGTAAATGCTGCATGTAGGTAAATTAATATGTAAATGTAATTTATCCTTGTAAGTATTCTGTAAATGCTGCATGGAGGAAGAAAATTTTTTCTGTAAATGCTGTAATTACTGTATCCTTGTAAGTATCCTTGTAAGTATTATGTACATGCTGATTTTTCTGGCATTGTATCAACATTGCCAGAAAATTTTTTGAAGCATCACATGAGTAATGGAGCAGTCAGAAAAATTTACTGGATTTATTTACTTTTCAACAAATGGAACTGTGGGATCCATTAACATAACAGTCTGTGGCTAATGGACATAGTAGCTAAAATGTTTTGGAGATTTGGAAGGTCATTTTTGTAATAGACAAGTTTTTATCTTTTCTTTCATTGGCTCACCTCAACTATAGCTTGTTTTGATTTATGTATCCCAGTCAGTTTAATACGGTATTCTATTAATTTTAACAACACTTCTGTTAAGTTTACAAGATTTATTAACCATTAAGTGATGGAACTGTGAATACAGTATTCAGTTAAGTTTAACAATATTTCTGTTTAAATTTACTAGATTTAAGCAAATGGAACTGTGAATACAGTATTCAATTAAGTTTAACAATATTATTAGATGCATTTTTTTAGTATTTATTTTTCTGAATATTATTTTTTTGTTGAAATTAGGATGGCTCAAAATGTAGCTATTAGTGTTAACTGGGATGGACAACTTGTTATACAAGATTATAATCCACAGTATATTGGAGGTCGTAAGAAATTAAGTGGCATTCCAATGAATATTACATTTAGGGATTTTGAGAGAAAAATGTATAGAATTACCAATATAAGAAGAGATGAGTGGCTTCTAATTATTAAAGTTCGATATCCAATGGGAGGAAATCAATATGATGTGATCGAAATTACGGATGATGACTCATTGTGTGGTATGATGGCATTATTAAGGAATTGTTCATGCTTGATAATCTACATTGAGAAGCAGATGGTTGCATCTCACGGCTATTATTCAAGAATGTTAAATAGTGAATTAGACGTAGATGTAATATCTCCTATGGCTGAAAGAGAACCATTTCATGATGACATCGGAGGTGGAGCAAATATATCTAGGTTAGTATTACAAATTGTGGCTTTATATAATTTTTTAGTTAAAATAAACGTTTAAATTGATTAATTATTCAATTGCAGAGAGTACGGAGTTGTCCGTCCTCCGTCTCTCCCATCTAGTAGTGATCGTGCCACGACATCCAGATCGCTCGCTCCACTTGGTGGACAACAAAACGATACATACGAATATGGGTTAGCATACATTATAATTATTTTTATTATATAACTTTTGTAGCGAGAGATTAATAATGAAAAATATATGCAGAAATCCGTCTTCTCACAATGTGCATGACTTGGGATCCTATCCGTTGGGAGATGTACATGATTTTGGATCCTATCATGCCGTAACCGAGTTTGAGAGGATACAAAATCAGACTCAAGCGGAGGTGCACCAAGTGGAGCAAGCGGAAGTGCAACAAGAAAAGTTTGAAGAACAACATAATACTGATCATGAGGATGATGAGCATCCTGGGGTGGCGGAAGTTCACTACAGTGATGCGGATCATGACGGCGGACTGGGGGTCCTTTCAGATATCATATACGCTGATGTCGCTGATCCAACCGCAAATAATGAATATGTAAATGATCCAGATGAAGGTGTCGAGTTCATAGATCATCCAGAGCAGTTTGTAGATGATGCCGAATGGATGGATCAGTATGAAATCGATCCCACTGAATTCGATCGTGCTCAAATTGAAGAGTCCCCTCCTACTATTGATGGATCATGGGTTGGGCGTGTGTTCAGTGACAAATCAAGTTTATTGCATACTCTTGAGGAATGGCACATTTCTCACAATGTGCAAATGAAAGTGTTAAAGTCGACCACAAAAGCTTATACAGTGAGATGCATGGTTGACTCGTGTCCTTGGAGATTACATGCTTCGGTACCAAAGGATGCGAATTATTTTAGAATCAAAACATATGCCGGGCAGCATACTTGTCTACTTCCGGTGGTGAACACTACCCATAGAAATTGTACATCATCTCTTATATGTGCACGCATTCTTCCATCATTGAAAGTCAAACTTTCTTTGACGCCGGCGCAAATACAAGTAAAAATGCGTTCTGAATTGCATGTGACGATTCCATATTCAAAGGCGTGGCAGGCCAGAAATAAAGCATTACAGATCATTTATTAATTTTCGCAGGTTACTTGGACTCCTTATACTGAGGAGATTTTGCATGGTCTTCCACCTTTTTGTCTTGAGGACTCCGCAGTATGGCGTGCCAGGATTTGCTGGATATGCTTCCACATAGTGGAGTTACATCTACCTGATCGAGTTTTCCGCCAGTTTGTATTAGTTCAGCATATACCAGAGCCTGTGGAGGCTATACGGCGAATTTCATCGCAGGGTAGATCGGGAGAGGACTGGGCTATATTTCATGCTTCTTATATTCTCCGATGGACTGATCGTCTAGATCATATTGCGGAGCAGAGTGCATTCGTCGACCCAGATCCAGCACGAGCCACCTCCTTGTATATGCAGTGGTACTGGGATATCACAAGGAGGTGGATTTCTCATCCCGTACAGCGACCTCCACTCACTTTTTTGCCGCGGGGGCATGTCGAGCGAACTTTGGTAAGATCATTTAATAATTTTTTCCTTATATATTAGTAGTGGTTTATATAAAGTTCGTTTATATAAATATGTGTTATTTTATAGGTGGATACTCTGCGCCGTACTGTCAGGAGTCTAGGACATTTGATGGATGATCCTCCAGAGCCGTCTGGATTGATGGACGCTCTAGGATATATACGGATGGACCTCGAGGGAGTCTTAGAGAGACTCCCCATATTAGCTGCTTCTGTACAGCATCCAGAGCCACCTCCGGATGATATTCCCTCCACGTCCACGCCTGCATACGATTTTCCATCCGCATCCGTTCCGATTCTTCATTCCGACGTTCCCTCGACATCAGACGTCCTTCATTTGATTTCCAGCCAGCATCACTTCCTTCATATGACGTCCCATCTACATCTGAGGTACATCGGGTTGATACTTTAGTTGCGCCGATCCCTCCATCGGATGTTCCATCCACATCAGATGTTCCATCTACATCAGATGCGAGTCTAGTTGGTGCTACATATCGACGGAGGCGACGGCGCCACGATCATATTACTGCTGAGCCTGTACCTGAGACGCTGGAGGAGACGCAGTCATCAGTGCTTGACACGCAGAGGATGGATGTACTTGTCGAGGGCATCTCCATCGAGCATATTGATGAGATACATGGCATTGAGCATGTACAGCCTGAGATGGAGGATGATGATGATGTGCCTATTCGAGCACTGGGTCGGCGGCGCGGACGCGGACGCGGAGGTAGAGGCGGACGAAAACGTGGACGGTCGCGAGGGCGTGGAGAGTAGTCCACATTTTTGTTAGGACATCTTGGTATTTTCATATTTCTTTTATTTGTTGCATATATCATTTTTGCATTATTATATTCATTTTTTTATAATTCGGACATTTATATTTGATGCTCAGAACATTCAGAACATTCAGAACATTCAGAACATTCATTCTTTTTTTTTTGGTTGTGATGTGATTAATATTTTTGTTGTTGTGGTGTGATGATGTGATGTTGTGATCTTGTGTTGTGATGTTGTGATGTTGTGATTTTGTGTTGTGATGTTGTGATGTTGTGATATTGTGATGTTGTGATCTTGTGTTGTGATGTTGATATATTCCTTGTTGTCATGTTGTGATTGAATTGTATGGATGTTAAATATTGTGATTGAATTATTTGGATGTCAAATGTTGTGATTTGAAATGTATTATTTGGAAATTGTATTAATGGGGTTTCTTTATGTGAACTGTGAGTGTGGTGTAAAAAAGTATGAAAGAGGCAAACCATTTACCTCTTTTAAAAGAGGCAAATGGTTTGCCGCTTTTAAAAGAGGCAAATGGTTTGCCGCTTTTAGGAGACTACGGGAAATTTTTATAAAGCGGTAAACCATTTGCCACTTTTTAAGAAAGCGGCAAATGGTTTGCCGCTTTTTGGTCCCCTCACTTCCGGAAGCCTATTTTTGTAAATAAATTTTTAAGGAGACTATTTTTGTAATATAGAATGTTAGGGTGGTTACTTTTGTAAATACCCCCAATATCATGTGCACCCACATGATTAGAACCTAATAGAAGGTAGCAGAAGAAATAATAACTCAATAAAAGCGAAGAGAGCTTTGGAGTCCAAAGCATACGCACGAAGCAGGAACGCACGCCACGTCGGCTCGGGACTGCTGAGAAGCCTCCACGGAGGCTCGGCACACTTCAGAATTTATTATCTTTTATTGATTACCGAATACCTTATAAATAACAAATAGTGGGTGCCCTTTGCTATCAAAACTACTAAAAAAAAAATTTATTTGTATATTTAAATTTTAGTGTAAAATATTTTTTTCTTAAAAATTTTAAATATTTTTATATTTTAATATTAAAAAATAATTAATAAGACTAGCTTCTCAATTGAAAGGATTTAAAATTTATATTCCTTTTGAGTGTTAAATGAGTATTACTCAAATTATATAGTAATAAACTATAAAATTATATAAGTAAAAGTTTTAGTTAATAAATGCCCACTACCGAAATGTGAGGATTTTTTTTTTTCAAAATAGTCTTTTAAAAATTTATAATTAGCGAAATAATTATGTGAAAAAATTATTTAGAAAAATAATTCTGTTTTTGCCAAGTCACCGCCTTTAACAATATTGTCCAATGTTAGCAAATTTTAAAAATTATATAAATCTCTTAAAGACGGTGAATCGTTCGCCGTCTTTGAGACTAAAAAGAAGATGATGAACGATTCACTGCTTTTAACTATATTTTCCACACTTAAACAATTTTGTGAAATTGGTTAAGTCTCTTAAAGGCGATGAATCGTTCACCGTTTTTGAAAATAAAACTGTGAACGATTCACTGTTTTTGTCTACCTTTAAGACAAAACATAAGGCGGTGAATGGTTCACCGCCTTTAACCTAAATATCATAAGGCGGTGAACCATTTACCGCCTTTCTCTTTTTATGTTAAAGGCAGTTAATCATTCACCACCTTTAAAACAAAACAGAAGATGGTGAATGATTCACCGCTTTTAACCTGGCTAACATCCATCATTATTTTTTCACAACAAATCAAAATTTAAACAACAAACTTAACCACAATAAGAATTAACTGATGAGCAACAAAAAAAATTGAACATCATAAAAATTTAAATAATACAAACTTTTTTAAATATATGAACTAAAAAAAGTAACATGTTCGATCTAAAACTCAATATTGAGCTCGTCCTCTCCCTCGACGACGTCCACACCCTCGCCCACGCCCATGATGAACAACAGGCTCAATAATAGGTATATCATCAAGATGCTCGATGCCTGCCATCTGATCAAGATCCTGTCATGCCCCGGGAGCAATTTAAAAGCGGAAAGCAGGCCTTTTTTTTTTTTTTTTTTTTTTTTTTTTTTTTTGAAACAGGCTCCCGCATGGCACGTGCACAGACCCGCCACATATACAAGATCTTCCTTATATATGCACGGCGTTCTATAGCCCGAATAAGAACATCAACCACCAAGCCTTAACAGTTACAAAATTTCCAGAGTATGAGTTTGAAAACGCTAAGATCTTATTTCATCAAACGGCGCACACCCGGCACATCATTAGGTTTGAAAGGATAAATCCACAAGTTTTGAAAGCAGTGCCCACACGACACTTAATTTTTTAAAGTCATTTTCGCAATACCTTTTTAAGTATGAAAACCCGCGTCCACACGACGCGTCCATAACCCTATATTGAAAGCAGAGTTCTATAAAATAAGTTCGTTTAGCAAAACCTAAGACTTGTCTCAACATCCACATAATACACGTCTCCATGCATAGAAAACGACCATAAAGGAAATAACCAACTATAACGAAAGAAGAAAAAGGAACCTGACCGAGGTAATCTCACGCCTCACCACGTAGCGTCTTCACCATCGTCCCAGACCCGACCAAACCTGTCATACAGTGGGAGTCAGTGACAAGAAGAGTAGAGATAAAACACAACTACAAGTACGATGCTAAAAGGTGCCGATAATAAATCAAACCATAAAACCAGAGCATCTATAACCCCACCCCGAAATCAATCGAATCCTCCCCGAGGAACTGAACTGAGCACATTGCCATGTCGGTCCGGGGACCTCAGGCAAAAGAAATCTGTATCTCTCCTGTGAACCGAACTGAGCACCTGCCATGTCGGTCCAGGGACCTTAGGCAAAAAAAAACCGCCCTGCTCTCACCTTGGTGCATATAAACCCCCCACTGCACAAGTGCAGCACCGCAAATAACCGCAAGAGGCCCCTACTAACGTCGCCTCGTAGGGTTCACGGGTCCTCAGACCACTTCTCCGGAAAAGTACACCGACGCGGTGGCCAAACCGCTGGTGTGCGTGCAAGCGCCATAAGCATAGTAACCATAGCAGAATGAGTGTCCACCTGCGACACTTGTTGCTCCAAACAGTATAAGTGCCAATACCCGTGCAAAACATGGGGTTAGTCATCAACTCACAAGTAACATACCTATAAACCAATGTCAATAACGAAGAAGGGGAAAGCTCGGTACGTTCCAACCGACAGCCTCCCCCTTTCGGATAAAGGTACCCACCTTCCGACTTCCGAATGGTTGCACCGATCATCGTCCCCATCGCTAGTATGCCCCGAACAACCATACCGTTGTTCAGAGAGGGCGAACTGCCCGTCCAGTCTCCAACCGCGACATTCATTAATCCTGAGGTCCACGTCACCCACAATACCCCTTAAAATGATAAACAAAACAATAACAAAATTACGCACAAAAGAGGTTCTAAGGGTGTACCTGTGAGGACCCGAATCCCCACTTAAGAGATTACTGTCGGATTAGTGGCCTTTGTGAGTGTTTGTGCGCGTGTCGGGCCCGAGAAATGGATTTGTGGTGCAATTTGGGATTTAGTTTGCATCACTGGAGGCCTGCGTGGTGCGTCGGTGGTGTTTGTGCGCAATTTGGACACAAGTGGTGGACTTCGGGTTTAAAATGGGATCGCGTTGGTAATTGGAGGACCCGTCGAGTGATTAGAAGTGGTTTCGCGCGACGCAGATGTCAAATTTGGACTGTGGGCGAAGTTTGGATAAAAGATTACCTCTCCGGTTGCCTTCGGCAATTTTTAGAGTTGGAATTTGGCAAATCGGATTTTTGAAATGGACCCGGCGCAAAAATCGGATCAAGTAGGCTTTTCGGTTGCAATCGGCAAATTTTCGGATGAGAATTTGGAGAAACGGACATCGTTTTTGGATTCAGCGCGCGAAATCGTTGAGAATGGACTATTTACTTATTTTTTTTAGAGCCCGGATGACGCGCGTGGATCTCGAGGCGACTTGGCACGGATCCCGAGGCGGCGCTGGCGCGCGGTTTGAGGCGCGTACGGACGCGGTGTGGCGCGCAGGCGCGCTGGGGAAGCGCGCCTTCGGCGCGGGTCGCGCGGGGGCCGCCACGTGGCGGGCCCCCACTGGCGGCTGCGCGGTCGCGGGGGGCGCGCGCCCGTGTGGCGCGCCCGTGTCCCGCGCCTGCGCGGGCGCGGTGTAACGCGCCCGTGTGGCGCACGGGATGCCGCGCCCGCGTGGCGCGCCTTGTTGCGCGCCGTGTGGCGCACGGGGCGCGTGCGTGGACCCGGCGCAAGCGCCCCGGCTTGGTGGACCGCGAGCGGTGGCCCCCCATTAGTCGGTGCACCGTGGACCCGGGGTCCGTGGACCACTCCCTCTCTCCTCTTTCTTTTCTTCTTCTTCTTTCTCCCCCGCACACCATTTCTTCTCCCCTTTTTCTTCTTCTTCTCCATCAGAGTGCGAGAGAGTGGGAGGGAGGGAGTTTTGTAGCCTGCGACGGCGCGCCGTGGACCTCGCGAAGCGCGCGAGGTGTTCCAAACGGGTCGGTTGGGCGGCGCGACGCAGTCGAGGTAGGTCCCGCGCGTTAATTTTACGATGTTTTTAGCACAGTTTTGGGGCGTTCTTTTGGACATTTGATTGACCCCTTTCTCTTATCTGTGTTAAGGACCGTATTTTACTGCTCCGTTTTGCGTGCGGACCCCGACGGCGTGCTCCGTTTTGCGTGCGGACCACGTGGAGGTAAGGTAATCGCACGGAGCCCAATTGCAAGTGTCTACGAGCAATTGGTGGCAATCGAGGTGGGTTAGTTTTTCTCTCCAAGTCTGCAGACTTCTTTCTAATTCTATTATGATAGGATTTGCATGCTAGTTTAAATGTTTAATTGGAACTTTGACTAGCACCCCCGTCATATGTTGCATGTGTTTAACCAGACCAATAGAAAACCTTAATCTGGGCTAGGTTCTTTTTATGCTTTAGACATCCCACACATTGCATTTCTTTTGGACATAGAGTTCCTCGCCCGGGTAGTGGGCCGAGTGGTCAGGGTATTGTGGGATGGGTGTTGCACTCGCGCCTGGGGGCTGAGTGGGGTCTGGTGGCTGGGTTACGCCAGTGTTAGTGTTTTGGGAACCGTTTTTGGATAAACGGTGGTCCCGGGTATTTGCTCGTTTCTCCGTTTTATTCGTCACCACCATGTTGTGATCGTGGTGCACGTATGTTATCAGGACCTTGAACCCAGAATGTTTTTGGACACTCATGATTTTAGTAAACCAGTATTTTCCTTCCGAATTTCTAGGGGCGTCGGTGCCTGTTCTTGTTTGATTGGGCGTCGGCATCAACCCTTGGGAGTTCGGAAAATAAACTTGTTTTTAACTGATTTTTCAAGAATTAAAATCTATACAAGTTGGTTTTCTCAATTCAAGACGGTTTTAAAAAAAAAGGGCAATTTTATCCTCACCCCAAGGGGGTTGAGTGGAAATAATATTTTATAATAAAGGTCATCTTTTTTCTAAATTTCCTCACCCGACCGGGGTGAGTGATCTGGGTTCTAAGGGCTGATTTCATTCTTGGGTCGAAAACAACGGGAGGCTACGCCTATAGCCTGTTCTTGTTTGATTGGGGTCGTAGGTATTAGTTTCCCGGGGTTTTCGAACCCTTTGCGGTTCTGGCTGTGGAGCATCTCCATCCCGTGAGTCTGTGTGTTGAGTTAGTTTTCCACTTTAACCGAGAGGGGCCGAATCCCTGAACGGTAAAGGATCGGGAAACTTCGATAGGCTGAGCCTAGAGTCTGTTCTTGTTTGATTGGGGTTCTAGGCGCCGGTCTAACGGGATTCTCGGACCTTTGCCGCGTCAGTCGGTTCTTCTCGCCTATGAGTGGGGTGTCGTTGTGGGAGCCGCTTGGAGTGACGGCGGTCCCAGCTGGGTAGTACTTTCCTTTAGTGAGTTAGTGTTGTGAGCTTGAGTCGTAGAGGGTTCTTCGACATAGCTGTGAGAGTGTTTGGGCTATTCATACTTGTGATACTTGAGTTCGTTGGGGTCGCTCCCCTCGAGCTACGCTCCGGGTGCGATGATGATACCGAGCTTGACGAGGCTGCGATGATGCGACTAGTTGATACACTAGAGTTCGCTTGAGATTGAGATAGTCCGTGTAGGACACCCTACGTAAGACCAAGTCCTGTTTGGGCGTAGTGGCAGTAGATGAGCGCAGGCTTGACTTTGACTGGACCCTATGAGGCAGTCATAGAGATTGGGTGTTATGTGAGAGAGTATGCATATCATGTGTCTTAGTTGAGTTTTCCTTTGAGCATAGTACTTGACATATTGTCAGCAGTGAGTGGATGCATACCATCATCTGTGTTTTTTTTCCTATTGAGCATAGTAGATAGAGGCATGATAGCTGTAGATACTTCTCCAGTTTATTTTTCATTATCACAGTCTTTTCTGTTATCTTATGCCTCTAGTAGACTTAGTGGGCAGACCGTGGGTCTTGGAGACGGTACCCACTGAGAACTACTGTAGGATGTAGTTCTCACACCCTCTGTCGGTGACAGGTTGCTGAGGCTTTTCTTCCGTTCCTGCCCGAGCTGGCTTGACGGACCGAGGACAGGGAGTTGCGAGATAGTTCCCTATCAGCATAGTTCCTTTAGAGTGAGGTAGATGTACCATCCCGGACTATGGGATTCACTGGTTATTATTGTATTTCTAGTTTTTAGTTATCTCCCTTTTTGGATTCGTAGATGTTGTATAGGTGGATTTTTATTTGTATGTGACCTTGTATTATTCAGGTATCAGGGGAGATGGACTTTGTATTTTTTTCAGCTTTATAGTAGTTTGATTTTTATATTACAGCTTTTATTTTTCCCGCTCTGATATCTGTGTAGCTGTAGTTCTATCTTTTGCAGGTTAGACGCTTCGTCGGTGCGGGGCTTCCCGTGTCGACGGCGGATCTGTTGGCGAGCCCGGGTCGCAGTTTCGACCCCGGGGCGTGACAGATTATAGTGGTATCAGAGCCTAGGTTGTAGGTCGTGGTGGACTTAGAAACCCTAGGCTTGTGGTTGGACATTAGGATGACTACGTGAGAGTCGTGACTTTTAGCGAGAGTCCTGATTGAGTTTTATACCTCTCCCAAGAGACGGGATGAGTGATTGGCATGTTTATTCTCCTAAGCGATTATGTTGGCTGCAGACAACATAATGCTATGGAATAAATGACATGTCTTAGACTTTCGCTGGATTGGGTCGCATGGTTGTTTTGTCCTGATGTTTGTTATTGTGCAGTGGATTACGATACCCCTGAGACATCGTGTTGTAAAGAGGGCACACCCCGCATCTGATGAGTACCCGAGCAGCGAGAGGCAGAGCTATCAGAGCCGAGCGAGACCCAGGAGTTATGGACCTAGATGGCACCGATGTCGGAGGCTGTCCGATGCCAGGAGGAAGCCATGGAATGTTTGATGCACCTGTTGGAGCAGAGAGCACAGCTGGTTGCAGTACCGCTTGAGAGTCCTCCAGCACTTTCTTCCTATGCAGTGGCATATTCAGTTGTACTAGTGGCACCGATGAAGCGAGCAACCCCCTCCGTGTCGACGAGTAGTGTCGAGACACCGAGGTAGGGTGGATGGCGGATAGTAGATGAGCTTTGGGACATCATCGGTCGATAGAGACAGTCCCGGCAGTCTGATTCACTCCGATTTGCAGGATTGAGCTTGGAGCCGTGGGAGGCTGAAAACTGGATAGCAACAATGGGAAAGCTGTTTGAGAATTTACTCATCCAGGAGACGCATTAGGTGCACTTGGCTACGCACTTTTGGGAAAAGGACGCCGAGATTTGGTGGCGTCGAGTTCGTCCTGTTGGACCACCGGGAGCGCAGTTGTTGACTTGGAACCAGTTTCGTGCTTTGCTGCTCAGGGCCTTCTTTTCTGACAGTGTAAGCAGAAACTAGAAGGGGATCTTAGACGCCTGCAGCAGGGGAGTCGACCTCTTCTGGAGCATGTTCGCGACTTTTTGCGATTGTTGAGCGGTGTACCCCATGTCGCCAGGATGAGGCCTAGAAGGTTGAGTTAGTTGAGAGAGGACTGCATCAGAATATCTATCACTCGGTGTATTCTCGGCGAGCGCCGACGTTAGATGCAGCGATTGGGCATGCTCGGTGGGTTGACCGAGGATCAGTGATCATGTAAGAGAGAGACGGACGCCAGGGACCAGCTCCGGGGATAGGCATCCAGTGTCGCCTGAGTTTGGCCAGTTGTGTAGATCGAGACCCCCGGGGCCGCCACGATCCCAGTCTGAGGGTCGTGAGTCTCAGAGGAGATAGAGACCAGGAGGTTCTCCATAGCCGATTTATCAGCAGCAGCAGCGGGATGACTATGTCATTTGTGGTGGGCCGCATTCTGCGCCGCAGTGTCACCACAGGAGGGGCGATGTTTTCGTGTGGACAGTCAGGACGTTTTCAAACAGCATGCCTTCGAGCAGTGCTTACGGCAATACAGCTTGCGACGGCACCCTCGCTACCTCTTCGGGATGAAGGAGCTCCTCCGATTTACTGCCAGGCAGATAGGGACACGACGTCGGGGCAGACTGAGCGACGACCACCTACATCGAGCGGATGAGTCTGTATCGCCCGGTTGGAGGGCGCTACGGCAGTGGACCAAGTTGTCGCGGGCGTGATTTCTTTACAGCAGTTGAGTTGAGTGTTTTTGGCTTTCCTGTCTGGACTGGAGGCAGAGTTGTTACCACGTACACTAGAGGTACAGGATGTCACGCCCCAGGGTCGAAACTGCGACCCGGGCTCACCAACAGATCCGCCGACTGTACGGAAACTGCCGTACAGACGAAGCGTCTACCCTGCAAGTCAGATCTACAGCTAAACATGTATCAGAGCTGAAATAAAACTTGAAGCTATAGAGATTAACCAAACATTGGTATAAATAAAACCTCGATACAAAGTCTCTCTGTCACGCCCCGGGTGTAAACCAGAACCCGGGCCCGTCTACAGATCCGCTGTGCATGCGGTATTTCCCACATACACGAAGCGTCGGTAATCTGCTCAGATATAAGAAATAATAATAAAAGAGTATAATAATCAGAGCTAAACTAAAACTACTGTATCTCAGACAGAAGCTGGAAGAAAAAGGGTACAACAGTGGAGATAAAATACAAATAACAGTAAACATAAAGTACAAGTCTCTCTCCCAGCTCACCACAAAAATAGAACCAGCTGGCTAAAGCCAGACCCCAAAGGTACAACCGTCTGAGATAGAATACATAGGAGGTGCAAGTCTAGCTAACTCACTGTCGGGTCCCCCGTCTAGCTACTCAGCCGTCCTCTCTTCTCGACCCGCCGCTGTAGGCCCAGCAGCACCCGCAGAAGGCTCTGCAAAACAAAGGAGAAGAAAAGAGAAAGAAGAATGGGGGGTGAGAACTACTAGTAAACCAGTAGCCTCCCCTAGTGGGAAAAACCTCTAACTCTGACACACCCACTAGGTCTACCAGAGGCAAAAAGAAAAAAAGTGTGGTAAGCAATGATGACATGCAGAAGAAAGGAAACTACCACTACTATGCCTCAAAATACAGTCCTAGACTGGAATAACCGTATGCAATAATGACCAACCATCCCCGATGGACCCAATCTGTACCGCCCTCATCATCGGGCAAATAAGCCGCGCCGATGTGATAGCAAACCTCCTGCTGCCGTCCTCACCATCGGGCAATAACCGCGCCGATGTGATATCAACCCTGTCCATAACTGTCTGGCCCCGGCCTCCGGAGGGGAACTCGTGGGGAGCGACCCACACGAGGAAAGCACCACCGGGCAATAACCGCGCCGGTAAAATAAGTACCAAAAGCAGGAGTAGGTCACAACTGTAAAGCCCCAGTGGAACACACCCTCCACTAAAGAAACACAGATCCCCCAATCTGATGCACAAATGAACATCCGGTCGATCGCCCAAAGTCCGCGACCGCCGCAATACCCCACAATCTAGAACCCGGTCTCACAACCGACCTCCGGTCAACCGCCCAAGATCCCCGGTCGCCGCCAAAACCCATAAATCACAATCCAAGCCCCGGCTACACTATCCCCAACCCCTGCTCAAACCCGAGCAACCTGAACCACCTGACTAACGAAAAGGAGAAAAGAAGCACAGAAGGTTTCTCCTAAGTCAAGTTCCCGCATGAAAGTGTAGCGATAAAAGATGGCCTATCTAGATGTCCACACAAGCATGTAATTGTCCTCAAGAGCGATAAAAGAAAGTATGACAAATAGTGGTTCCACATGTGTATCAATTAATAGCTCTGCATGGATATAACCATCAACATGCTAAAATCATGACTCAACCACACATGTCTATAATCCCTGATCCATGATGAATCACCCAAGTGGTACCCGCACATAGATGTGTCATAATGTCCCAACAATCAATCCATTTAACCCGCTTTCATAAAATCTATGTGCTAACATGGCATGTTAATTATTATTATTAAAATATCCCAGTAATCATGTTCCAACATACTATGTCCACCAAATTAATCTCACATAAATTATCCACCTATGCATGTCACATATCCTCCAGTAAAACCACTAACAGGATAAATCATCTTGATCAAATATAATAAATAATTCCACATGCAAGGTTAAGTGCTAACAAGGTAATCCATGATTCCACACAAGTATGAATAAGTCCCAATTAAGAATTCAATTATGTGTCCCACATAGTGATGCTCTAATAACATTTCCAACATGATATGCTCATGAGAATAGCAATTATCAATCATAATGCTCCAAAGATGATCACTCTAATATTCCTAGTGAGTAAGTCAGAAAAGAGGGATATAGCAACCACCCACCTGAAGTGCAACTGTCCAAATCCGTACAGCTGAAAATACCAAAAACTCCAATCCCTTGCTCCAGTAAGTTCAGCACACCCGTAATACTCCTGGCATAATACAAAGTTCACTAAACTCACTTAAGTTCCCAAATAAAGCTCTTATAGATACATACAACATCTGTCCCAAAACTGTTAAATTATCACCTGCAGAAAGTGCCCAGAAAATTCTCAAAAAAATATCACGGCGGTCCTCGCGTCGATAGCTTCGCAACGGTACCTTGCACGCCCAAATCTGAGCTCGGTAAGTCAAGATATAAATTCGGCAAGGGGGTACACTCATACAAAAATCTGTGCTAAAAACTGTGCACTGTTCACTGAGAAAACAGTGATTTTCACCTCGAAATAATCCTTTGGAAAATCCAAGAAAAATACGAACGCGTTCCTTGCGATCCGTAGATGAAAAAGTTGTATAAGCTCGTCTCCGTCTGACGCTCGTGCGCGAAGATACAGCCAAAATACCCCGCTGCTGTCAAGGAAATCCACACAGAAAAAGGGGTCACTGTTTGCCTCGGGATCCGTGCCAAAACCTCGAAACGGGAAAGTGCGACCAAAATAAAAGATGAAGCCCTACCTCTTATGAGTCTGTCGGTGCAAGAATCACAGAGAAATGATCTCGGGGTAGCCCAGGGGAGCTAAAACACTACCGCTGCGCCGAAGAAGAACACAGGAATGCAACGTCGCGCCGCGCCGTAAAATAGAGAACCTCGGGATTCGAGCCTCCAGAAAATCAGAAACTTGGCAGGAAGATCAAGGGCTAAGAGATGAACAATTCTCCTTAAGGTGGCTCGGGCAGATGGGGTGAGGGTTGAGAGAAAAGAACTGAAGAAGAGGGCTCGGGTTAGGTATAAATAGGCTGAAGGAAAACAATTGCAGAAATTCCCAATATATCCAGGTTTCGGGCGCCCGAATTTTTCGGGCTGCTACAGTAATGGGCCCGGCCCATTACTGTTCAAGCCCGAAACGCCCCAGGCTCGCCACGTGGCCCACTACAGTGCTCCCCCGGGCCCCGCTGCGCCCGGCGCACCTGCGCCCGCCAATGGCGGCGCGCCACGTGGCCCTGGCAACCGTGCACCGCGCACGTCGCGCGCCTGCCCCGCCCGTACGGCCACCTGCCCCGCCGTACGGCCACCTGCCCCGCCGTACGGCCACCTGCCCCGGTCAACTGCTCCACTCCTTGCGTGGACCGCGCGCACAACATCGCACCAATAACCTCCTGCCACGTGTCCTCCCGGTTCACCTGCACCCGGGCCCAAATTTCGTGGACCGCGCCTGCTGCGCCGGCCAACAGGAAAATGCCACGTGGCCCGCGCCCGGCGCATGCCCTGCGCGGTGGACCGCGCACCTGCCCGCGCCCTCAGCGCCTGCCCGCGGTCGCTAACCGCCTGCCCGAGCGCCCTCCGCCGCCTTCCGCCGCTGCCCGCCGCCGCCGGCCGCCGCCGGCGATCGCCGGGAACACTGTTCCGGCGTGAACAGTAACCGGTGCACAAAAAAAACAAGTAGGTAGTCCATTTTGACCGTTTTCGCGTGCTGAATCCGAATTTGATGTCCGATTTTCCAAATTCCAACTCTAAAAACTGCCGAATGCACCCGGAAAGGTATTCTTGGCCCAAATTTCGCGCTAAGCCCACATTTAATATCCGTTTCGCGCGAAACAACCTCTAAACCTTCGACGGGGTCAGCCGATCACCCACATGATCCAATAAAGCTCGAGGTCCGACACTTGTGTCCAATCATGCACCAACACCTCCCGAAACACAGTACAGGCTCCCCCGAAGTCACGAATGACTCTACCACAGCTCTGTAGAGATCCAGGTCATCACACTCTCAGCTATGAAACAATATACAAAGAAAAAATCCTCACCGATCTCTTAGAATGTCTAGTACAAAAGTGGAAACATAAAATACACCGGGTACATCTACCTCAGACTCTCAATGCTGGTAAGGAACTAAACGGCCGCGTCCTCACCTCGAACTGCTGTCTCCGCGCGAACCAAGCCGGAACAGCTGCCTCAAACCTGTCACCGCAGCGGGTGTAAGATCTACTGCAGAAAGTAGATCTCAGTGGGTACCGTCCCAATATCCACGGTATGCCCACTAAGTCTACTGGAAGCAAAACAGATAGGTATGCAGATAGATAGATAAAAGGAAAGCAGGAAAGGAACTAAAGCTAATAAGTGACAACATCATGCTGAAGGAACTCAACTCTGACTCTGCTATGCATAACTAACATCGCTAATAATATGCCTCAAGTACTATGCTCAAAGGAAATCTCATCTATGCATATGCAATGAAACTCACTCATACAAATCACCCAAATCTCAATGACTGTCCCTCTTTGGAACATTCAAGCCAAACCTGCGCTCATCTACTGCCACTACGCCCAAACAGGACTTGGTCTTACGTAGGGTGTCCCTCAAGGACTATCTTAGTAATCTCATCGCAGCCTCGTTAGGCTCGGTATCATCATCGCATCCGGAGCGTAGCTCGCGGGGAGCGACCCCGCGAACTCAAGTATCTCAAGTATCTCATAACTGGCATGAAATGCCAGGCTCAGCAGGCTATAATCCTCGATCAAACAGATCGGTATCTCGAGCTCAAAAGCACAACTCGGTCGGAAAAGAACCTCGACTCAAATATGAATAGCCCAAACACTCTCACAGCTATGTCGGAGAACCCTCAACGACTCAATCTGATAATGCACGACCATGGCCGAGTCGGAAAACCTCCACAACTCGATCTGCCGGAACCCCAAGATCCACGAAGCTAAGTGGGAGAACCACCTCCACCACTAAATCAGAATACGACCCATGATCTAGAGTAATTTCACTATCCATAAGGAAGCTCTAATATCAAATGACATTATAATTCATCTCAAAACTCAAAAAGAGACCCCTCGGCCCCCAGGCACGAGGTCGAATGCACCCTGAATCAATGCCACACCTCTGGCGAATTTATAATTTAAAAACCACCTTTAAAAAATGTCGATTTTCCTTAAAACGGGCTTTCTCGATTTTTAAAACGATTCAGGTGCAATTATGGTGCCAACAAAACATACAGTCTAGTGTCATATAGTATCTGGAGTATACTAAAAATAATCTGGGGTTCTACAAAATTTTCTACAAATTTTCAGGCAACTATCAGATCCAAAAACAGTGAAAATTTGCATAAAAATATGATCAACTTGCATTCAATAGATTTAAAGGGCATCCCATACATTTTGGAGAAATTCCAACCCACCTGGATCGCTTTCCGTAGGCAACGTTGAAGTCGGTGAAGTGCTGGAACCTCGAACTGTCGAATCCTCGAAGAACGCGCCACGTGCGCGCGCACTACCGTGCACACGGTGATTCCCGGAAGCTCGAATAAATTTTTTTCTGAGTCTTCTACAACAATCTATGCACTTAGATCACTCCCCAAAGGCTTCAGCAGCACACAAAAAATACACTCGCCAATCCAAGTCCACAGCCCCACTACAAGTTTTCCTCAACATCTGCTCATTAACCACACTTATCACAAACATACAAACACACTAATTGTCCATTAATTCCTTCACGAATCCACCCCAAATCAAACACATAAACTCACATAAATTACTCTGTAAGCTTCATTATATACTTAATCAGCTCCAATTACACAATTAAATGAGTCCACATATACGCAATCCCTTAATTTCACCCTTACACATTACTATTGTGTAGTTTAATTTCATCATAATTAAACATATAAACTCATCCAAAGTTCACAGCTTACACAAAAGGATCCTCATCATCATTATCATCATCATCATCATAGACATAATCATCATCATCATAAGTATGATGATGATCATCATCATAATCACAATCACCGTCATCATCATTATCATCATCATCATCATAGACATAATCATCATCATCATAAGTATGATGATGATCATCATCATAATCACAATCACCGTCATCATCATTTTATCATCATAATCATAATTATAATCATCGTCATCATCATTTAATCAGCATCATCATAATCATCATCTGCATTTTCATCATCATCATCATCATCAACACCTTCATCATCATCATCATTATCTGCATTTTCATCATCATCATCATCATCATCAACACCTTCATCATCATCATCATCATCTGCATTTTCATCATCATCATCATCAACACCTTCATCATCATCATCATCATCATCTCAACAGGATCCTCGCGCTCTCCTTCTTCGGGTCCACACGGCTTCGAGCACTAAAATACACCATTTCACACTAACTCTCACATCCACATCTTCCTTCCAACTCATCTTTTCTTCTTCTTTCTTCTTGTTTCTCTTCTTCTTCCTTTCTTTCATTTTCCTCTGTTACCAATCATTTTCTCTGTTTCAGAGAGGAAGAAGGAGTGAGTTGGCGTGCTAATTAGCTACAAGCTAATTAAAGGGATGAGTGGGTGGTTGGGAGCATTAAATGCTCAACCCAAAAAAATATCCCTACACTCTTAAAAAAAGCCAACTAACAAAAACCACTCCTTATGTCAATCCATCACTTAACATCTGTCTCCTCTAATTTTCCAAACCTCACAGACCAAGCTATTAAATTAATTAAATTAATTAAATACTCCATCAAAACCCCCCCCCCCCCCCCCGGTCAACTCACTTTTTGCCCTCGGGGCCTCCGCACGGGTCCGGAACCTCCCGAACCCCGCTGTAATCTGAAAATACACATGCTCAAAGCTTTTTCTCCTCAAAAAGCTCAACCGTGGAGTCGGTGCGCTCAAACCAAAAACCGGCTCCGAAATCGCTAGTTCCGACTCAGTTTTCTCCCTCGGGTCCTCCGTGTCAGTCCAGAACCTCCCGAACTCCGCTGAAATCTGAAAATGTACACGTCCGAGTGTTTTCCAAATTTCCAGCACTCCACTGAGTAGTCGGTATTTTCCCAAATCCAGTCCTCCATCGGCGCACAATGCCCGGAAAACCCCAAATCAAGGTGGGGATTCCGCGTTGATCCGAATCAACCCAACGTCATCTGTAAACCCATAAGCAACATGCCCGAGGCAATTCCTCTGCACCACGCCATCTTGCAAGGTTGGCGCGCCAACCGGAAACCCAATATTCTACACTCTCCCCTCCTTAAAAGGGTTTCATCCTCGAAACCAGAATAATTCCATAACTCAGGAGGGCGACTCAATCAAATGGGCAAAGAGGGTCCCTAAATCATCATCAAGCTCTCAAGTGGCCGATCAGCTCCCCGGGACCTTGTCCAAAAGTATGATCTGACTAGAAAACTCTTCTGCCTCACCAGCAAAATTGCATCGGTCGTTCCAAAAAGCTCCAATCCTCAACTAACCTCGTGAAGTGCAATACAAATCGTGCAAGGGATCAAAAACACTTCTTCCAGACAGATAAAACTCGCGGACCAAACTCCCCGCGTAAGCTCAAGTCTATAATTACATATATCTCTACGGCTGGTGGCTTCCAAAAAAATTGAAGTTTCCAAATCAAAACTCCAAGCCTCCGAAAGGCAAAACTCCTCCGTTGCTCCTTAGCAACCAATATTCACATTCCACAGATACAACTCTTGTATCCATCCACAGGGAAAAAGTTCCACATCGGGAATAGTGCTCAACCCCAAGCTCTCAATTCTAAGTTCCGAAGGGGGCTCACACTAATTGATCACCTTATTCCGAGGTACACTGCTCGCCCGAACAAGGCGTCCATAACTATAGAGTCACCACCGGGATAATGATACACCCAATCACTCACATAACTCCAATAACTCTGTCCACCGGCGTTGCCTTAAACCAAACTCTTCCTGAGTATCCAAGTACTTCAGGGTTGAGGATTTTTTTGCATAACTCAATTCTCTCGCTATCACTGGCAAACATCTACATCCATGCTGGTATCCTCCTCAGCTTTAAATCTTCCCAGTTACACTGGTCTTGCATAGTCCAAAAGCTTCTGATCTCTGTCATTAACAAAGGCAAATTCCTAACGGCATCACTCTTCGTTGGGTCCTCCGTCACACTTGCAGCTGAAAACACACGGCCTAAAATCAACCTTCAGAAGTTGAAAAGTACCACTCTATTAACTTGGCATACAACTTCTTCTCACTTTTAAGTTGCAGCACTATCCCCAAGTACTCCACATGCTCTATGTCGCCTTGAAAATAATTCTAAATATACACGACGGTTAAATACCACCAAACCGTCCAAACACAGCTGGAAAAGCACAATTCCTAAAGTCGGTAGAGCATTAGTCAATCCACTTAACCTCGCTAAAAGCTCATAATGCCCTTAGATTCCTGCACATTATCAGGACACAGCCCCTGGCTGTAAAGTTCCAAAACGCTATCAACTCACAAATGGCATCTGCCACAACAAATCCAAATCGGTCTGTGTTCGAACCATCCAAGAACTCTCACCGTTGTGTACTCACAACGTGGCATCACTGCCGTGCACCAATCGGCGTGGTATCACCACCGTGTATCCGCGGTGTGGGATCATACTCAAGTATCCATCTCTCGGGTCCTCACTGTCGTATTCCCACGACGTGGTACTGGGTCACACAGACCTCTCGATCCATCAAATCCCGCAGCTGCACTGTCAGCTCTCACTCTCTGCCTCGCGGGTGATACTTCAATTATGGTGACCCGGATCTTTGCAGGGCTTCTACAGTGTCACCAGCAGCTTCTGGAGCCCTATGGGGCATCTCGGCGGTGTTCGTGCGCCAATTTGGACACAAGTGCTGAACTCGGGGCTTTAAATGGATCACGTGGGTAACCGGGAGACCCCGTCGGATGTTTAGTGGTGTTTCCGTGTAGTACCCTGAACCCCCATGCTGCTTTTTCCCGTGAATCCACTTTTTAAACACCTGTTGATGGTGTATCTGGCCCATTGTGCATCAAAGGGATGCCACAGATGGACCCTGCGAGCTTTGGTTAGCTGTTTTGGCCTTCGGCTGCTTTTGCCGAATTTTAGAAAAGGATTTAGGCCAAACGGAGGATGGATTTGGATTCAGCGCGGAAAAATGCTTGAGAATGGCTTTTTGTTTGCCCAATTCTGAGTCCGGATGTCCAAAAGCGGACTCCCGGAAGTTTTGGCAGTTTTTGGCGCTTGCGGGAGCCTCCGGCAAATTTTGGAAGCGGAATTTGGCAAAACGGACCTCGTTTTTGGAATCAGCGCGCGAAAACGGTCAAGAGGGGCTATTTACTTGCTGATTTTGAGCTTGCGGGTACTGTTCACGCCGGAACAGTGTCGCCGGCGATCGCCGGCGGCGGCCGGCAGCGCCGGCGGGGGCGGCGCGGCCTCGGGCAGGCGGAAGGCGGCGGCACGCGGCGCGGGCAGGGCGCGGGCAGGCGCGCGGTCCACCGCGGAGGTCGTGCACCGGGGGCGGGCCACGTGGCGCTTTCCGGTTGGCCGGTGCAGCAGGCGCGGTCCACTGAATTTGGGCCGGGTGCACGGTGAACCGGGTGGACACGTGGCGTTTGTTGGTTGGTCCGGTGTTGTGCTCCCGGTCCACGCAAGCGGTGGAGTGGTTTGACCGGGGCAGGTGGCCGTACGGCGGGGCAGGTGACCGTACGCCCGGGTCAGCCGGCGACGTGCGCGGTGCACGCCGCGGCGTGCGCGGTGCACGGCCTGCCGGGGCCACGTGGCGCGCCACCGTTGGTTGGCGCAGGTGCTCCGGGTGCAGCGGGGTCCGGGAGTGTTGTGGACTGGACTGTGCGGTGGACCGGGCCGCACTGTGCGCGCCCGGAAATCCTGGGCCGGCCCGTTACTGTAGCCGCCCGAAAATTTTCGGGCGCCCGAAAGTGGGGACACAGAGGGAATTATTTCAAAAGATTTTTCTACCTATATAAAGTCCCCAGCCCGAGCCTCCTTCTTTCTTCTTTTTCTCCCAACCTGTGCAAGATCTCCCGAGCTCCCTTAATCAAAGTTTTTCATCTCTAAGTGCTTGATCTCCCTGCCAAGTTTCAAGAGTTTTGGAGGCACGAATCCCGAGGTTCCCCATTTTACGGTGCGGCGCGACGTTGCTTCCTAGTGTTCTTCTTCGGCGCAGCGATCGTATTTTTGCTCCCCTGGGCTACCCCGACATCATTTTCTTGTGATTCTTGCACCAGTAGACTCCTAAGAGGTAGGACTTCATCTTTCGTTTTGGTCGCGCTTTCCCGTTTCGAGGTTTTGGCACGGATCCCGAGGCAAACAGTGACCCCTTTTTCTGCATGGATTTTCTTGACAGCAGCGGAGTATTTCGGCCATATCTTTGCGCACGAGCATCTGACGGAAACGAGCTTATACAACTTTTTCATCTACGGATCGCAAGGAACGCGCTCGTATTTTTAGTGGATTTTTGTGAATTTTATTTCGAGGTGAGAATTACTGTTTTCTCAGTGAACAGTAATCTGTCCTTAATACAGATTTTAGTTTGAGTGTGCCCCCTTGCCGAATTTTTATCTTGATGTACAGAACTCGGATTTGGGCGTGCAAGGTACCGTTGCGAAGCTATCGACGCGAGGATCGCCGTGATATTTTTATTGGAATTTTCTGGGCAATTTCTGCAGGTGATAATTTAGCAGTTCAGAATTCGAGGTTGTATGTGATAATTAGTGCTATAATTGGGAGCCTAAGTGTAATTAGTGAGCTTTGTACTGTACCAGGGTTTTTTCGGGTGTGCTGAAATTGTGGAAGCAAGGATTTGGAGTTTTGGTATTTTCTAACTGTACGGACTTGGACAGTTGCACTTCAGGTGGGTGCCTTATTCTCGGAACCGGTGAACGGTTCTCTAATTGTTATATATTAACATTGCATGCAAGTGTATGGTACAATGGCGGGGATTGATCGGTAAGTTTAACAATGAGGGTTTTATGAAAATTGCAAGTGAATCGTTCATAGTATGACAATGGTATTAATCAAATATTCATGTTGATGATTAGTGGAAGCTTACCTAAGGCAAGGATACCATAGAGGATTAATTATCATGCCATATTAGCACATAACCTTTTATGAGGCTGGTTTATGCATTGGGATAGGATTATGTAGTTATGTGCAGGTTCTACTCTGAGGAGCCATTATGGATTGAGGATTATGTACAGGTATGGTCATTGATAATTTTGGCATGAGGTTTATTTTTTCTTTATTTTGCTTTGAGGACAAAAGCATGCTTGTATGGACATATAGCTAGGCCACCTTTTACTGCTACACTTTCATGTTGGGATATGACTTAGGAGAAACCATGTTTGTTCTTCTCCTTTTCTTTCTAGATACTAGATTCGCGTTGCTCGGGTTCGAGCAGGGATTTGTGATAGTGTAGTTGGGGTCTCAGTGTCGGGGACAGGTTGTGCCGGATTGTGATAGGTTGTGGTTCATGGGATATTGCGGCAGCCGCGGACATTGGGCGGTTGACCGGAGATTGTTTATGCATCAGATTGGGTATCAGGCTTCTCTAGTGGTTGGAGTTTTCCACTTATTGTTTTCAGTTATTTCAGTTGGGGATCGGGTTTCCCTTTTGTGGAGGGTTTTTCCCACTTGATCTTGGTCTTGATCCAGTCCTGCTATACAGTGATACTTGATACAGTGATATTTGATGCAGTGATGCGTGATACAGTGATACTTTACTCGTGTGGGTCGCTCCCCTCGAGTGCCACTCCGGAGTAGGCTTTCCACGGTGCAGAGCGCCGGGCACCATGCTGGGTTCTTGAGTTCCACGGTGCAGAGCGCCGGGCACCATGCTGGTTCTTGAGTTCGACAGCAGAGCAGGCAGTACCAGTGTTTACTGGTGACATCAGATTGGGTTTATTACAGATATTTACTTTATTGTTGCACTCGTGTCAGGGGGACTGAGTGGAGTCTAGCGGCTATGCATAGACCAGTGCTAGTGTTGTCGGGAACCGTTTGGGGATTGACGGTGGTCCCGTGGTCGATGTGAGTTCGTTGACCATTGCGCGAGAGGTTGTTCATCTGGAGTCTATCCGTTCTGAGAGAGAGGGCATGGATTTTGACTATGGCCTGCATGAGCCACTACTCGATAGCGAGTTAGTCCGTTTGGACGCCCTACGTAATTCCTGCCCGTCAGCGGGAGGTGGTTGTAGGTGGGCGCAGGTTTGACTGGACCCCATGTGGCAGTCAGCTCGATTGGGTCGATTGAGTACCTCGTGTGCGAGTGTTGCATATCTTTATCAGTGTTTTCCCCATTTGAGCATCGTTGATAGAGGCATGGTAGCTGCAGAGTGTTTCCCGCTTCTCCTTTCAGTTTTACTGCTTTAGTTATCTTTTGCCTCTAGTAGTCTTGGTGGGCAGATCGTCGGGCCTAGTGGCGATACCCACTGAGAACTCCCTTTTTGCGTAGTTCTCACGCCCGTCGGGGGTTTTTCCCCTTTTTGTCCTTTCTCTCCTTTGTTTTGCAGAGTCTTGGCGGGTGTTGCCGTTCTGTGGTTGCTGTTCGTGGTGAGGGAGTAGCGAGCTAAATCCAGACCCATCTTTGGAGAGTAGCGGTACCCCCCTTTTGAGGAGATCTTCAGTTTAGTCGGTAGATTGGTTTTTATTTTCCCTTTTGAGAGACTGATGTAGTGAGGATATGATGTATTGAGAGCTTGTACACTGATATTGTATTGAGATATCTCCCTGTTGAGTTATGAGTTTTGTACTCGAGGTTATTGTATGATTTCTTTTAGTGGGAGATGGACCTTGTTGTTTTATCTTCAGTTGTACAGTGGTTGATTTTATTTCTATAGCAGTTTTATCTTTTAGCTCTGATATCTGTTTAGCTGTAGCTCTTTTTGCAGGTAGGACGCTTCGCCTATGCGGGTTTGGCATAGGTGGCGGATCTGTTGGCGAACCCGGGTCGCAGTTTCGACCCCGGGGCGTGACATCAATAGGTACCACCAAAGTCGGCGCGGTTTTCTAGGCCTACGTCAATCACTAACTCGATCTCAGTCTCACTAAGCGGCGGCTTCAATATCAGATCAGGTAGACTTCCACCCGGGATCACACGGGCGATAAAGATATTCCTTAGTCCCGGTGCCGCCGTAAGCACCTCCTCTACAGCGCTTGCAAAGCGATACAATCACGACTCAACCTCCGTCGTGCTCTAGCTTCCTCTATAAACACACTCCTCCTGACCAGGTCCACAGAGGGTCATGGTCTTCTCTCGGCCGTCCAAGGTAGCATAGCATTGGAATAACCAACCTCTATCAAATCTCATAACAGCATTTTGAAGCTGTTGCAGGACTAAAACTCAGGGAATCAACTTCAAGGTCCCAGCTGCACTGGGCAGGACTGACAACACTCATCCGTGTGCGACAAGAGGTACACTGCTCAACCGTCGTAGAACTCGCTCCCGGTGGTCCAGCAGGTCGAACTCGGCGCCACCAACTCTCGGCGCCCCTACCCAAAAGTGCTTAACCACGTGCATCAGATGCTTCTCCTGAATGAACAAATCTTCAAATAATTTCCATAGCAGCGATCCAGCTCTCGGCCTCCCAAGGCTCCCAACTCAGTCCCGAAATCTTCAGGGGATGGAACTAGATGAAGTACAGAACTGATCGGCAATCACTTGCTGCTCCTGCACTATTCACAGTGCGACCTGGGCCGAAATCGATGATGTCGCGGATGAAGTACCACGGGCGATCCCCCGGGAGATGCTCTCAGCTCAGGCATGCGCATCACGCGCTCCATGTTCTCTTCCTGGCGCCGCATCGCCTCAAACGTCTGAGCTACTGGGGTCTGTAACTCTTAGACCTCGTTCTGCTCTATCCATTCAGCCTCCCGCTGATCGGGCTCCTGATCCAAGGCCAACATGCCCTCGCCGTCGTACGGCGTCTCGGAAACATCGATGCCACTGCAACACAACAAACATTAGGACCAAAACTCTCTCGACCCAATCAAGCGAAAGTCTAAACATGTTAACCTTTCTAAAGTATTATGTTGTCTGCAGCCAACATAATCATCTTTAGAGAAATAACATGTAAGGTCACTCACCCCAATCCTCTGGGGGAGGTACAAACTCAATCAAGACTCTCGCTAAAATCACGTCTCTCACGACGGTCATCCTAATGTCCAACCAATAGCCTAGGGTCTCTAAGTCACAATGACCTATACACTTAGGCTCTGATACCACTCTAATCTGTCACACCCCAGGGTCGAAACTGCGACCCGGGCTCGCCAACAGATCCGCCGACTGTACGAAAACTGCCGTACAGACGAAGCGTCTACCCTGCAAGTCAGATCTATAGCTAAACATGTATCAGAGCTGAAATAAAACTTGAAGCTATAGAGATTAACCGAACATTGGTATAAATAAAACCTCGATACAAAGTCTCTCAGCTATGAAACAATATACAAAGAAAAAATCCTCACTGATCTCTCAGAATGTCCAGTACAAAAGTGGAAACATAAAATACACCGGGTACATCTACCTCAGACTCTCAATGCTGGTAAGGAACTAAACGGCCGCGTCCTCACCTCGAACTGCTGTCTCCGCGCGAACCAAGCCGGAACAGCTGCCTCAAACCTGTCACCGCAGCGGGTGTGAGATCTACTGCAGAAGGTAGATCTCAGTGGGTACCGTCCCAATATCCACGGTATGCCCACTAAGTCTACTGGAGGCAAAATAGATAGGTATGCAGATAGATAGATAAAAGGAAAGCAGGAAAGGAACTAAAGCTAATAAGTGACAACATCATGCTGAAGGAACTCAACTCTGACTCTACTATGCATAACTAACATCGCTAATAATATGCCTCAAGTACTATGCTCAAAGGAAATCTCATCTATGCATATGCAATGAAACTCACTCATACAAATCACCCAAATCTCAATGACTGTCCCTCTTTGGAACAGTCAAGCCAAACCTGCGCTCATCTACTGCCACTACGCCCAAACAGGACTTGGTCTTACGTAGGGTGTCCCTCAAGGACTATCTCAGTAATCTCATCGCAGCCTCGTCAGGCTCGGTATCATCATCGCATCCGGAGCGTAGCTCGCGGGGAGTGACCCCGCGAACTCAAGTATCTCAAGTATCTCATAACTGGCATGAAATGCCAGGCTCAGCAGGCTATAATCCTCGATCAAACAGATCGGTATCTCGAGCTCAAAAGCACAACTCGGTCGGAAAAGAACCTCGACTCAAATATGAATAGCCCAAACACTCTCACATCTATGTCGGAGAACCCTCAACGACTCAATCTGATAATGCACGACCATGGCTGAGTCGGGAAACCTCCACAACTCGATCTGTCGGAACCCCAAGATCCACGAAGCTAAGTGGGAGAACCACCTCCACCACTAAATCAGAATACGACCCATGATCTAGAGTAATTTCACTATCCATAAGGAAGCTCTAATATCAAATGACACTATAATTCATCTCAAAACTCAAAAAGAGACCCCTCGGCCCCCAGGCACTAGGTCGAATGCACCCTGAATCAATGCCACACCTCTGGCGAATTTATAATTTAAAAACCACCTTTAAAAAATGTCGATTTTCCTTAAAACGGGCTTTCTCGATTTTTAAAATGATTCAGGTGCAATTATGGTGCCAACAAAACATACAGTCTAGTGTCATATAGTATCTGGAGTATACTAAAAATAATCTGGGGTTCTACAAAATTTTCTACAAATTTCCAGGCAACTATCAGATCCAAAAACAGTGAAAATTTGCATAAAAATATGATCAACTTGCATTCAATAGATTTAAAGGGCATCCCATACATTTTGGAGAAATTCCAACCCACCTGGATCGCTTTTCGTAGGCAACGCTGAAGTCGGTGAAGTGCTGGAACCTCGAACTGTCGAATCCTCGAAGAACGCGCCACGTGCGCGCGCACTACCGTGCACACGGAGATTCCCGGAAGCTCGAATAAATTTTTTTCTGAGTCTTCTACAACAATCTATGCACTTAGATCACTCCCCAAAGGCTTCAGCAGCACACAAAAAATACACTCGCTAATCCAAGTCCACAGCCCCACTACAAGTTTTCCTCAACATCTGCTCATTAACCACACTTATCACAAACATACAAACACACTAATTGTCCATTAATTCCTTCACGAATCCACCCCAAATCAAACACATAAACTCACATAAATTACTCTGTAAGCTTCATTATATACTTAATCAGCTCCAATTACACACAATTAAATGAGTCCACATATACGCAATCCCTTAATTTCACCCTTACACATTACTATTGTGTAGTTTAATTTCATCATAATTAAACATATAAACTCATCCAAAGCTCACAGCTTACACAAAAGGATCCTCATCATCATTATCATCATCATCATCATAGACATAATCATCATCATCATAAGTATGATCATCATCATCATCATAATCACAATCATCGTCATCATCATTTTATCATCATAATCATAGTTATAATCATCGTCATCATCATTTAATCAGCATCATCATAATCATCATCTGCATTTTCATCATCATCATCATCAACACCTTCATCGTCATCATCATTTAATCAGCATCATCATAATCATCATCTGCATTTTCATCATCATCTGCATTTTCATCATCATCATCATCAACACCTTCATCATCATCATCATCATCATCATCATCATCATCTGCATTTTCATCATCATCATCATCAACACCTTCATCATCATCATCATCATCATCTCAACAGGATCCTCGTGCTCTCCTTCTTCGGGTCCACACGGCTTCGAGCACTAAAACACACCATTTCACACTAACTCTCACATCCACATCTTCCTTCCAACTCATCTTTTCTTCTTCTTTCTTCTTGTTTCTCTTCTTCTTCCTTTCTTTCATTTTCCTCTGTTACCAATCATTTTCTCTGTTTCAGAGAGGAAGAAGGAGTGAGTTGGCGTGCTAATTAGCTACAAGCTAATTAAAGGGATGAGTGGGTGGTTGGGTGTCACGCCCCGGGGTCGAAACTGCGACCCGGGCTCGCCAACAGATCCGCCACCTATGCTAAAACCCGCATAGGCGAAGCGTCTAACCTGCAAAAGATAGTACTATAGCTACACAAATATCAGAGCTGAAATGAAATGCTGTAAAATAAAATCCAATCACTGTACAACATGAAATAAAGTACAAAATCCATCTCCTCAAATATAGATAATCATCATACAATGTCCTCAGTACAGCATCTCTCAACTATAAAAGGAGATAAACTAAAACTATAGTACATCAGTCTCACCAAATACAAAAGATCCCTCTCCAATGAGAACAGTAAAAACCAGCCAACAGCTTCCAAGAATCTCCAACCAGGGGATACAGCTACACTCCTCGGGTGGTAAAGATCTAGCTCGTGACTCCCTCGTCTCGGACAACGACCGAAGATCAGCAACTCTCGAAGAGGACTCTGCAAAACAGGGGGGAGAAAAACAAGGGAAACAACAATGGGGGTGAGAACCACTAGTAAACCAGTAGCCTCCCCCTGTGGGTAAAGCCTCAAGCTCCGGCGTACCCACTAAGTCTACTAGAGGCAAGAAAAGGGACAAGTGGTAAAGCTGTAAACAGAACTACAGAATAAAAGGGGAAACCACAACAAGTATGCCTCTAAATGCAATACCGAAGAAAAATGACGGTATGAATGCATCAGGAAACAGTATCTGACCAAATAGACCCAATCTGGTACCGCCAGTAAAACTGGTACTGCCTGCTCTGTCGTCAATCTCATAAACTCAGTATCTCCACTGTCTAAATGACCGGAACCCAACACGGTCTGACCGGAACCCAACACGGTCTAAAGCCTACTCCGGAGTGGCACTCGAGGGGAGCGACCCACACGAGTAAAGTATCTCTGTAACCAATGTCTCACAATAGCAGGACTGGATCATGACTATGATCAAAGTGGGAAACTCCGTCCACTAATGAAACCCCGATCCGATGCAATAGTACTCCAAAAAGTGGGAAATACCATCCACAAGAGAAATCTGATATCCAATCTGATGCAATAGTGAACATCCGGTCGACCGCCCAAAGTCCGCGGTCACCGCAACAACCACCACCCACAATTGGGTAAAATAATCAAGATCCGGTCAACCGCCTACTGTCCGCGGTTGCCGCAATAACCCATAATCCAACATCAAGCACACCCTGTCACTGACCCTCAGATCTCGGCTACACTATCCCAAACCTCTGCTCGAACCCGAGCAATATGACTCAAAAGTCTAAATAAAAAGGAGAAAGAAAGCAATCATGGTTTCTCCTAAGTCAAATCCCAATATGATAGTGTAGCAATAAAATAGTGGCCTATCTAGATGTCCAAATAAGCATGCAAAAGTCCTCATGCAATGTGAAAGAGAGAGAATGTCAAATAACAGTTCTGCATGTGTAATATTAATAATATCCACATAAATATAACAATCATGCTAAAATCATCAATCAACTACACATGTAAATAATCCCTGATCCATAATAAATCCCAAAGTGGCACCCGCACCTAGATATGTCATTGTGTCCTAACAATTAATCCATTTAATCCACTTTCATAAAATCTAGGTGCTAATATCGCATGTTAATTATCACTATTAAATTATTCCAATGATCATGTTCCAACAGCAATATTATCCCAATAATATCCCCAACATGCTATATCAACAAAATTAATCTCAGATGATAGGCTCACATTTATATCAGGCAATCATGCATAATAATCAATCAATATGCTCAAAAGTGGGGTTCTGTAATAAACTTAGTGAGCAGGTCAGAAGTAGAGACATGCAACAACCACCCACCTCGAAAAGCGCGCACAACACCAAAAGAGACCTCTCGCTGCCCGCTGTCCTCTAACACAGCAATCCACCAAAAAACTGTGTCCCACTGCACAGAACAATGCGCACAATTAATCCCAAAACTGCACAATTTCCTACTGTCCAAAATCAGCCCCAAAAATGGCTAAATATCACCTCTGTCCAGTCCTCAAGAAAATCCAGAAAATTCACGGTCGCGTTCCTCGTGAAGAGTAGCCCCAAAACGACTGTTTAAACGCCTAGATCTGATAACTATAGACCAAGATAAAAATAAAACACTGCTGCACCTCAAAACCTTCCAAATCAAAATTCCTGTAGCAATCTGTCCAAGAAAAGCTTAATTATCACCTTCGAAACAATTTCCAAAAATCCCAAAAAAATCACCACTGTGTTCCTCGCTACGAGTAGATCAAAATCGAGTCCTGAAACGCCTTGATCCAATGCTCCTAGGCTGAAATATAAAATTGGCAAGTCGGTGCTGTCCAGAATCCAACACAAAAAAATGGGGGTCAAAGATGTCTCGGGAAACGTGCCAAAAGTGCGAAACAGAGCGAAGCGATCAACACGAAAATCGAAGCCTTACCTCTTAGGAACACGCTGTCGAAGAAATCGTCCAAAAACTCCTCCTGGTTTGCTCACAGCGAATTTTCGACAGAACTGTGACGGTAATGGGCCGAAATGGGGAGAAAACCGAGGCGAACTGTAAAATCGATATCGCCGTTGCCGAGCTTCCAGAAATTCTGAGAATCCACCACGAGATCCAGGACATCAAGGGGAACAACTTTCCTATAGACCTCTCCCTCTCAATCTCTCTCTAACTCTCGGAAAAAGGAAGAAAAGAGGGAGAGGTGGCTGCCTTTTATAGGCCCACAAAAATCAATTCAGAAAAGACCCCTGTGTCCCGGTTTCGGGCGCCCGAATCTTTCGGGCCCCGAAACCGGGCGCACACAGTAGCCCGGCCCAGCCCGGCCCACTCCGCGCACGGGATCCGGTCGGACCGCACGGCCGTCCACCCGCTCCTCCACCGACACGTGTCCCCGAACACCGCACAGCTGATCCAGCCAATTCTCACGCGTCGCGTGGCCGCCCCGGAACTCGACACGTGGCGCCGGTCGCGCTTGCGCTTGCCAGCGCGCGTGCCTGCGCGCGCCGCCTGCGACCCTGCCAGGCACGCATCCCGAGGTAGGCTCGACTGCACCGTGGACCGCGCGCATGTAGACCGGCCTACCAGTAGTCGCCACGTGTCCACCTCGGTCCACCGTACACCACCTGGCTGTTCCGTGCTCCAAGTCCACTGCACCGGCCAATCAACACCTGCCACGTTTCCAACTCTCATCCAATGAGGAACCGCCACGTGGCACACCACAATCCTGCACCTCCGCGCCTGCCCGCGCACCTGCCCGGGCTGCCCGGCCTGCCCGCACAGTACCCCAACCAATGGGAAGCCGCCACGTGTCGGTCACACCGTCTGCTGCACCCGGTGTAGTAAATCCTGTGAACGAACCAATACGCAACTGCCACGTGTCATGCCCTCCGGTGCACGCTGGCCGCGTGGACCGCGCATCCGCGCGCCTGCCCGCGCGCCCTGCCCGCGCCCACGCGCCTGCCCGCCGCCGCTCTCCCGCCTGCCGAGGCCGCGCCGCCGCCGCCGCCGCCGGCGATCGCCGGAAACACTGTTCCGGCAGTGAACAGTAACCCGAGCTCAAAAATGACAAGTGGGTAGTCCATTTTGACCGTTTTCGCGCGCTGAATCCGAATTTGACGTCCGTTTTGCCAAATTCCAACTCTAAAAATTGCCGAAGGCACCCGGAAAAGTGTTCTTAGCCCGAATTTCACGCGGAGCCCAATTTTAATATCCGTTTCGCGCGAAACCACTTCTAAACCCTCCACGGAGTCCTCCGATCACTCACATGATCCATTTAAGCCCGAAGTCCAACTTTTGTGCCCAATTATGCCCAAAACACCTCCAGCACACCATGTAAGCCTCCAATAGCCACCCCAACGCACTACAGCAGCTCTGCGGAGATCCAGGTCATCACATTGGAGCATTAAATGCTCAACCCAAAAAAAAATCCCTACACTCTTAAAAAAAGCCAACTAACAAAAACCACTCCTTATGTCAATCCATCACTTAACATCTGTCTCTAATTTTCCAAACCTCACAGACCAAGCTATTAAATTAATTAAATACTCCATCAAAAACCCCCCCCGTCAACTCACTTTTTGCCCATCGGGGCCTCCGCACGGGTCCGGAACCTCCCGAACCTCGCTGTAATATGAAAATACACATGCTCAAAGCTTTTTCTCCTCAAAAAGCTCAACCCTGGAGTCGGTGCGCTCAAACAAAAACCGGCTCCGAAATCGCTAATTCCGACTCACTTTTCTCCCTCGGGTCCTCCGTGTCAGTCCAGAACCTCCCGAACTCCGCTGAAATCTGAAAATGTACACGTCCAAGTGTTTTCCAAATTTCCAACACTCCACTGAGTAGTCGGTATTTTCCCAAATCCAGTCCTCCATCGGCGCACAATGCCCGGAAAATCCCAAAATCAAGGTGGGGATTCCGCGTTGATCCGAATCAACCCAACGTCATCTGTAAACCCATAAGCAACATGCCCGAGGCAATTCCTCCGCACCACGCCATCTTGCAAGGTCGGCGTGCCAACCGGAAACCCGGTATTCTACACAGGATCCTGTTGGTGTTGTGCATGTGGGGGAGCCTTGTGGATCGTGTCCAGTACAGTTGAGACTTGGAATTATACCGGCAGGTGTTACGGTTCAGTGGCAGCCCCACGACTCAGTTTGAGCACACAAGATGGACCAGTTGGTGCGGTATCGTGCAACGGCTGATTGTGGAATGAGATCTGTTACCCTTCCGCGAGTTGGACTAGAGGAGTTCATTTTCACAGATCACCGGGGTATCCTTTCTGCAGCCGTGGCTTCAGCGGTTTGGGGCTTGGTGCTACTTTTGGATCATTGGTGACGTTTAGAACTAGAGGTTGTGTCCTTAGGGGTCACGGTTAGATCGTAGCTTTCGTTTTGTAGTCACGGCAGGAACGACTTCAACATTTCTCTCCATTTTTCTCGCCTGTGTGCTGAAATTTTCGAACAGGACGAAAATTTCGAAAGACTGCTCCAGAAATGGAGACGGTGCCCAAACCTGTTCTTGTTTGATTGGGGCAAGGGCACTGGTCCTTTCGAAATTTTCGGACTTTTCGTTAATTTCAGCCGTTTTCGAAATTGAGAGTGATGGTTGACGACTCTCCTGCTAGTGGGGCCTTTACCCTTCTTGTTGGCTGTGTTGGCGTAATCCGTGTAGTTTTGGACGAGTAGAGTTGATCGTTCTTCCTTGTCCTCTGTCCTTTGGAATTCTTGAGGTTTTTCCAGATTTTGGACTCCTAGCCGTGTGGACTCGCTTCGCGGAGTGTGCGTAGCGACTGGGGAGCTGGAGACGGTGTTGATGGACACTTACCTTTGGCCTTCGAACACCCCTTTTGAGCCGTGTTAGTTTCGAGGACGAAACTTTCTTTTAGTGGGGAAGAGTGTGAGGACCCGAATCCCCACTTAAGAGATTACTGTTGGATTAGTGGCCTTTGGGAGTGTTTGTGCGCGTGTCGGGCCCGAGAAATGGATTTGTGGTGCAATTTGGGATTTAGTTTGCATCACTGGAGGCCTGCGTGGTGCGTCGGTGGTGTTTGTGCGCAATTTGGACACAAGTGGTGGACTTCGGGTTTAAAAAGGGATCGCGTTGGTAATTGGAGGACCCGTCGAGTGATTAGAAGTGGTTTCACGCGACGCAGATGTCAAATTTGGACTGTGGGCGAAGTTTGGATAAAAGATTACCTCTCCGGTTGCCTTCGGGAATTTTTAGAGTTGGAATTTGGCAAATCGGATTTTTGAAATGGACCCGGCACGAAAATCGGATCAAGTGGGCTTTTCGGGGGCAATCGGCAAATTTTTGGATGAGAATTTGGAGAAACGGACATCGTTTTTGGATTCAGCACGCGAAATCGTTGAGAATGGACTATTTACTTATTTTTTTTCGAGCCCGGATGACGCGCGCGGATCTCGAGGCGACTTGGCACGAATCCCGAGGCGGCGCTGGCGCGCGGTTCGAGGCACGTACGGACGCGGTGTGGCGCGCAGGCGCGCTGGGGAAGCGCGCCTTTGGTGCGGGTCGCGCGGGGGCCGCCACGTGGCGGGCCCCCACTGGCGGCTGCGCGGTCGCGGGGGCGCGCGCCCGTGTGGCGTGCCCGTCTCCCGCGCCTGCGCGGGCGCGGTGTAACACGCCCGTGTGGCGCGCGGGATGCCGCGCCCGCGTGGCGCGCCTTGTTGCACGCCGCGTGGCGCACGGGGCGCGTGCGTGGACCCGGCGCACGCGCCCCGGCTTGGTGGACCGCGAGCGGTGGCCCCCCATTGGTCGGTGCACCGTGGACCCGGGGTCCGTGGACCACTCCCTCTCTCCTCTTTCTCTTCTTCTTCTTCTTTCTCCCCTGCACACCATTTCTTCTCCCCTTTTTCTTCTTCTTCTCCATCAGAGCGCGAGAGAGTGGGAGGGAGGGAGTTTTGTAGCGTGCAACGGCGCGCCGTGGACCTCGCGAAGCGCGTGAGGTGTTCCAAACGGGTCGGTTGGGCGGCGCGACGCAGTCGAGGTAGGTCCCGCGCGTTAATTTTACGATGTTTTTAGCACAGTTTTGGGGCATTCTTTTGGACATTTGATTGACCCCTTTCTCTTATCTGTATTAGGGACCGTATTTTACTGCTCCGTTTTGCGTGCGGACCCCGACGGCATGCTCCGTTTTGCGTGCGGACCACGTGGAGGCAAGGTAATCGCACGGAGCCCAATTGCAAGTGTCTACGAGCAATTGGTGGCAATCGAGGTGGGTTAGTTTTTCTCTCCAAGTCTGCGGACTTCTTTCTAATTCTATTATGATAGGATTTGCATGCTAGTTTAAATGTTTAGTTGGAACTTTAACTAGCACCCCCGTCATATGTTGCATGTGTTTAACCAGACCAATAGAGAACCTTAATCTGGGCTAGGTTCTTTTTATGCTTTAGACATCCCACACATTGCATTTCTTTTGGACATAGAGTTCCTTGCCCGGGTAGTGGGCCGAGTGGTCAGGGTATTGTGGGATGGGTGTTGCACTCGGGCCTGGGGGCTGAGTGGGGTCTGGTGGCTGGGTTACGCCAGTGTTAGTGTTTTGGGAACCGTTTTTGGATAAACGGTGGTCCCCGGTATTTGCTCGTTTCTCCGTTTTATTCGTCACCACCATGTTGTGATCGTGGTGCACATATGTTATCAGGACCTTGAACCCAGAATGTTTTTGGACACTCATGATTTTAGTAAACCAGTATTTTCCTTCCGAATTTCTAGGGGCGTCGGTGCCTGTTTTTGTTTGATTGGGCGTCGGCATCAACCCTTGGGAGTTCGGAAAATAAACATGTTTTTAACTGATTTTTCAAGAATTAAAATCTATAAAAGTTGGTTTTCTCAATTCAAGACGGTTTTCAAAAAAAAGGGCAATTTTATCCTCACCCCAAGGGGGTTGAGTGGAAATAATATTTTATAATAAAGGTCATCTTTTTCCTAAATTTCCTCACCCGACCGGGGTGAGTGATCTGGGTTCTAAGGGCTGATTTCATTCTTGGGTCGAAAACAACGGGAGGCTACGCCTATAGCCTGTTCTTGTTTGATTGGGGTCGTAGGTATTAGTTTCCCGGGGTTTTCGAACCCTTTGTGGTTCTGGCTGTGGAGCATCTCCATCCCGTGAGTTTGTGTGTTGAGTTAGTTTTCCACTTTAACCGAGAGGGGCCGAATCCCTGAACGGTAAAGGATCGAGAAACTTCGATAGGCTAAGCTTAGAGTCTGTTCTTGTTTGATTGGGGTTCTAGGCGCCGGTCTAACGGGATTCTCGGACCTTTGCCGCGTCAGTCGGTTCTTCTCGCCTATGAGTGGGGTGTCGTTGTGGGAGCCGCTTGGAGTGACGGCGGTCCCAGCTGGGTAGTACTTTCCTTTAGTGAGTTAGTGTTGTGAGCTTGAGTCGTAGAGGGTTCTCCGACATAGCTGTGAGAGTGTTTGGGCTATTCATATTTGAGTCGAGGTTCTTTTCCGACTGAGTTGTGCTTTTGAGCTCGTGTTACCGATTTGTTTGATCGTGGATTATAGCCTGCTGAGCCTGGCATTTCATGCCAGTTATGAGATACTTGTGATACTTGAGTTCGTTGGGGTCGCTCCCCTCGAGCTACGCCCCGGGTGCGATGATGATACCGAGCTTGATGAGGCTGCGATTGTGATGATCCGGACTCCCGCAGAACTACAGGAGCTTGTACAGTGCAACGAAGCCTGTAGAATCAAAATTGAATATTTTTAAGAGACTCTGCACGAAAATCGGAGCAAATGGGATTTTCCGGGAGCCTTTTTCAAAATTTCGGATGAGAATTTGACGAAACGGACGGCGGAATCGGACTCAGCGCGCGAAAACGGTCAAAACGGTATATTTACTTTAATTTTTGGGCACTTGGTACTGTTCACCGGAACAGTAACGGCCGGAATTACTGTTCCGGCGGCGGCGGCCGCCGCGAGCGGCGGCGGGCGGCGGCGCACGGCGGCGGGCAGTGGCGCGGCGGCAGGGCAGCGGCGGAGCGCGGAGGAGAGCGGCGCGGGCAGCGCGGGCAGGCACGGGCGGGGAGCTCGGTGCGCGGTCCATGGGCCAGGCGTACACCGGGTGCACCGAATCCTTCCCTTGCCACGTGGCGGCACCTGAGTGGCTGGCCGGCTTCTAGAAGCGTCTAGAAGGTTGACACGTGGCACGCTTTTATAGGCCGACATTTTTCCGGAGAACCCGGAGCGCGGACCGATCACGTGGACCACGTGGCCACGTGGCGAATTCTGGTTGGCCCTGCACAGGCTGTTTCCTGTTTGGCTGACACGTGGCGCTTTCTGGTTGGCCGTTTTGGTGTTTCGTGTTCGGATCAGGATTTCGTGTGGGAATATTCCCTTTGGCCCACTATATAAGAAGCCCCACCCCCCCTCTCTTTGCACCTTGGAATCCGAGCCAAGGAGAGAGAATCAGAAAAACTTCTCTCTACGAAAGTTGTTCCTCTCTCTCTCTTCTTTCTCTCTCTAGAATCTCAGAATTTCTGGAGTTACAGATTTCAAGATATCTGCGACGCGGCGCACTGCGACGATTTTTCTTTTAGGCCCATTTCCCGTCGCAGTTCCGTCGAAAATTCACTGCGGGCTAACCAGGTGGAATTTTTGGACGATTTTTGCGACAGCGCGACCGTAAGAGGTAGGGCTTCGATTTCCGTGTTGATCATTTTGCTCCATTTCGTACTTTTGGCACAGTTTTTAGGTCCTCTTTGACCCCCCTTTTTACTGTGATGGTTTTTGGACAGCACCGACTTCTCCGATTTTTATCTTGACGTAGGAGCATCAGATCGAGGCGTTTTAAGAGTCGATTTTGATCTACTCTTCGCGAGGAACGCAACCGTGATTTTTCTGGGATTTTAGGAGCTCATTTTAGAGGTGAAAAATTCCTCTTTTTCCGTGCTGTCTGAAAAACAGCAAATATTGTGCTTTTTGGGATTTGTATTTATACCGGGAGCGTTGATTTGCAGGATTTGAGGACTGTGGACAACCAGGAGACTACCTGGGGTGTTATTTGAGCTGCTCGAGGTGGGCGGTTGTTGCTTACCTCATTTTTGACAAGCTCACTGGGATTACTAGAAATCCCCTAAAATATGACAATTAACGAGAACAATTGGGACAAAGTAACATGATTATTGATGAGAACCATTGGGACTACTAACAGAACTACTAACAGGACTACTAACAGGACTACTAACAGGACTACTAACCGGACAATTAATGAGAACCATTGGGACAAATTAATATGACAAATGACAAGGACCGCTGGGATAAACTCCCCTAAAATTTAATATAACCCCACAAATAATATGATGACTTATATTGGGACACTGTGATTGAGAAAAGCTATGATCTCGCATGCAAATGACTTTTATTCAGTAAATCAATTGTTTTAAACCTTTGACTCTATTTTACAACTTTAAAGACAGTTGCATGCATGCCCGGACATCAGGTAAGGCCACTATTCATTGCTACACTATCATATTGGGATTTGAACATGTTTCATTGTTGTCCTTTGCATTCATATGTTGTTGCTCAAGTATGAGCAGGGGTTTGGGATAGTGTAGCCAAGGTGGTGCTAGATTGTGGACTTGTGGGGTATTGCGGTGACCGCGGACAGTAGGCGGTCGACCAGATGTTTATCCTTGCATCAGATTGGGGTTGAGTCTGGTTTATTGCATCAGTTGGGGATTGGGTAGTGGATGGAGTTTCCCACTTTGATCATAGTCATGATCCAGTCCTGTTTTAAAACTTATCTTACCGGTGCGGTTATTGCCCGGTGGTGCTTGTCCTGCTTTTAAAACTTATCTTACGGTGCGGTTATTGCCCGGTGGTGCTTGTCCTGCTTTTACTTATCATACCGTGCCGTTATTGCCCGGAGATTCAGTCCTGCTTTTGAGACTTATCTTACCGGTGCGGTTATTGCCCGGTGGTGCTTTACTCGTGTGGGTCGCTCCCCTCGAGTTCCCCTCTAGAGGTTGGAGCCAGACAGTTCTTGAGCAGTTTGCTATCACATCAGCGCGGTTATTGCACGATGATGAGCGGAGCAGGCAGTACCAGTTCTTGCTGGTGGCTAGATTGGGTTTATTTGGACAGATACTATTTCTGATGCATGCTTACAGTTTTGACAGCATAGTAGTGGTAGTTTTTCTGTTTCAGCATCTTATGTATCTTACCACTTTTTCTTTTCCCTTTTGCCTCTAGTAGTCCTAGTGGGTGCGTCAGAGTTGAGGTTTTACCCACTAGGGGAGGCTACTGGTTTATCTGGTAGTTCTCACCCCCATTGTTGTTTTTCTCTTTCTTCTCTCATGTTTTGCAGAGTCATCTGCGGGAGCTGCTAGGCCATCGGCAGCTGATCGAGGTAAGGGGATCGCTGAGTAGATAGATCTCCTGTGAGGCTGAGAGCTATTAGACAGATATTGTACCCTCCACTCAGACTGTGATATTCTCCTTTCATTTTGGGGTCTGGCGTTAGCCAGCTGGTTGTACTATTTTGGTGAGCTGGGAGATTATTGTACTTATTACAGATGTGTTTGTAGTCCCAGTCTGAGATACTATGTGGTTCTTCTATTTCAGCTCTGTATTATGCTCTTTTATTGTTAGATTATATCTGAGCAGGTTACCAGCGCTTCGTGTACGCGGAAAATTCCGTGTGCACGGCGGATCTGTAGACGAGCCCGGGTTCCGGGGCGTGACAGCGATGATGCGACTAGTTGATACACTAGAGTTGGCTTGAGATTGAGATAGTCCGTGTGGGACACCCTACGTAAGACCAAGTTCTGTTTGGGCGTAGTGGCAGTAGATGAGCGCAGGCTTGACTTTGACTGGACCCTATGAGGCAGTCATAGAGATTGGGTGTTATGTGAGAGAGTATGCATATCATGTCTCTTAGTTGAGTTTTCCTTTGAGCATAGTACTTGACATATTGTCAGCAGTGAGTGGATGCATACCATCATCTGTGTTTTTTTTCCTATTGAGCATAGTAGATAGAGGCATGATAGCTGTAGATACTTCTCCAGTTTATTTTTCATTATCACAGTCTTTTCTGTTATCTTATGCCTCTAGTAGACTTAGTGGGCAGACCGTGGGTCTTGGAGACGGTACCCACTGAGAACTACTGTAGGATGTAGTTCTCACACCCTCTGTCGGTGACAGGTTGCTGAGGCTTTTTCTTCCGTTCCTGCCCGAGCTGGCTTGACGGACCGAGGACAGGGAGTCGCGAGATAGTTCCCTACCAGCATAGTTCCTTTAGAGTGAGATAGATGTACCATCCCGGACTATGGGATTCACTGGTTATTGTTGTATTTCTAGTTTTTAGTTATCTCCCTTTTTGGATTCGTAGATGTTGTATAGGTGGATTTTTATTTGTATGTGACCTTGTATTATTCAGGTATCAGGGGAGATGGACTTTGTATTTTTTTCAGCTTTATAGTAGTTTGATTTTTATATTACAGCTTTTATTTTTCCCACTCTGATATCTGTGTAGCTGTAGTTCTATCTTTTGCAGGTTAGACGCTTCGTCGGTGCGGGGCTTCCCGTGTCGACGGCGGATCTGTTGGCGAGCCCGGGTCACAGTTTCGACCCCGGGGCGTGACAGTACCCACCTGAAACGGTGATAAACGACCGCGTCCGTGACCCTCCTAAGCATTCAACGCCACACGCGGGCTTAATAAAATATCCAAAAACACAAATCAACATTTTACCCCAAACTGGCAAATTCAGTGGTCCCGACAACTGTACCAAAAACCCTTTCTATCCCTAAAACAAAAACTGACGAAAGACTCCGTGTCCAAAAATCCCTCCGTTGCCAAAAATCGTACTGCCGACGCGATCCGACTGTTGACGAGGCAATTGACGGAAAACGGGTTCCAATCGTTGCCTTGACGAAGTCTGCGATGAAAACAACCGGGCGAAGGCTCATCAGACGAAAAACGAAAATAACTGCGTCAAGCGAACTACAACATCACAAGGACTGCACCGTCAAGCGGACTGCACCGTCAGGCCGACTCCACCGTCAAGCGGACTGCATCGTCACGCGGACTGCACCGTCAGGCTGACTGCACCGTCAAGCGGACTGCACCGTCAAGCGGATTGCACTGTCAGGCTGACTGCACCGTCAAGCGGACTGCACCATCAGGCTGACTGCACTGTTAAGCGGACTGCACCGACAAGCCAAAAACCGTCGACGAAAACGCCAAGTAAAAACCATCAAACCGAAAACCGTGAAGGCGAAAACCGTCGAACCAAAAACCGTTCAAGCCAAGCTGTTGGCCGGCAGCAACCTGACCCGTGCGGGCATAGCGGCGGCACGGCAGTCCCGTGCAGCCCAGCCCCATGTGGGGACAGCCCGCGCGGGCCGCGCAA